>JAAKBH010000282.1:1262500-1755000 GCA_019776075.1 Amaranthus palmeri
GAGCTTTGGAGTGAGGATCATTTGGTTAACAACAAGAACAATGACAAAGCCTTATAGATCATTTCCTATAATCTGTTCACATTGATTCCTCTTCTCTAATCATTTCTATTTTCTTCATTTCTAAGTTTAATCCGTCATATCCCATTCCACTCCTACCTGATCTTGTTCGGTTTTAGTCGCCCTCTTTTGAAGTCTCCCGAGTTTCAACTTTCTATCCTCTTTAGCGGTTTGCCAATACGGTAAAAAGGATTTTTGCATATGCACAAATATCTTAAACTATTTTTCTCTCATCTTTTCCTCAATATTTGCGACTCCTAAACCCTTTCTACATCTTCATTTCGAATTTTCTTTCATCAAGTGTGGAACAATACTCATTAGGTGCGTTTGTGAATTGTCTTTTGGTGGGAAGTTGTGAGTTTGACCAAAACAATGAAATATTAAACATATAATGTAGTTGTATATAGCTATGCAAAATCTCCATCGTAGTTTTGTTGTTTTTAGCCTTTAACTTGATGTATATGGTGCAAATGATTTTTATGGAGTAAGGAACACTTTTTTCTGCCCTCATATGGAATATAGAGTGTGTTCTATTATGTTACTTGGAAAGTTGGATTATGTTTATTGTGATTATAAATATGGTAAGTTGGTATATCTAGCATAAGATATTGTAAGCTGGTAGCCCTATTTGAGTTATGATTTTTAGATTTGATAACTTGATAGTGAATGAAAGTAAAGTGTATTCACTTCTTTTGATTTAAGTACAACATTTGCCATTAGAAAGAAAGGCTCCAGCTTGAAAGACATAAAAAGGAAGGGAAGTTAGTGAAGAGAAGAGATGCAACATTTGTGTTCTTTAATGAATGCTTAAGTGGTTGTTTGTTTTGAGAGATTTGAGAAGGATATTGGGACATGAAGTTCCATCTTTCCATCAACCGTCATTTGTTTGATGGCAAATGTATGAGACGCAAGCTTGACTATTGAAAAGAAAGAAGGCAAGTAGCCAAGTCGTGTTTTATGTCTTTAGGGTGCTTGAGCTTGGGAAATGAAGAAGGCATGTCCCATTACTTCATGTGCTGAAAATAAAGGGAGCCGAGATTGGCAAGTTCCACTCCCACGTACCAAATGCCCCTTAAAGCCCATGGGCAATTGATTACGGAAGGATATCTAGTAATAGATTAAATTATTCGTAATATTTTAGGCTTCAGCTGCTTGTGTTCAATGTGAGATGTGTATTGCCATCACTCGTCAACCACAAAAGTCTCATTCTCTTTAATGTTCTCACCAGTCATCTCTGTCTCTGCTGTAGTTTATAATTTCTTCGTATGTATGCTTCATTCTAATGGCTTATTTAACTTGAGGCCTGTTTATCTCAATCAATTTTCAATTTCTACTTTTTGTGGTTCCTTTCAATCTACTATAGTTATGTGTTTACTTTAGTATTCCTCAAGAACAAGTCATTATTAGCCTTTATTTGAACTTATTTCCCCTGGAATTGTAACAAATCGTTATTTGGCCGAAAAGTTGTATACTTGTATGATGTATCTACTCCATTCAACCTCGATATTTTCTAGACAACAACTTTGAGATTTGAATGCTCGATAGCTTATAATATTTTTTTGTATGATATCTTGTTACGTAATGGCTAATGCAGTTTTACTTAATTTGAGTTATCCCTCTTTGTAATTCTAGTGGAAATGAGGAGGTCATACAAATTTCTCTTTTCTAGCAGTTGAACTGTTTTTTTGGAACTTTCTAAGAGTTACATACGATTTTGACATTCTGAACAAATAATGTCTTGCAGCTGGGTGTAGAGTGCAAACTACATATTCTGTAGTTAATATGATATAGGAGTCCATCCTTGTGATTGGCAGAGAGATTAAGGTCTTGGATGTTTTGTTTTAAACACAGGGCTATGCATTTAATATTATTACAACTACAATTACAATTATTCATCTAGCATCAAATTCAAAGGTAGTAACGTACTGCCGCCCTGCTGTCACAAAAGCGAAAGCCCACAACCACTAGGCTAACAACATAATTCTCTGTGAGCCACATAATTTAATTGTGTGGTTTTGAGTTATAAATACTAAATAAATCCTGCGCTTCTTATATATGTGAAGTTCTAGATGCCTTTGCAATCAAGGGTCAAGTGAAACTACCAAACTGTCATTACTAGGACTTCATGTGTCTGACCATCCTACCCCGCCTAGTCTAGAGCCATGTTAGTGCATTGGGATGATGTAATGTTGCTGATGCTGTATCGCTTGAGGGATTAGACCTTCTGGTGATAATTTTCTCTTTATTCTCTACAGGTAAACCAGACAGAGATTCACGAAGGTTTCCAGCTCATTGGGAAGTGCTACGATATTTGGAGGATTTTTGTCGAGAGTTTGGATTGAATGAATTGATCCGTTATCAGACAGAGGTAAGGCATGTTAGTTTAGGGATAGATGGAATGTGGATGGTAAAATATAGAATTGGTGGAGATGAGAGCAGCAATGTGGATGAAACTTTTGATGCAGTTGTCATCTGCACTGGGCATTTCACTGAGCCACGGATTGCAGATAATATTCCTGGTAATTAATGTATATTGCAGTGATTGAATTTTTTATTTAATCTACGGTTTTTAGTATCCATGGCACTTAAGGCTTAATGATAGAAGCTAAATTAATGCTTTACAAGTCAACCTTTTATGCTTTAACTGACTCTGTGGTGTGCAGGGCCGTCGAATGGCAAGTGCAAAGCGGTCAACCGCCCAGGGCCCCGTGTTTTTTAGGGCCCAAAAAAACTTATTTTTATGTATATATTATATAAGTGATATTAATTTTAATCAAATTTATATATAACTTACATTGTTTTGCTAAATAATACTCCCTCCGTTCCAGTTTACTTGTCTCATTTCCTTTTTTGGCAATTCCTCATTACTTGTCTCATTTCCTTTTTTGGCTATCTTTTTTTTACCTAAATACCCACACTTTTCCAATTCCCAATACTCCACTACCACCTTTACAATTAATTTAATCAATTAAAATACCCAACTACCACCTTTTCCAATGGACCCCACTACTACCTTAATATCCGTGTTTGGTCAAATGGGACAAGTAAACTGGACCGGAGGGAGTATGAGTTTTTAGTGTTTTTTTTGTAAAGAAGATTAAATATTAACAATAAAAAACAAAAGATGTATTATATTATGCGTTATGTCTTAAGTTTTTAGGGGCCCATTTTTATCTTTTGCTCTGGGGCCCAAAAATGAACGAAACGGCCCTGGTGGTGTGGTATGGGTGGTGAAAATGATTTAACTTTATGATATATAATGCTATATGACTGGATGTGCTACTCTATGGTTCAATTTGGATTTGAAGAGAAGTTATTTTGGGTTATCAAGCAAAGTGTTGAAAGCCTTTTTCTAGTCAATAAACTCATTGAATGGCCTGATAATACATTTAATTGGTGATTGGATTTCTTGATTTCTAAGAATAACTGCCATTACTTTTGATTGATTATTGATCTTTGTATTCAATATTATTTGATAATTTCTTGCAGGCATTGAACTTTGGCCAGGGAGGCAGATTCATAGCCACAATTATCGTGTTCCAGACCCCTATCAAGAACAGGTATGTTACTGATTCTATTATCGATAAAATTGTGCTGTCTAGTGATTTGGACATGTTCAGAGTTTCAGATGCCCAAGATGTATGGACTGCAATGTTTGTGCATAAGTTTGAGCTGTTGTTCCTTGCTGCATTAATTTCTATATACTTGCCTCATGTTTTATCCATCGGTTTGAGCAATTATTGCAAAATACTCATCTTTTATTGTGAAATTTCGGATGGCTATTGAATATGTTTGATTATATGTGCTGTTTGAGTATTATGATCCATAACTATCACTTAGGTGGTTTACTTATAGCACAAATACTAAATTTTATACCAGCTTCGTGATGGATCTCATAAAAAGGGGTGACTTCAAATACCAAGAGAAGTCTAGAATGGATCAGATTCACATTAATTTAGTTTGCAATGCTCTTCTCATCCTTTTTATAATTTTTCTGCACAAAGCAAACTTGTAAAAGCTATCATTAATTAATATCAAAAATACATGAAAAGCCAAGAACAAACTTGTTATTACTTATTTACTTGGTCAACATTAGTATGTGGACTTGGTCTACAACAAGTTTTCTGCACAAAACAAAATGTCATATGAAGTATTTTCCCACAAAAGGAAAAAAGTAGTATTCAAATGAGCTCATAAGAGTTACTTCGCCACTCACCATCACCACCACCACCACCACCCACCACCCCTTTAAAAAACAAGGATCAAAGAGGAGTAGGGAACACTTTTGGGTTTTCTATGATTATATAATTTTCTTACCTCTTTTTTAACCTTTTTGGATTGTCTAGGAGGATTGACAAACACCCTTTTTTCAATCTTATGCTGCTTCGATCAGGTTGTAGTTTTGATAGGGAATGCTCCTAGTGCTCTTGATATCAGTAGAGACATTGTTGGGTTCGCCAAAGAAGTGCACATAGCATGTAAAAATGAAGTGACAGGAAGATATGGGAAGCATCCTGTTTATGATAACATGTGGCTCCATCCGGTGGTAACGACTCTCTTATCGAAGTTCTGCATAGTGATCGTGAAAATTCATTGGAAGTATCTTGATGCAAGGATAAACCGATAAGAAAATTTTTAGTATCTATTTTGCAGATAGAAAGAGCTTATGAAGATGGTAGATTATCTTTTCAAGATGGGAGTGTGGTTCAGGCAGATGTTATTCTTCATTGCACAGGGTATTGTGCAAAATTTTTCAATGAACCTTAATCGGAAAAATTGACATTAATAATTCATCCTTTTGTTCGTTTGCTGTGAATAATTTCTCCTTTAGATTATTTTCTAATAATCCAGCATTTACCCTTAGTTTGCTTTGAATAATCCAACCTTTGCCTTAGTTGCTTGCTGGCAGCATACCCTATTATTACCTATTATTTTTTATATGATATGTTGTGGGCAAATGGCAAATGTTAGATTATTAGAAAATAATCCAAATGTGAGATTATTCACATTGGATGAGTGAAGGGTTGCATTATTGAATGTCAATTTTTCCTTAATTATAAATACATGGGAAATTGATATTATATCTCACAATGAACTGAAACAATAATTTTCAGGTACAAGTATCATTTCCCTTTCTTGGATATCGACAGTGTTGTGAATGTTGATGATAATCGTGTGGGGCCTCTGTACAAGCATGTCTTTCCTCCTACATTAGCCCCGGGGATCTCCTTCATTGGCATCCCATCAGTTGTAAGATATCTATTGGTGCTATTATATTTACACAAAACGGAGACATAAATTATTACACTAATAGTTGAAGCAGCTGATCAAAATTTTCACTTCCATCCTAGGTTCTCGCATTCTTCCTGTATGAATTGCAAAGTAAATGGGTGGCAGGTGTTCTATCTGGGCGGATATTACTTCCATCTGATGAAAAGATGATGGAAGATATAGAAGCTTTCTACTCGGAATTGGATGCTAAGGAAGTTCCAAAGCGATACACACATAAGATCCACGATTTCAAGGTAAATTTTTTTTTGATTGGATAATTTCATCACTGCTTATATTCCCTTATACAGACTGTCACAGAGAATTGAAAGAAAAGGAAAAAAAAAAGAAAAAAAACCATATAGATAAAAAAGGATTTCAGACAATCTAAAGTTTCTAAACTGTATTTTTCATGGTCATATGGATAGGACCAAGTTCAAAGCTAGTGAAATTTTTTTACGGGCCAATCTGGAATGTATGCAGCATGAAGATGATGAAAGCTATGTAAATTTATACCACATCACGAAAACAAAAGGCATTTTTTGTACTCCAGATGAAATAATTTGCAAATTTGCTGTTATTTTAGAAAAAGTGATCAAGTCAATGCTCTTAATATTTTGTCAACCCTCTCACGTCTAAATCTGCAGAAGTGTCCTTTGACATAAGAATGATAGATGAAATGTTTGGGCTAGTAACAGAATAGTGACTAGTGACTTTAAACATTAGAGTGGACCTATACTTCCAAAGATTAGTCATTATTTGCTGAAATGTACCTTACCTTCCCACCTATATCTGTAGTTTTGTTTTCTAATTATTTTGGTCTGTCATCTATGTTTCATGATCTAAGGCAAGGGTGGGATATCAAGGGACTAAGAAAACTTCTTCAAAATTTCGATGTTTGGTTAGGAAACTGAAGGGGACGGAATTGGTTCCTCATTTCTGCCCTCCTTAAGGCATGTTTGGATTGAATAATGTACCAAGAGACAACATGTTTTGAATTACGGAGAATGAAAGAGGATGGAGCTGTAGGTAGATGCGATGAGTGTGATTTTGTGATGCATCCAATATAGGAGAAAGAAATTTTGACATACAAGAGGCGCATGAAAGGAAAAGCCCAAGCCGTTGAGAATTCTGTTGAAGGGAATTAAGAAGCTGCCCACCTGTGCTCAAAAGGGAATCAAATCAATTTTAAAGTTTTTGGTAGTGGGACCAGTATATGCATTGTATTTTGCCTTTTAGTGAGCATCTAGAAATATTCTAGAATGACCTAGCCTTGGTTGTTAGGCTCTAGTAAAGCTCTATAAATAATGATGGTGAATACATTGTAAAGGCAGCTTATGAATGAATTTACTATTCTGGAGTAGCTAAACTCGAAATCAGCACATTTTCTCTTTTTTACTGTCTTTCTTCTTTACTATCTTTTTTAGCCTCTTTCTTCTCCCTACCCTTAGCTTAGCTTGAATTCCTAAAAAAATTCTGGTCCATAACAAGATTTGTCTTCTATTACTCTCTTAGCATGCTATGCTGAATTCAAGTATGCCTTTGTAGTGTGTGGATGAGAGAATCTCGATGGAAGGAGAATTGTGGACTGTTCTCACTACCTAGCATAAGGTTGCGTATATCTAACCCTCCAAACCCCACCCTAGGCTGGAGTCACTTAAGAGCATTGGGTTATGCATTTGATATGAATGCGGAATCAGAAAACATGGG
This sequence comes from Amaranthus palmeri, assembly GCA_019776075.1. Lineage (NCBI taxonomy): Eukaryota > Viridiplantae > Streptophyta > Magnoliopsida > Caryophyllales > Amaranthaceae > Amaranthus > Amaranthus palmeri. Next base: position 1,269,536 of record JAAKBH010000282.1, read on the forward strand.
CGAAATACATTTTCTTTCCACTTTTAGTAAAACCAATTCTTCCACATTTGGTGATGAAACCGGAAGCCTATCACTTTCTCTTTTGTATCTCCATGTATGTCCTCCATGTCCCCTTTCGCTATCCAAAATGCAGGTAATGAACATTATGTCTAAATTAGAGGTGTGCAACGGGGCGTGCCCACTAAAAGCCCTTTCCCTGGTCCATTTTTAAAGGTCGAGCTCAATATATTAAACGGTGCTTCTAACAGGTAAACCCATAAAAAAATTAGCGGGGCAGGACGGCCTTTTGACGGGCTCTCAATTTTATATTTTTTCTAGTAGCAAGAGTCTCGCCATCATTAAAGCTTCTGTGATGGAGAAATTTTGTTGAGATTAGAACCCTTGTCGACAATTCAAAGAAATTGGAATTACCGAACATTAAGATTCTGAGACACTGTTTCATACATTATGCTGGAAGAAAAGTGCTCTGAAACGATAGAGAAGAAATCTGGGAGAGACGGAGAGTGATTTATTTCCCATTTCCCAGCTAACTATCTATAAATTAACTACAGAACTTGGTAGGACTGACTTTACTATCGGTTTTTTTACGCAGCGACTCTTTGGGCCATTTGAATACGAGGATTGGCTTGCTGCAGAATGTGGCAGCCCTCCTGCCGAAGAATGGAGAAAGAATATGTTTTTTGCGACAGTGGTTCGCGCGGTTAGACAAATGGAAACGTTTCGAGATGAATGGGATGATGAAGACTTGGTCTTGCAAGCACATAAAGACTTTATGCAATACTTATCTGCTGATGGCAGGGCCATAACAACTGCTTCAACAACTTGATTTTGAATTGTTTCTTTACTGGAATAATTGTGTAACCGAATTAATTAGGAAAATTTGATTTCAAAACATATGAACTTTGCCTCATTTGCTTCTAAACGTTCGAACTTTTGATTAATATTTAGAGGCATGAACTTTGTGGGGTGTCCGCCAAAAAAGATACAGCCGGTTTTAGTAACCCTCTTTGTAACAGGTAAGTTGTATCTTTTTTGGCGGACACCCCCCAAAGTTCATGCCTCTAAATATTAATCGAAAGTTCGAATGTTTAAAAGCAAATGAGGCAAAGTTCAGATGTTTGAAATCAAATTTTCCAATTAATTATTATTTTGTTATGTGATTTGTGTAACCCAATTAATTACCTCAAGGAAACAGATAACGATACTTTGTTACTGATTATTTTATTTCCGAAACAAAATATTTTTGAAGTATTACAATATGAAACATGTAAACAGAAAACCCAATTATTTTATTTCCGAAAAATTATAATAAAACTCATAATCGTCTATTTTAAATAATTTTGAAGGATATTGTTGTTTGGTCTGTGACGGTTTTCTTGTTCCATATGGAGGGAAATGACATCACTTTAAGGATTGTTGAACATATGAACAACCGCAAACTGCTAAAAAATATTACAATATGAAACATGCTCGTACAACAAATGTATTGAGAATGTTTAAACGTGTGTTGATTGAGTTTTATGATGCTAATCGAATTTGATAGCATTTTACTTAGTGCAACACGCAAGTAGGTTTCATATCTTCTTTTATAATATGAGATGTGCTTATGAGAATATGGTATAAGCTCACATATCCGAAAACTACTCTAGGAAATGAGCTTACTTGAGAATACGATGCAACTTGTTAATATGGATATTGGACTGTATAATTTACTTTTATATTGCTCAACTTGGAATGCTAGTACTGTACATTGTAGAGGTGTTCATTCAAGTTATCAAGTTGATTTCGAATCTAGTGTTTCGGGTTGGTTTAAATCGGGTTCTATATCCACATTGATTTTTACATAATTGTTAATTCATTTTAAATAGATCAAATCGAATTTAGTTACAAGATTGAGTCAATATCAGGTCTTCAAATCTGTTTTAAGCACCTCTATTCAAGACATGATGCACAATTTATTAGATGTGCAACCAATATTTATAAAACACTATCCTTCTCAAATTGGACTACTTTTTGTCGGTTTATCTCACTAACTTTAAATTCATCCACAAACTTATTTTCTCCTTTTATAAGCATTCATTTCTATCATCTATTTTCTTTTGTCGTCATATTCTCCAACTTAATTTCTGTTTCCACTAATTTTCATAAAAAAATAAAGGATGCTAAATAAGAGGGACGAACGGAATAATACGATTTGAAAGGTTAGTTAATCTACTTTTGCATCATCATTTCTTTAGAAGACACAATTCAAATATAGTTTTCTAGGTGCAACATAAATTCTTAGCAAATTCTCTACATAATAGCCATGTATCAACAGCTATCCTTCTGTAAATAGGGCAATAACAAACTATTTACACAATGTTCATCTACTCTCGTCAATAGAAAACCATTGAAGTTCGCCCTCTATCCCGTTCGTTCGCATAAATTTTCAGGTATTTCTGTCACAGGATACACATAGTAAGTAACATATTGAACGATTCGAGTTACACTGCCATATACCTAACGCCTAACGTTAATTCAACATTCGAATATCTCAAATTAAACTTTACATATTGACAGTAAATTAAGCATACTTTTAAGCAAATTCAACGATTAACTGCTCTTGATCGGTGGAGAATAACAGTAATAAGCGGTAAATAAGGCGATCATGTTGTCAATTGAAGATTTTGTTGCGGGCTTGAAGAATAATACATGTTAAGGCAGGCGACCATGGACAGAAAAATTACATGGATCGAATTGTGTTGAAGAGAACAGCTACTGCAATGAAATTCCACTATGTCGTTCGTCAACAAGTCTTCTCCAAACTATCTTCCCACAATGCATCAATGTTAATACAGCCATAAAATAGAGCAAAGGTATGGAAATGATGCATCCACCGGGTGAAAAATTAATGAGCGTCTGTGAAAGAAAAATATAGTTAGTTTTTCTTTTGATTTACAAATTTTCACTCATCATCATCATTATTCCAATGAGTCCAGCCCAAGGTAGGATTTGGGGGGTGGGAAAGAAGGCAGACCAATACCCTCATCACGAGGAGGTCGCGATCGAAGGGAGCCCCTTAGCTCGAGTATCGCCTGGCATAAGAGACAATAACACAATAAATAAACTAAAATGCAGTATGTTTTGTTGAAAATGACAAACCACCCTAATAATATTGTACAACGTTGCAACTCGCACCTATCGTTTTGGACAAGAGGATATTATAATAATTTAGCAGAAAACACCCCTAACTCCACCAAAAAGTCGTGACCGCAGCTCAAATTGCAAAAAAAAAAAAAAAAGAATTTCTTGAAGTATATATCAAAAACGATTTATGTATAAACTTTGATACCCAAATTTCACTGAAGCATCTCTAAGAGCATGCTAGGATAGTGAGTATTGTAGTAAGGAGAAAACTTAAAAAGAGAATGTATAGTGGTAAAGATAAAAACAGTGGTAAACCTAACAAAATGGTTGTAAAATGAAGATGGAGAAGGGGGAAATGTTTCTATCATTAGGGAGGTAAATTGTTCATTCTCGATTAGACCGTTTTGTAACAGGATTTTAGGTCACCATTACGGGATACCGCATTTTGCAACGGTGTGCTAAGAAGAGGCACATCAAAACGGGATTCGGACGGTATGACCGATTAGACCGGGAATCTCGTAAATCACGAGCAAGATTCACAAATTTTCTAGATTTTAAGAGAAATCAAATCAAAAAATCAGGGGGGGACATGGTATTGTTTACTCTATCAGGTCTTTATCTTCAACCATGTTCAATAAATCACGGGCACTTAATATTTATGTAAAGTTGAAGATGATGTTTGCATTTAAATAATATACTGAAACTTTAAATGAGTGTTTGAGTGTATACCAGCATCCCAGCAATAAGATGAACTATGGGAACAAAATATTGATCAAGTTTCTTCGATTCAGCATATCCATTGAAGGCAATGACCATTGAGAAAGTGTGAATGGTAACAAATGCAAGAGCAATAATTGCTGCCATGTTTAAAACAAAATATCACCTTTAGGGGAAATTCAACTACATAGCACTTAATCAAGGCTGACTAGCTTAAGTATAAAAAAAAACCTTAAAGCTAATTTACCCTTTACCCCAACAGACACACATATAAAGACATGCTTAATATGATCATTCTGTTGCTTATGTGGTCGAACATCTTGAACAAATTTCAGTACTAACATCTCCAAGTTTTCAAGCTAAACAATAACTGTCATTAAGACATTTATGTTTTTCGGAGGCTTTGGTAATACGATTACTGAGAAAAAAATTTGTATAGTTTTTTAAATGCATTCCAAAAGAGATCCAGTCCTAGATTGAATTTCTTCATGCATATAAAATGTTTTACACCCTTACCTCCACCTGATACTAGTACAATAATATTAAAGTCTAAAGATAGTTTCTTATTTAATACTCCCGCTTATTCACCGTAAGTGTCCAATTTCCTTATTGGGTCAAGTCATCCTAAACGTCTCATTTTTATCTTGGCTATATTAATTTTACCAATATACCCTTACCAAACTTAACCTTTTCACACCTTTACACTTACTAACCTCACTTTACCCCTATCAACATTTGAAAACTAGAATCTTTCTTAAACTAACAGATGCCCGCTAGTTTCGAAGACAACCAAAAAAAAAATGAAACAACAGCTCACCAGAAACAAGAAAGAAAGGCATCCAAGAGCATGTATCATTATAAAATGTTCCAGGTCCAAATGCAGGTGTCAAGAGGCTAAGGCAGAAAAAAACAGCATGGGCCACACCATGACCTAAGCCACCAGCTGCTTGCAATTGACTAGAAAGAATTAGTCTTATTCATCAAAAGCATAAGAAGGAATACGCATCACATCTATATGTAAAGCAATAGCTGGAACAAAAATAGTTTCAGATCATACATAAGACAGTAACATGTTTTCTTCCATTGTAGACTTATTTCTACCATCTCAGAAGAATGAACTGGTAAATCATGAGCCACCAAAGACACAATCTAATATAAACATCTAAGTGGATGATAAATATTCAGTTTTTATCATGTCTTGTTGACGTAATACATACGGAAAATCATGCATACAAATTTCAGGGAAGATGATAAGGATAGGGGGACGGCACCATCAGAAATAGACAAGCTGCTTTAACTGTCTGCACTTTCTAATAACCATATCAAACAAACACGGAGAAAGAGGATGACAGAAACAGGGAGGGAGGGGATGTCAATGTAAGATATCTACTTATGTCAAAAGATGAAAATCCAGCTGCTAGAGGACCATGTATAACAAGAAAACACAGCAACTTGGACAAAAGATATGCCCTGTCATAGATTTTTGTAACGTCAAATGCAAAGGCATTGACAACAAAAGCAAGTCAGGTCACCATAGCAATGCCAGAATTGGTAACTAAATTTTCCAAGATTATTTCCTGCTTACCTAGAGCAATTTGCATCTTATCTGTCAAAAACAAGCGAGGTTTCGAAATCCTATCAGCAAATGCATCCAACATGTCTACCAACCTCCTGCACAAGATTACATGGAAGAAGATTCGAAAAAACGATAGAGAAAATTTCAAAATAACTAATGAGATATAGGTTATATTGTTCATAATCAAGGATTAACAATGATAGATCTTTTCCCAGACTTAAATTCAGAGCTTTATTAGCATCTTAGACGTTTGTACTACAGAGACATTTCCCCCAGAATTGTTTTAGGAAAAAACAAAGTGTACGAGTTCAAAAGCAATGAAAATATACTGACTTATGCTTCACTTTGAGTCTTTGACAAGAGGATAAACAATGTAGCTCATGGGCAGGTAAACTAATTAGAAAATTGACAGTTTTTCTTCCTTGATTTATATTTTAAAAAAACACGAAATATCAAACTATCAGTAGTCTCAAGCATAAAACACAATTAAGTTCGTAAAACATTCAATAATAAAAATGATAATACAAATCAAATACAAAAGAGATTTTTAAAAACAGAACTCTAGCATATTAAGTAGGGATTTGGAAGTCAAACTAAAAACTTCATACTTGTAAGCTTTCCATAAAAGTATTCGAAGCCCTTCCTGAAAGCAGACAGATGAAAAGACAAGTAATCCATATGGCCACCATGCTGTTGAATTGAAAGGAAGGAAGCCTCTCCAAATGCCAGAAAGTATAATCAAACTCACCAGCCATAGTAATGTACTGCAGCTCAAGTAACGACAAGTGTGAAAAAAATATTGAAGACATCTCAAAACTCCACTTAATATTTAAATGTCCCAATGAGAGCCCAAATAGCCCTGCGTGGGGGCAAGGACAAAGCTACAAAATACTCATATTGATTAGTCTGTTCATTGTGTGGCTATGGCTTATTCTCCAAGTCAATACAAAGATGTACATACATACAAGAAGGATAGAAGTACGCGTGAAAACCTAAGCTACTCTTTTAAGTAATTTCTAATCTTGGTACTTTTATTGTTAGTAGGTCTTAGTAATCCTACTTGTTTTTTCTTACTGCTTTTTTTGTATGTTTTGTGCATTCCTAATTAGAGAAGGTGTGTTGTTTTAAGTGAACAATTTGAGTCAAGGTTCAAAGAAATTATTTAGAGTCAAGTAACAATTTTTCCCACAAAACGTGTAGGTTAATAGAAATGTACATGTGGCTAAAAAATAGGGGACAAATTTGTTCCATATTTTTTATCATATAAAACCTTATGAGATAATATTTGCTAGTAGATTAGAATTAGGATTTCTTTTCTAAACCTCTAGAAATAGTGTTGAATTTTATTGCATGGAAAGTTATTGCATTCTTCTTGTTTTCATAAATCTCGAGTGAAGCTAGTTGTTCTGGCAAACAAATCCGATAGAGTTAACTGAGCGGAGTGTGACTTAATCGAGAGGTGAAGGCATTTTGTGGGTGAACCAAGGTGTCTTCATCGCAATTGTATATTTGAACGCCATCAATGTTCAATTATCAATCCAGTTGCATCGTATGACTTTTCCTGTGCAACCCCTATCCTTCTAAAACGCCTAGCTAGATCTTTGAGTCATATTCCGTGCACTTAACATCAACTTGAATAAGAACCTAATGAGAAATCACATAAAATGCATGATTTCATACAGAAGAACATCATAGTTCACCTAGAGTCGCTAAATGAAGTACATGTATGAATTTGCAACCCGACTAGTTGGCCTCTAAAAAATTTTCTTAAACATTTAAAATTACTACACTAGCACAAAAAACTAAAAAAGAGCAAGTACAGTTTAAACTCCATACTCATTACAGAATTGCAGTGCTCATTGGGTAATAACAATCCTATAAATAATAAATTTTTGAGAACCAATTGATCGAGTATACAATCCTTAATTTAGAACATAAATTGAAGCTAAAGGAAATACCCCCATAACAAAGCGAACATTTAAAAGAAATTTTAAGAAAATATATAAATAGGAAATTATTATGGCAACTATGTTTTTTATTCTAAGTGGAATATGGAAAGAATCACAAAATCTACCAAATAACCCTATATAATGTTCATTGATTTTGTGACCCTAAATGAAAAAGGTTAAGAAAACTATTAACTACATGTATTAAGAAAAAAATTATGTATAAAAGAAATCACAATCTTTTACCTTAATCTATCTCTTCTCATCTCCCATTTGATCATCTTTTCCCCGCTATCTCTCATCTCACCACCACCACCCTATTATCAAGGCACCTCAAAGGCTCAAACACCATCGTTTGCCTCAACAACTTTAATCCAACACGGGTACAAACCCCATAGCAAAGCAGAAATTTCAACAACTGAGCTACTCTCCAATCTACCTAAACAAAACCTTGGCATGAGGCAAAGGTAATAAAGGAAGGACACTATTTCATTAGAAAAATTGTTCACACAAATTATCTTCAGTTCTTTATAGAACCAATGTTTGGAGAAAAGACATCGTCACATAAGTGAAAAAACTATGAATTTGATAAGTTACTCCTTAGACATGTAAAACAATTTGAAACTACAAAAATTAATTTGTCTACTTCCTCGTGAATCTCTAGAACTCATTAAATGCTCATAATCATCTAAATACACCTCTTAAAGTCAGTCTGAGACCCTTGAGTATATCAAAATGACAAGAATCTTCAAATCCATCTAAAAAATGTTCACGTAAACTGGTAATGAACTAATGATTGCATAACCCAAGCTAAATCCACCTAAATTGAGTACAAATACAACAACAACAATGTCTAAACCTTAATTCCAACAAAATGAGGTCAACTACATAAATTTAAACAAAGTAACATGGGAAATTATTGTTAAAAAGATTGATATCCTTTATTAATATATTTGGTTGCATTTAATACTAATCTACAACTTAGAACATGGGAAATAAATGTATAAAGACTACAAAAAATGGATGTTTTCGCAAAGTGGTATCAAATTCTAAAATATAAATAAGTTCTAATGATCTAGACAACCGCAATAGACCGTGAGGGTCCATCATATCCTAGCTCTAGAGTCTGAACTCGTGTTACTCCATTCACTAATCTCCTTGCAAATTGCAAATCATAAATTAAAAAAAGAATGTACTTTTAGACCATTTTAAGCTAATGGAGAATTAAAAATTTATTAATTGGTGAATTATGTTACACCCCAGCAAAATTTGAGAAACCCCACCGAAACCCCGACCAACGAAAAATCTTTCTTTTTGCAAAATATTATCCAACACATAAACTGAAATAACAATCACTAACAAATTTTCAAGGGCAGATATAAGGTTGTACAAACAAGTGAACAACATTACATTCACCCCCATTAAATAACTCCCACATAAGTAATAATCACAACATTACCCTAGCTTAGTTGTTCCGATTGACCCAGCAAAAATCATAATTAACTTCACACAAATAAAAAAATTGCACATTAATCAATGAACTATTATAATGCTATACCATCAAAATAAGTGACAGAACATTCATCACCAACTAAAATACCCAATTGATATTAACAATAACTAAGGGCATATAATAAGATTGTAACAAAAATAATCAACAAAGATACCCAATTAATTCATTTTTCTGGGCTAAATTAACAAAATAATATACACTGAAAAGTAAAGAAGAGAATGAAATAGGGACCTGGAGAGAACGGTGAGGATCAAGAAGGGTTTTTTGGCGATAACAGATATAAAGAGAGAAAGGGAAGGGCCTAATGCGATCAATGCGTACCCAATCCCTGCTGACACCGTCATCTCTTGTTGCTCACTGAAATCAAGAAGGATCAACAATGTATTTCTACTCACTTCTTGATTCAGTCAATTAAAAATCGGAAACCCTAGCCCTAGAGCTAGCTATTAGTCTGTCTCTCTCATTTATCGTCATTTTTTTTATTTTTGGATTGCTCGTAAAAAGTTAAATGAAAATCACACTCTCATTATTCCGTATAAGGCTGAGTTCAGGCGGGAGTTTTTTTTTTTTCTTGAAGATACGGACAAATTATATCAGCTCTCCGATGAGGGCGTAAAGAGAGATGCGCGCAGTCAAGATACATCCAATTGATACCTACGCCCAATAGGGTCAAACCCCAAATTTTTTACTCTACATGCAAATGCTATGCTCTATTCATCGAACCACAAGTGTTTTTTTGAAAAAAAAAATATCATTCATTTGAACTCGTTTAATTTTCTCAACATAATTTATTTCATCAACTGATAATATTTGTCATATATTTCTTTTTGTATAATATAAAACATAATCATGAATCTTGTTTTATTTGTCTTAAAATTATATTTTCATAAAATTAGTTTTTAGTATTTTTTTTATCATGTAAATTTAAGATATTAAAAAGAAACAATAATATCCCCAAAATTATTTTTATGCTATTAAATGTTTAATTTATTTTGACGTTTAATTCACTGTTTAATTCATCAACGCTCTCAAATGTTTAGGGCAAATTATACAGGTAACAATCAACACTTAATAAGAGGAGAAACGTCAAAATGGTGAATTAAACGGAAATTAACAAGAATTTTACGAAAGATGCTATGATAAGTAGTTAACGCATAAATTGAATACTACCATATGGAAAATTTTTACAAAAGTGCTATCCCTAGCATTTTATTCCCTCCAAATTATTTTAAATGTCTCATCTCCTTATTTAGCAAATTCATATTAATTGCCTCATTTCTCTTTTTGTCTATTTTTTTACCTAAATACTCACTTTTACTACTCCTAATACCCAACCCAACTAGCATTTTTTTAATGGACCTAACATTAGCCTTAATAATCGTGAAAACCCAAATAGGACATCTAAAATAATTCAGAGAGTATAAAAGTTCGATTCTGCCACTATAGGTGTTCATTCGGGTCATCGGGTTGATTTCGGGTCAGGTCTTTTGAGTCGGTTCAAAATCGGATTTTGTGTTCACATTGATTTTTACATAATTGTAGATCCATTTTTAATTTGGGTCAAATCAAATTCGGTTATAAAGTTGGGTGTCGGATCATCGGGTCTGTTTTGAACCCTCTAGCTGCCACGTGGAATTTCCATCTTATAAATTGCTATACTTTCCCCTTCAAACTAAAAGTGGAACTCGATCACTCAAACAAAAGGGAAAGAACAAACCCTTAATTTCTTCAATCACCAACTCAAATCTCAATCTCAATTGATCATGGATTCCGACGAAGAAGAGTGGATTCCATTATCACAAAGATCCGAATGGTCTGATGTAAAACCATTGCCCCAAAATGACGGGCCAAGCCCGGTGGTTCCCATCTCATACACTGAAGAGTTCAGAGAAACAATGGATTACTTTCGGGCTGTTTATATCTCGGATGAACGTTCTTCTCGCTCCCTTCAACTTACTTCTGAAGCTATTCGCTTAAACGCTGGCAATTATACTGTAAATCAACCCCTCTTTTTTTTCTTTTTTGGTTTTGATTGATGTTTTCTATTCGTAATTTCATATGGGTTGTGTTTATTTCTGTTTTTTGTCTTCAATTGAAATGATGGTTGATTTGCTTGCATCTGTCATTGGTAATTTTCTATTGGGTTGACTGTTTTTTGTGTGTTTGGTGTTTGGTATTTGTTGGTTTTCTTTGTGTTAATGGAGGAAGGTTGCGTTGATATGAGTTATTGATTTGCATTCCCTGACAAGATACATGTACTTTGATACTCTAAAATCAATCAAGTATTCATTTAGCCGTTTGGATATAGATATTAACGGCCCGTTTGGTAGGTAGTAATAAACGGTGGTAATGAGAATGAAAAACTAGTGTAATTTTAGTTGAAAGATATCTTGACTACCTTAATGGTCAAGCTTGTCCAACTCCAATCATTTCATTTTCTTCGTAAAATTCATTCCAATGCATTACCATTGAGGAGGTGGTATTTGGTGGTAATGAAAATTTGTAAACAAAAAAACTTTTTTGTGATCAAACCCATGGTATGGAACTTTTGATGAAATTTTACACTAAATCATTCCGATTACTACTGTTTAGTACCACTAACCAAATGGGCCGTAAAGGTTTTGTAATGAGAATTAGTTTTAGTGTTGATTTTCATGTATATTGTGTTATATGTTATGCTATTTACATGGTAATCCTCAAACATTGCTTTGATAACTAAAACCACCTTTCCTTGGGGTAATGGATGAAAATGAAAATGAATTTTGTGCAAGAAAAACTAAATTTGAGTAGTATAGGCATGATCATAAACATTATTTAGTAATTTTTCTAGCTTAACATTGAACAAATATTTTCATTCTTCAATTTACTTGAACAATTTATATTTTGTGGGTGTTTTTGTGAAGTTAAAATAGTTAAGTAATACTTTCTCTATCATTTGGATTTTTCTACAACAAAACAAGTTGCTTTATTAGTTTATAGTTGGAAAATAAGACAAAAATCAAGTGGGTAGAAGAAATATATTGATAGAATGAAGGGAGAAAATGAGCATATATATGAGATTTAAAGAGATAATGTGAGACCATATCCAAATATAGAAATATAGCAAAATCAAGTGACAATTCAAAATGGAAAAGTGTAGTAAAATAAAAGGAGCAACTAGTTGGGGAATAATCATAGTTGAAAAAAATTGATACAAAAAAAGACACATATATATAGTGAATATTCTAAACATGTTGGCTCTTTGGTTTTAGTGGTTAACTATTCATGTGTCATGCAATCACATTGGGGATCGTTATCAATTATTAACCCAACCTTCCTTATAACAAAATGCAGCTTAAACATGTTCAGACTACCTGGTACAAGGCATCAAATTTATGGCATTGTTTCAGTCTATTGTTAGTTGATGATTGCGCACTCTCAGTTCTTTTTTGGTTTTTAAATACGTTTTTGAGACTTTTGTGACCGTTGCAATGTTTTCATTTTTTTTTCTCAGTGTTAAATTTAACCACTTTGGAATTGCTAAAGTGATACGTTTCTCTTTCCTTTCAGGTTTGGCATTTCAGGCGCCTTGTTCTTGAATCATTGAATGCTGACTTGTACAAGGAATTGGATTATGTTGACAATGTTGCCAAGAAGAATTCAAAGAATTACCAGATTTGGTGAGTGTATAAGTGTCGAATAGTATCACATATTTCGTAAGTATTTTGAAGTGATGGTGTATCACTTTTGTTATTGACCTTACTAGTAAAATTTCGATACTTTTGGTTTTCTTTGGCTCTTGTTGTTTTTAGAAGTAACCGAAGATGCACTAACAATGTTAGTGCTACGCTTCAGTGTTCACTCACCGGTCACCCCACATGTCAGGTCTCCCCACATGTCATTTTTCTCCGTACTATAGTGTGCCCAAAACTAACACCCAATTCTAAGTCCTAACTCCTCGGAGTTTGAGTAAAATAAGTTACTAATCAGATATGAGATCATTTTTCAAAACTTTTCTGTGCATGGGGTGACATTTTGCATGCAATTATAGGTTCCTTGTTATGAATTATACCTAGTTAGGAACATGGACAATAGCTCTATAAATTAACACAATTCTGTTTCTGAATTTATCCTCTATACTTTATGCGGGCTGTTTCATCTTATTTTAGATTTCTTGTAGGCATCATAGGCGGTGGCTTGCAGAGAAACTCGGACCGGAGGCTGCTATTAAAGAACTTGAATTTACAAAGAAAATACTTTCTCTTGATGCAAAAAATTACCATGCCTGGTCCCATAGACAGGTGAGCTTAGGCTTCACTTATTTTTCGGGTATTACTAGTTTGTGTCGTTTCATTCTTTGATGTTTATATGTATAAGCACCTTTATTAATTTAGTTCTTATGCAGTGGGTCCTTCAAACATTAGGTGGTTGGGAAGATGAACTTAAGTACTGTGATTTGCTCCTCAAGGAGGACATCTTCAACAACTCTGCTTGGAATCAGGTTGGCAACTAGCTTGAATAAGTATCTAAAATATATACCTATATCGCTGCCTTGTTAATGGTCAATTTTTAATTGCTGTTAAAAGAGTTTTAGCATTCTGTATTGGGAGACACTCAAAAGTCTTAAATTAATTCTCAAGCATCACAAAACACTTCTCAAGAAAAGGTTTGAGCTATACTAAGTTTGCTCGAAATTTCACTAAGAGGTTTTTAATCAACTCAATTTGCTCTTTAAATGAGCTCACATGCCCTATGTATACAAGGAGATGGACTACAAACAAAGCCTACACATCCACTCTCTTCTTTGACTCTTCTACTTTAACTTAACTCCTAACTTTATGTTACCCATAAGTTTCACTACTTAACTTCCTAATTAAAAGTTAATTTAAATCCCAAAGTAACTTAAGGTACACGTAACACGTCCAAAAGTATTTTTGCAAACTTTTAAGTAATCTTGACCGTCTAACCATACCATGAATTAATTAAATTTGATTGCCCTAAGAGTCAAAACACACAACTCTTATGTAAAACCTCGTAGAAGAATCTACTAATACTATCATAAAAACCGTCCAAAAAGGATTGAAATTCACAACTTTCCTAGGATGCTTAGCATTAGACTTGGCTGAATAAATTCAACTCTTATTACATCACAAAGTCTTACTTATCCTATTTGTAAACGATCATATTGATGCTTTATGGGCGCTTCGAGTTTTCCGTTTTTTCTTCTTTAATGTAGAATTGCAACTTTTCTCCTCAATGCTAGCATTAACTGCATTCTCCACTTGTGTTATTCTTTTGATTACAACGGCTTTTTGGTTGAGTTATGATATGCGGGTGTTTACTCTCTTATGAGGTATTGTAATTTACCGTAGAATGATCATAATGAAAACCTTCGATATCTTGACTTCAATGACTATAATATAACTTCTCTTTGATGCCCTTCAAAAAAGAAATATAATGATCTCAAAAAAAAGAGAAAAAAATTTATGTTTTCGTTGGCTAACTCTTCATCCAAAGTCCATAAACTTGTTTTGCATCGGGCAAGCCAACCTCTTGTGCCCTTTCTAGGCAGAAAACGAATTCTTTCAAATCTGGGAGAATTTTTTGGTCGCGGTCAGCAGAGTCTTTGAAATTGAATCACAGTAAGAACTTACTGTTTTACGTTGAGGCGTGTACCCAGTTAGCTAGGATGAGTGAGTATACCTCTGTAATCTTTGCATTTTACCGGATTTGGTATCGAGAAGTTGTTTTAGGATTTGCATTTGTTTTTAACATGCATAATATGGCAATTAAAATAGGAAATCAGATGCCAGCGCGCACCCATTTTACTGAACTTTTGACTTTTAGTCAACATTTTTCAAGTATCTAAAGACTTGCTATCCTATCAAGAGGATTATCAAATACAGAAGCAGTGAAAATGTCAAGAGGACAGAGTGTTCTTGAAGTTGGTTAGGACAGACCGATAGAGTCTTCTTACTTTGAATCTTTCACAAAATGTTCTTATATATGAGTAAAATATCTATTGTGAGGCACGATGTCTAAAACGACTATCTTTCATATTTCGGTTTTATCCAGCTCATATCTTGTGCACTCTCTTATGCTTTGATCTCGAATTTCTCCTATATTTACCAATGACCATTTTTCTACATTTGCGATGCAGAGGCATTTCGTTGTCACAAGATCTCCTTTACTGGGAGGCATAGAGGCTATGAGAGACTCTGAAGTGGACTACACTATTGAAGCCATTTTAAGCCATCCCGAGAATGAAAGTCCATGGCGCTACCTTCGTGGCTTGTACAAAAATGACCTAAACATATGGGTTAATGATCCTCGAGTCTCTTCTGTATGTCTGAAAGTCTTGATCACCAAAAGTAGATGTATATTTGCCTTGAGCAGTCTTTTAGACCTCATCGGCCATGGTCTCCAACCAAGCCCCGAGCTCCACGAAGCAGTTAAAGCTCTACAGAGTTCTGATGCAGGACCAAGTAGTTCCGGCTTAGGAGAAACCATATGCTCGGTTTTGGAAGGCATGGATCCCCTGAGAGCAAATTATTGGATTTGGCGCAAGCAACAGCTGCCTGCTCTTACATCATAAAGAATGCACCGTTTCCCTCCTTTCGTCTTAGTTTGTGGATTGATTGAATTGATGTGTGCTTGAGCCATTTTTATGTCACTAAAGAAAAGATTCACAGTACTGTATTTATAATTCAATTGATCAAGAACTGTAGATATGTCGGACGACTAATAGAACATACCGATACTCCAATGAGGTTATGCCGTCAAGTGATCTTCACTTGAGCGGGAATTGGAGGTCAAAAGTAGGCAATTTTACTTTTGATAGTGATAACAAGTTATTTCTAGTTGAGCCTTGGTGCAATTCATCCATTTCTTTCATCCCATTTGATTTGCATAAAGATGTATAAGTATTAATTTGTGGTAGGTATATCAAGCGATTTTTGCAGTGTCATAGACGATATCAAACTCATATTTACGATAAACAAATTATGTTAGATCCATTTCTATAGATGAAGACTACATTAGATCGAAAGACCCTCTCGTTAAAAGTTATACTCATTTCGTTCCTTTTTGTTTGTCCACTTTACTTTTTGTACACATTTCAAAGTAAATCAATATTTCTTAGTACACATTATAAAAAATTGAAATATATATATATATATATATATATATATATATATATATATATATATATATATATATATATAGGGGAGAGATCCAATGAGAAGGGCATTGAAAATAAGAAGGGTAAAAAGCCTTCTACACCCTTGATTTCACTTACATAAAAAAATCTATGGTCATGATTGAGCATAAAAAGTATAATTGTAAAAGTAACTATGTTACACAGAAAGGTAACTATGACATTAATTTCAGAATGTTATTTTTTTATAACATAGTATCCATTTTTCGACACATAGTAACAAAAAAAATCAAACAAAAATCCTTCTCATCCTTCTCATTTTAAAATCCTTCTCATTTGATCCTAAATCTATATATATATATATATATATATATATATATATATATATATATATATATATATATATATATATATATATATATATATATATATATAATAAAAATTTTTGCATCAAGATGAATATAACATGATCCCACATGAATATATTGTCTTCAATATATATTTTGTAAAAATTATATATATATATATTATATTTTGTAATCAAATGATTTTTTTTTTTGAGATATTGTAATCAAATGATTAATCCGTTCACAAAAATTGATATCAATCAATATTCATATTTGCCATACATCATTGTATAACAAATTGCAAAATACACAATGCCTTTACTAATCCCACATTTAAAACACAAGCTTAGCACTTTTTGGTAGCAAATTTACATTACATTTATAGAAATTCCTGCTAACTAATCACTAGCTGGTTTCTTTGATTTGGAAGATGGGCTTGGAGCCTCTTTAAACGCAGACGGACAGAGCTTATTAATCGCGCAAATACTACAATGCGGTCTCAATGGTGTGCATATGGTCTGCCCAAACCCGACCTGTTTAACAACCATTCTGTTAGCTTGAAAATATAGCTAAATCGCAAGCACGATGGAATACAAAATGTACATTAGCTTAGTGTTATCTCATTGAGATGACTACATTTGATCACAAAAACCCTCGTGTTGATATGCGTAATGTAGCAATCTTAGAGTTACCGAGGGAGTAGAGGTGTTAAAAACGGACTCGATGATCTGATATTAACCCGATCTTATAATCAAACTCGATTTAACTCGACTTAAAAATTAAAATACTATTATGAAAAAATCAATGTAGACACAAGACCCGATTTTAAACCGACCGGATGACCAGAACGAACGCCTCTACAAGGGAGTATGAGATTACGGATTCTCGATGTATTTATGCCTAAATTTACCATACACGAATCAGATTTTCAACTCCAAACATGATATCAATTGTCAAGTAAGATGAAGAGCATAATTTTAAGACAATAACTTGCCTTTACCAAAGGAGACATGAAATATGCAGTATTAGAAAATCTTGCACAGGATATATATCATTAGTTTTCGATGTCACATGATTATGATCGGTTTTGGGCTATTTCAAGGTCATTTTGAGCGAATCTCGAATTCAAAAGGTGAGTTAACTGGCAAATTATGTTACACTGGTCATGCAACTATCGTTTACATAAGCTTTCAGACAAGAAAAGACAAGAGAATAGGAGCATACCAAAAGTGGATTTATGGGAGCCCAATTTTCCTTGGGAAGCCATTTCTGCAGTGCCTCTCTAGTTTCCTCCGGTGTTTTAGTTTTCTAAAAATAGGCAGAAAAGTCGGAAAGTATTATTTACATACAAGTATAAACAGAAAGAAAAGTGTAATTACGGGGAGAAAAATATACGGTAAGAGTGAGCAACGATATAAAGCTTCAAGCATAATCACACATTCAAAAGTCATAGCCGAAATTCCATCGGGAACTATAGCATTAACATTTCACTAATCCAACACAGCATCATTTTCTTTCCGAATTCAATTTTTTCATATATTTAAACCCAATCTAAGGCTACATGAAATATGGTAACCATCATCATCATCATACCCAATACCCCACTCGAGAGCAGGGTCTGAGTGAGGGAACGTGACAGACAATCCATACCCGTACTCCCTTCACAAAGAGGACTAGAAGAAAGTGGTCGATTATGAAATATGGTATCCAAACAATCTAAAACCAGATTGGGGGTTGGGACAGTGCTACATTATCGGCGAGAGTTTACTTGAGTAGAGCCAGCTCGTGTCACCCATCCTAGCCTGTTGCAGATGCGATGGACATGAGTGTCAACGCATATTCCTTGAACATCGTCCCAAGCAATGTGTAGAACCTACATTATGATTTGGATTAGCAACTAAAGCAACTTTCAGGCTAAGTGATTTAAAGACTTACCAAATGAGCGATTTTCGGACCTACTCCAGGGAGTGCAAGTAAATCGGCTAGAGAGTTCGGAATATCTCCATTATACTTGGCAATACAGATATTTGCTACTTTTTTCAAGTGATTGGCTTTTCTGGTGTAGAAGCCTACCTACAGTTAAGTTGAGTTACGAGAGATATTGTGCGTGTAACAATGATAGAATTGATCATAAGGTGGTGAAAGGAATATTCATTAAATAAATCTCGGATTTATCAAGCCAAAGACTACATAGTACAGACCAACCATAATGCACAATCAGCAATTGTGTCACATGATTCGTTAATTTCCTTGCGAATCGCGAATCGGAAAAGGCAAATTATTGTCAATTTTAGGCAGGTTTTTGGTCATTTCGAGCGAATTGCGAAATTGAAAAACGAATTATCCAACAAATCATGTAACACCGATCAACAACAAAACAATAATGTCTATCTTATTTCATCAGTAGGGATTAAACATACCGGGTAGATCAAGTTCTTGATGGTTTCCTCATTAGCTTTCTCAATGGCATAGGGATCAAGAAGTCCATTTTGCAAGAGACGCTGAACTGCGCCTACAATGACAATATACTTCAGTCTTTAGGGTAGAACGCGTTATGGTAAAATAGGTATACCATAAACATTTAAGAAGCTACTTACTAGGTAACTGTTGACCTCAAAATCTAATAGATACATGTAAAAAACAGGTTTATTAGCTATAAGTTTGAGAATTAAATAGGAAGAAGAACTTGCCATGAGTAACATGATCCTTGGTTTGGCTCGAAAGCAGCGTAGAAGCAAGTACCGCAAATCTTCTTTCCTGGAAGGAAAGGAAACTATCAGTCAGTTGAAGCTCATTAGTATTAAGTTAACATTTTGCTTTCTTTAATTTTTCCTCGATTACTCCCTCCATCTCGCTATGATTGTCATGATTTCCTTCGTCCGACATTTAATGCGCTAGTCCACGAAAATTTATTTCTATTAGTGCTTTCAACTGTCTTATGATACTCCTCTGTCTGGATAGATTTGCATCAAAGAGAAATGTGGAGATTTTTAAGAAAAAAGTGGATATTGGTGACAAATGAAGAAAGCGAATGAATTGTGTGAATGAAATTAAAAGAGTTAAAATGTATGGATGTGATTAAAAGAAAGTGGTGGGCCACTGTCCAAAAATAGAAATGATGCAAAATAAGTGGGACGGACTAAAAGGGACTAAAATGCCAATGTCACGAACTGGCTCTCACCAAGACATGGATTAACTATAGCTCATTTTAATCTGAAACAGAAGAATAATTTATCTTCGGCTCATCGAGAATAGACAATAGCCCCCACTTATGTTTTGATCATCAAAATAGTTAAACGCCGGAAATAACAGCTGAAATCTATTATAAAAAAACTTCCAATACAGCATCCAGTAGAATGCATCAAACCTTTGGAGGAAGAGAACTTCCAGCCTTCTCACAACCAACAGAGTCTACTGGTGCATCTTCAGAAGATCTCATGCTACGGATCCCTTCAAGAACCTTCACCCAGTTTTCTGGAGCATTACCTGAAGCAGATGTTCCCAAAGTTAGTTTCATGTTGAGTACGGACTAAATTGACTAAACAGCCAAGAATAAGTTCATCCGCAGGTTGCAGTTTTCTATCCGTTTTCATTGTGAGGTTACATCTTTTGATTCTCCTACATTACTAAGCTATTCAGCACAATTGTAAAAAATAACTAAATAATTTCAGCATCTCCAATACAGATCATCACAGCAATAATCACTCTATACTGATGATGGCACATTTACCACACTTCACGGTAGAGGCAACACCGGCTTCTGTTGGTTGAGCTGTAGAAACAGATTCTGATTTCTCTGAAAGCAAAAGAAATTCAGACAGATTCAGTTACGTATAAATCATGACCAGTGTCACATGATTCGCTAGTCGCCTCACAAATCGCGAATCATAAAAAGCGAATTAGCGTCGATTTTAGGCTATTTTTGAGCCATTTTGAGCAAATTGCGAATTCAATAGGCGAACAAACTAGCGACTTATGTTTTACTGATCATGACAGCAAAATGAAGTGAAGGTGTGGAGCTCAAGCAACGAACAGTTCATGAATATAGCAACATACTTACCTCTCCTAGATACTAGCATATTGCTTTTTTTAAAGGTGAAATCTTCAATATCAGGTAAACCGGTAACCTACACCAAGATGAGTAAATTAGGGTTGATAGTCTCTCTTACGCAAGGATGTGAAATATTCGCACAATTGACTTTGCGGCATGTGCACATTTTGTATCGACAAAAGGTTAAAAATCCGAGGAACGCAAACTATTCAATTATAGTTTTTGAAAATGAATGTCTCGGGAACCTAGTGGCTAACAAATTGACGTCCATCACAAGAAAACTTGATTGACTGGTAAATCTATTCGGAAACTAAATTGGTGTCCTTGTACTCAATCATTCAATAATTTTACACTGAATAATTCAATAATAATGAACACTACTTCTGGCTTATTTGAGAAACAGGTCAAATCTACGAGGCTACTATACTTATCCACTCTAGTTCGTGTAGTTTGTTATTTCACCGAATGCACAATTAATAGGTATCAAACAACAAATGATGATAAAGATTGTACTCGACAACCCAATAATGCGGCTTCCATTAGAACAACATGTTGACAATTCAGAGGCATAAAGAGTTACAAATTTGCAATCAAATTCATGGTGATACATCATGTTGAGGAGTTTCAGTTGTATGTTAATTTATCAATGTTCAACCCAAATGATCACACATAAGCCCATAAGGTTTCAGTTCATCACCAATTAGTTATTCATGATTGATGAAGTAATGCTTAGTCTAATATATAGCTAATAAAATCCCAACAACCAATCTACCATAAATTTACTCAAAATCTACCCATATTGCTCCACAATATTGTTAATTTAACCACATTGAGATCCATAAATGCATACTATTACTATATCAAGAAGAACATAACAAGTCTACCATCAAACCAATCTTTGTAAAAACACTAGTTAATGCAACCTCTAATACCAAAAAAGAGTTTAAGGGTAAAAGCAAGCTCAAATATCACTCACTATCCTACCTTCCTAAGTAAATATACTCTAACATTCTTTGAAAAAGCACCCACTTATACTTAATCTGGCTCCTTGATTTTGCTACATATATTATTTTAGTCTGTCTCACCTGATTTGCTACATTCCTCGGTTCCTCCTACACATGAACCACCTACAATTCCCCTCTAAAACCTAATACCCACTTAGTGCTGGTTCTTAAGGCATCCAGATAGCCGACTGCCTAGGGCCCCAGAATTAAGGGCCTCAAATATTAAATGGTGTTATTGCGCCCAATTCTGAGCACCACTTTTAAAGTAATTTGTTTGTAAATCTTTTTTATATTTGAAGTAAATATCGCAAAAATAAATAGGGTTTCCAAAATATTGCTCAGCTCTTTAGTCTTAACCCACATTCTACCATTTTTCTTAGTTTGTGCACAATCCCCATAGTAGCAAACACAGGGAAATACTTAATTTCATCATCAGAGAAAAATAATACACAAAAAACCAAATACAATAAAAGGGCATTACTATTAACACTCACTTCATCAACATGACTACTTTCTGTTTTCTTTTCTCTTTTAATCCTCTTTTTTCTAACAAAAACATTAATTTCCGAAGCAGAAACAACTGGTTTGAGTTCAGAGCCTGAAATAAACCATAAAATTCACAAATTCAAAGAGAAAATCATAAGTTTTAATCTTTTTACTTACTGGGTTTTGTAATCAAAAGACAAACCTTGATTTTGATTAGGGATTGCTTTTAAAGATTGAGAAGGGTTTTGCTTAATATTTGTGATGTTGGGTTTTGAAGATAATCTGGTTATGGGCATTTTCAACCCGATTCCTACGCAACGCAGAGGATTTAGGCCCCCAATTGAGATACTTAGCATTGTTTTTGGGTGCCTTTTATTTAAACTTTTTGAAGAAACTTAAATTTGGTATGTTTGTTAATTAGAATTTGAGAAGACATAGCTTGTTTTTTATTGGTTGTGTGCTTGTGTAGTCTTCCTTGAAAGTTGGAAGTGAGATTTGTTTCATTTCATTACTAGATAGTGTCCGTACGATACGTGACTCTATCGAATTTTTTGACATAATCATTGTACTCAGTGTATTTCGTTTATAGAAAACTATAATTAGGGTTTGGGGAGGGAAGGACGATAGCAACTCGTATCTGTAAAGGAGAGTGCGATCAAAGAGTCACCGGCTTGAGAATGGCCTTCCAATAAAGAAATTTGCGACTTACAAATAGGTTAAATATAATACATACATACAAATAGTTAAAAATACGAGTAAAAGTAAAGAAGAATGAAAGAGCGATAAATAAAGACAATGAACAAAAACAAACAAAGGACAAAAGATATAGATTAAAAAATTAAATTGAAATAAATAAATTTTACGTTATTGTTATATTTATTTTACTCTAAACAGTTGTATATAGATACATATATACAATGTATCATATTGTCATTAATTAAGAAGTAAAGTCAATATTATAAATATGAATGATATCATAATTGAATTTTAGAGGAAAATTTTTTATTAAGATTGTGATACGTAATCAATTTTTTTAAGTGATGATGTCAGTAATGTTTTGTTTTAGTAATAGTTGTAATTAAGTTTAATTACTCTTGATTGATACACATGTTGGATGTCTTTAGTTTCAATCCAAGGTCTTGTATGAGACGACCTCTTTATGAGACGCTATTTATGCATGAGTTGAATAGCCTAATCCTACGACTTCTTTCTCTCGCACTGTCGCACATGTCAGCACGCTGAACAACGATTGACAATCTAGTTGCGTAATTTCAATGTTTTTACGTCTGAAAATAATTTTCATGAAGACGATTTATTTTTTTTCTCTAGTTTGTGATTTTGTATTTAATGTTTAAAGTTCGTGGTAACGTTTATCATCACCATTGAATTGAATTTTTTTGATTAACCAACAAATTAAAAGGATATGCTAATTATAATATTCACAAATAGTTGAAATACATTTCAGCTTCTACAAAGGGTTAAGAATATAATATTTACAAATTCTTGTGAAAGATGGTATTTTTAAGAGACTATATATAATTTGGTTGGTTTATTATTATTTTTTATTTAATTAAGCTTTAATAGGTTGGATTTAAGAGATGTTTCTCAAAAATAAAGTCTCTCAAAAAATCAACTATATAATATTTATAAGAAATGAGAAAAATGTTCGAATGTGCCATGAGTTGAAATGTGATTTAAAGATATGATAAAAATTGAAAAAAAAGGTTTTGGTCACGACAAAAAAATAGAATTGAACAAAATTCATTACACTAATGAATTGAAAAAATTAGTAGTTTTTTTAGAAGAAAAGAAGAAAATCAAAAGCTTTATAAAAAATAGTGCCTACACAATAAAAACAATGACGATAAATAAAAAGTCTCATTCGTTCCACAATACTTGCTACATTTCAATAGTAACATTAATCATCTCCAATTTTATGTTGATTATTTCAACTAATATATAAAAAATAATATAGTTATATGGAATCTTGTTTTTTTTTTGTTGAAGATCATATAAAATCTTGTTTTATTCTTCCTAAAACTAAGTTTTTAAAATGTAACTAGTATAAACTCGTGCAATGCACGAAGTTATTAGTATAAAAGTATATATAAATATAAATTTTAAATAGAGATGCATGCTATCAGTATAAAAATATTATAATATCAATTTCTTATAAAATAGATAAAATATTTTAGAATATATAGTGCTTTTATTAAAAAAACAAGATTCTTAATAATTAATAATTTTTAATTAAAGCTCTCATACATATATAAGAAATCTTTTAACGTAATCATTATGACTATTTGTCTTTCTCAAAATATTTTTTGATTGTCATGTATCTTTGTTTCTTGATCAAATATTTTCGAAATTAAAATTTTAATGAAAAAACTTTATTAATTAGCTTATACTACACATAAAAAACAAATATATTTTACGAAACTTTGATTTGAAATTAATGTAGCTTTTAAATTCAAAAATATAATATTTCATGAAAATTTATAACATATCTTGTTGTGATATACTACTCAACTATATTAAGGAATAAGTTGATATTAACATTGGTAAAATTTTCTTTATATGGCAAATTAATATGAGAATGACACTTGAAATTCCCCATTCTTTTTATTAAATTGTATAATATGATGATTTAAATTCAAAAATATAATATTTCATGAAAATTTATAAGAACATTTCTTATTATGATATACTGCTCAAATATTAAGGAATAAATTGATATTAACTTGGTAAAATTTTCTTTATATAGCAAACCAATATGAAAATGACACTTGAAATTTTACATTCTTTTTATTAGATTGTATCATTGTATGATTAAATTCAAAAATATAATATTTCATGAAAATTTATAAGAACATATCTTGTGATATATTGCTCAAATATTAAGGATTAAACTGATATTAACTTTGGTAAAATTTTCTTTATATGGCAAACCAATATGGGAATGACACTTGAAATTTTACATTTTTTTATTAGATTGTATGATATGATGTAATATACTGCTCAAATATTAAGGTATAAACTAATATTAACTTTGGTAAAATTTGAAAATAACACTTGAAATTTTACATTCTTTTTATTAGATTGTATGATTAATCTAACAAAATTTCACACGAGTATATTTTGTCCAAAAAACTATACTCTTTTGAGTAAAATGTCTTGGCGCTCTTTACACCTTTTTGTGGAATACCAAAATCCCAAGCATTTACTCATCTTAACAACTATTTACTCTCCCATCATTAAGTACCCAAATCCCTGTTTTTTTCTGCTACTTGACTCAATTTTACACCATTTTTTCACAAACTTAACTGTTTTAGACCCTTCATTTCTTCTCATGCACTTCTGAATAAGGTATGCCCAATTTTACTTCACTTGGGTTGCTTCGTTTTTTGGGTTATAGGGTAGGATGAGGGATGGAGAGAGGGTAGGGGTTAGCGAGAATCAAACCCAGGTTTTTTTTGGGGGAAATTGATACTTGCTCCATCTGGGACAAGACCCGATTCTATTGAGTTTTTTGTTTTGATACTACATTTAAGACCCATTAACTATTTTTTTGCTTTTTTTTTGCTGAATTATGATGTTACACCCATTTTTGTTTGATTTTTTGTTTTTGGGTTTGATGTTTGTTGATTTATTCTTTCACGAGTCGGGGACTCTTTGGCCGTGCTCTCCTTTATGGTTATGAGTTGCCGCCGCCATTTACTCCCCAGACACTGGCCATAGTTTTTTATGGGCGGGATATACTGGGTATGATGATGATGATGATGATGATGTTTGTTGATTTAATGATTTTGTATTGTAGATTGTGGTGTGGGTTTGTTGAATTTTGGATGGATTCACCATCAGAAGTACAAGAAATGGATTGTAGTTCTATAGAGGGAACTCTTATGGCTTTGTTGGATTTCCTGGTTGAACCATTGCTGCCTTCCAGACCATTATCAAGGGAGAGTATTACTGCTTTGCAACATGAATCAGTTTCTAAGCAGGTTGTTTGATCATCCTTTTCTGTCATCTTATATTTGCTTTTTGCACCGTTTTCAAAGCATGCGTTCAAAACTAATATCTATCGATGAATTTAACAAGATCGTGCATGAATATATTTTAACTTGTAGATATCATGTACAAGTTTCTCTCTTTTTAAATATAGAATAATGGTTGGGGGAACATCAAACAAAAATGGAGTGAGTAGTGTTTTTTACTTGTACCATTTTAATTTTCTCTCTTTATAAACCCTCAATAATCTTATCTAAGAGTAAAAATTATTTAATTTTGTCTTCTAATATTTGATACTTTTTTGTTATTTCCATTGTTTGTGTGGTGTTTGAACATTTTTGCATATAAAAAAATACTGCTATTGTGAGTTTGCATGGCCTTCTAAGCTTTGATGGTGCTTGGAATTTACATAAGAGAAACAACTTTGCTTTTAAGGGTTTGTTGATAAGTGGATGCTTTCAGTCTATGTTACTCGGACTCTTCATTTTGCTTCACGGACCCGTGTCCGGTCCTTGATGCTCGGACAGTGGTATGACACATAGACACTTCATTTTAGGCGTAAATTGAATATTTAGACATATCCAGCACTTGAACAAGTATCCAAGTTACATAGCTTTCAGTTATGCTTTGTTTTCATAACTTAAAGATAGTTTTCAAGGGTTTGTTGTTAAATGGAAGTGGTCAAGAATGTATCATGTTTGCATTTATACACTTAACCGGTGTCAGTCGCTGACCCAAGATTTTAACTATTTGTCCTCGAAATTGATTATAATAATTAGAAAAAAAAAAGAAGGGGCCATCACATATTTTAGTTAAGATATTCGATGTATAAATTTTTCTTAAGAAATCAATATACTTTATATATGATGGTATGACTTGGGCATTCCCGGACCCTTTTATGGGTCCACCAATGACCGGTGTAATAAGTAGGTGAATCAGCAAATGTCTAATGGATGATATAATTTGTTGGAATATTGAAAAATATGTTTTTTGTAATTGTTTGGGGGAAATCTAATGAGATGTTGTTTTTAATATCTTAGGCTTATATTTAACATCACTTTTTGGAAGTTGGTATGTAATGGAGCCTTCTTGATCACTACATATTTCTAGAATAAACTTATTTGATTGTGTTTGTAGACCTTCTGCAAGGCTTGATCACAATGTTGTAAGGTTAGATGAAAAGATAGTTTGTTTCCTTTAAAGGATAATTTTGAAGTAGTTACCAACTTCCATAATTCAACTTAAATAACTCTAAAAACTTGCAACAAACTGATGTGCTTTCACACAAGCTTCATTTAGTTTTTATTTCAGTTAGGTAGTTCAATATCATGAACTAAGTCACTGATATGATTATGTTAACTTTTCAAAAATTAGATATCATAGTGCAAAAATGCGATAATATTTGCATCGCGATCACTATATGATTAAGTTAACTTTTCAAGGATAAGATATCATAGTGTAAAATGCGGTAATAGTTGCAATCGCGGTAATAAAATGGTGATGCGATTATCGTCACGCCAAATAGTTGAAACCATAAGATATCCCTTGATAGGGTCCAAACACGGTTTTTTACGCCTTTACAACGTGCAAATTATCGGTTCGTTTATTTTGAAAAACCTTTACAACGCGACCGATATACGACACAATGTGGCCTTGTTTTTTTTCATTATGTCAGATATTGATTCACTCTTTAAAATCCAACAAAGTTGGAAGAAACAGACAAACTTTGCTTTAGTTTTGTAGCACATGTAAGTGGCATTGTTCCAGAGTTTTGTTTCCTCTTATTTTGTAAAATTGAAGTACTTTGATCCTGCATGAATATACTACAAAATTTAATATCGAGACCCCTAATTTTCTGGGGTCTTGTGTGATCGAACATGTTGAACACACTCAAAACCTCCCATGTATTTTGGAGCTTGAGAATATAATGTATTGCTATTTATTCGAGTAGTGTAAAATATGTTTCATGTCTAAATTTTATAGGTAAATTCTTATACGGTTTCTATTTTTCCGATTGACATTTTCGTTGCTGACATAGGTGCATGCAGTAGTTTTGCTGTACAATTATTACCATCGGAAGCAACATCCGGAACTGGCATTTTTGGATTTTCAATCTTTCTGCAAGTTGTCTATGGGTCTAAAACCAAATCTCCAACTATACTTTAGACGTATGCAAATGACAGACAATGCCGAGTTAGATGAAACAAACGAAGATCTGTCGTTAACCGAGAAAGCAATTATGAATGCTTGTGACACATCTATAAGTTTAGATGCATCAATTGACAATCCGGTCATTGTTGGTTGGCCTGTTACCAGGGTTGCTGTATTCTTAGTCGATTCTAGAAAAGAAAATTGCTATTTGTGCCATAGTGCCATCACCCAGGGGGTATTGTCACTAATTGAGAAAGAGGTGGATGATCTAGGACCTGCAAACAAAAAGATACGAGTCATAAAGAAGTCACTAAACGAGAATCAAAGTGCTGATGGAAGCCGTATTCAGCAGCTTGCGTACGAAGCTGTCAAAGAAACATGTGGTATGCTAGCTTGCTCACGCATTTTTTTATTCAAGCAGTTGATATTGAAGAGTTATATGGTGTTGGGATTCTCAATGTCGGATTCTTGCATTAATGATTACTAGGTATATATGGAAACATAAATTATGCTTCCTTTCTTAAAGTATGTAACTTATGAACAGGAGCGGAACAAAGATTTTGGAGGCCTATATGTTTTTGCAATGTCTGTTAAAATGGGGCCCTTCATTATATAAAAAGATAAAAAGTTTTTCCAATTCAAGACAAAATGTACTGTAACATTAATATTTGAGGCCCCTTATTTTTGAGGGCCCTAGGCGGTCGACTACTCTGGATGCCCCAAGAACCGGCCATGTTATAAAGGATACATAATGTTTTCCATTTACTGTTAGATCAAGGGTTAAGTTCTACATTCATGCCTGAAGATTAACGATTCACTAGCATCCTATATAAACCAGAATAGCTTTCTGGTATAAACAATATTTCCTTGTTGCCACATTGGTTGCCCTTGGAGTTCGTCACAAGTCTAGGATTATTATCCAAGAGAACAAAATGGAAGTGCAAAACAACGATACATGTCATTTATGTAAACATTTATCGACATTAAGGACTATATGTTTGGGGATAATTTAATAGATCTTTTTGGTCAAAACAGCCTTATATTTGTCGAAAGCTACTTTGAAGAAATTAATCAAAAGCTACATTTTATCACATTTCCGTTGGCAAGATACTATGTAATGGCAATTTTGAGTCCAGTTTTTCCTGCATTGACTATCCATGTGAAGTGCATGAGACTTGGGAATCCTACAACTTATTGGCTTTTTCATAAATACCTTCACCCTTTTTGAAGGAGAAAGAGATTGTGATTGTAATATGAGACATGATAAACTCATTGGGCACTTGGGCTTCCTCTGAAGCCATGGTAGCTATCTTATAGTTTTTGTGAAAATAATAATCTGCCCTACTATAATGCAAAATATGGTTTTGGCTGTAGTAGGGAAACAACCTTTTTTCGATTGCATGACCTATATTTCGGTCTCAATAAGTTCAAAGTTCAAACACCTTTAGATTGTGGTTACAAGACGGTAGTATGGCCGATATTTTGTACTATGAGCCCTACAAACAAACAAATGTACATTAGTTTGTGCTCGCTATGGTGCACTTTTGAATGGCGGATTACTAATTTTGGAGTTACTATATGTCCACGTTTGAATTATTAGTACATGGGCTTCTAAAAAGGTTGTACTATCTGGTGATGACAATTTGAATGATTTCAACACTGGGTTGGGAGCCATTTTATCTAACCACTCTAACCAAACAAATGAAGAAATAAATCTTTTGTACAAGAAATCGATATCTACTCAGTACTCACTAATTATTTGAAGCCATCATGTATCCTTCTATACTTATATTTTGCTCATTTATTATTGTCTTCAGCCAAAAAAAAAACAATTTCGTGTCCATTTGCTTGCGTATAACTTCTCTTTGCGTCCAATATTTTTAGCTTCTCTTGCAGTTTATTAATCATAGTATCCAATATTTGTTACATTGTCTTCACAAACATTGATATCATGTTAATTTTATGTTCATTCTTCTGCATGAGGAACAGGGATTGATCAGGGTGCTCTTAAAATATTGGAGAAGCACTTGGTGTATTCTACAAGCAAAGCAAAGGCAGCTGTTTGCTTATACATAATCCAATGTAGGAAAGCCAACCTAGCAGCAGATTTCGTTCCAATAAATGATGTCATGGATAGGTTTTTACTAACGCTCTCAGTACTTTTACTTAATGGTTTTCTGCTTGCTGTTTTTGTTGAAAAGAACAACATTGCCAAAGTCTTAATCCCTAATTTCCAACATATGGGGTCGGCTACATGAACAAAAAACAAATAATGTGTGAGATCATCGATAATAAAGATTATACTTTATATGACCCTTTTTAATACAGCTCTACAACTAAACTCAGGAGTCGGCAGTTTCAACATAGATTTTCTTTTTTTTTTTCTTTCCAAATTTTCAAGCATGATGTTATGTTCCATTGCAAGGTATGGGACTTGTCCCACATCGGTTGTGTATGCAATTGGTGTGGGGTTTATAGGCAAATGGGCTATATCATCTTGTTTGTCCTATAACACACGAAGTGGGGTGTGGGTCATAATATGGGAGATGAATTTTTGGCAAACATAAGGTGATAGTGGAGATGATGTTATCTGTATGCACTTTCTGTTGTGGGCTTGTGGCATTTGGTGGTAATTCACCTCTATGGTAATTCAGAATCCCATTGAGGTATTTCTGGGGGTTCTGCACTTTACTCTGCAATAGTATTAAGGTCTCTTAAATTCTTGAAAAAATGATGAAAACTAATTGCAAATGCTGCTTGTTTTAGGAACCTAAAACAAACAATGCTCATAAAATTTTCATTTATCAAATTTCTTTAAGTAAAGCCCCTAGGTCTGTATCATACTCTTATAGCTCTGTTGGTTTGGGCAGTCTGCAAGGACCTGTGGTTAAAATGGAGTCTCATACACCTGTTGTCGAATACTTCCATTTGCTTCCATTTGCTGATAAACTGTCAGGATGGTTGGTGAGGTATGTTTATATCTTATGTCTTCATTTGAGGTGATACTTTCAAATGTTCACTCTTAACGTTTCTCTGAGTATCAATTTTTATTTGTCATTGAGCTCTACTCAGCATGTGCGCCTTGAAGTTTTTAATTTTATTGATAAGTTTTTATCTTTTTTATGTGTATATCTGGAGATAATTTCACGTCTCCAAGGATGTGCTAAGCGTTTACGTGGAGTGAATGTTGGTTGTCTAGCAACTTTTTCCTTTTTTTTTAGCTGAAGCCTAAATTGCTGTTTGGTGATGTTGGTACTTGGAGACAAAAGAGAATGGAGGGATTCTTAATGAGCTAGGGCTTCAAGTCTTGACAAGGGCTTGAAATATGCTACATAGCAACTGAAGGTTTTAGAAATATTAATTTGTTGAAAGCAATTTATTTTGATGGTAAATTGGTAATGATCGGACTAATTGATTTTTTAGTTAGTTGACAAGATTAGTGAAAAATATGGCTTGTGTCATCTAGTGGAATATGAGTGAGCTTGTGAACTTACCCTCAATTTCTGTGCAACCAGAAGTATTGTTTGATATTTCTATAAGATATCCTAATATTTCTACATTTTCATAGTAACTTTCTCATTAAGTTTTATGTTTCTTCATGATAAGTCATTTCTTTAGTCAAATTTTCTGTTATCCTTTATGGTTTTTGAAGATGTCCACGGGCTTCCATGGGAATGTATGCTAGGAAAATATTCCTATAAAATTTATTGCTCTCTCCGTTCTCACAAGTTTGCCCCAATTATGATTTTGTGAAGGTTATTTTCTCCATTGCCTATGATAAATGGTGGCGACACTTATCCCTCTCTATCCCTCTCTCCCTTCTTGTATTGATCCATAATGTTGCTCTGTCTTTTGAGAACCCCTCCCAAAATAACTCACAGACTTAGAAAATATATTTGTGTGCAAAGATCTAGGGAGGTAGTTAAGCTAGAGGCTAAGGTGAAATCACCAAACAGGTAAACATGTCTTTGCAATCTTTCTCTCTTGTAGAGTATAGGGAAATCAAGTTCTTAGTAGATGCCTTTAAACGTAAATCAAAGTGATGCGTACAAAGGTGTCCCAAGTCTCAACTCTAGCTATCAAATTGAGGGCTTGGGGTTTGGTTTTTGATTTGGAATTTTGGGTACAGAGATTTTCTTTTGTGCCTTATCAGCATGTCTACTTGGCTTGTTTCACGCTTGACGGCTTGAGTCATTCTCATTTTGGGTCGGGTCAATTTTGACCCAAATCAACAGCTTTGATCTTAAGGAGCCTGGTTATTGTTATGTTTATTACTATTATACCTACATTATAACCTTGTCATATGATTTCCCCCCTTTTTTGCTTGAATAATGTGGTCAATAACAACTTCATGATATTAGAGAGGATGAATTGGAGCGGAACAACCTCCTCATGATATTAGAACGATTTCCCCTTCCGCTATTATTAATGTGTTGTCTTAGGCTCTAAGCGGGAAACCTGTTTCAACCCTGAAAACTTGAAGGTGTTGCAATTGTGTTTTCGAGATTCCCTCTCTAAGTCGTGACATGTCTTGACTCTTGACCATGGTGATGGTTGGATAACTAGCTTTTATAAAGTGATTTTCTTCTTCCCATGATGTCAGGGAAATGTCCAAGAGTTCTTTAGATTGTCCTGACTCGCCTTTAGAGGAGGAACCACTCAGCATGTCTGAACAAAAGTTCAACATTGACTATGCAATAGAGCTCCCATTTGTGAACATTCTTGAACCATGTGAAGCAACTAACACTATAAATGGAAATAACGGTCGTTTCGGAAAGGAATCCATTCTAGATGCCTCAAAAAATTCTGAAGACATAAATACAAGAAATGGTGATTTTTTGGCTTCCGAAGCCACAAAGGAGATTAGAAATCGCAATAGATCTAGCTCGAAGAAGGATTCCTTATATGCTTCACGAATTTCTGAAGCACAGGCAGATATCCCGAATGTGGTTAGATTCCATTTAGATGAGCAGCCATGTCCATACAACTCAGAGCACCCTGAAGCAAAGAAGAAGGTGGAAATCAATAGTTCTTATCGCCGAAGAGAAGACCCTTCTGTACAAGCAGTATATAAGAAAAGAAATAAATCGCCAAAGGACAGCAGGAAATGTCCAGGTAATAGACCAAGCAATGGCCGTACAGATCATCCAAGGCAGGAGAATGATGAAGATGCATCAACTGGAGGTGCTGTTGCTGTGGTAAAGTCTAAGGTGCATGCTATATATTATTTTTTGAGCTTACATTTGTTTCTGATTACGTGGACTAGGAAAACAGGAGTAAAACTTATATTTTTAGTCTTATTTTTTTTAATTGCATTTGCACTTATTTTCGAAACCCTGTAGTTGTATCACTTTATAACAGTGATCCTTAACTTTTCCAGGTAGATTTTCCTAGAAGTTCTAATGAGCGTGATGTTGAAAAGGCTTTTTCAGATCCCAAGGACGCCGATATTGCAATTTCAGATGAGTTTGGAAAACAAGGTCGTGCCCTTGTTTTTTATGATTCTGACTTTAAGCATAAAATACAGCTTGCGATTGCTTCAAAGGAAAAATTGATATCAGAGACAGCATTGAAGGCTTTGTTTAAGCGGAGAGAGCAACTGGTATGCCTCTGTGTTTTTTTACATCTTTCATGTGCATGATAATAACTATCTAATGGATAAAAAGGCCTAACATTAAGGATTACAAAATGGGTGGACGAATGCAGGGATCATCTCTTCAATATCTATACGCACCTAAAATTTTCATACACAACACCTACTCACCACATGGCGGGTAAAACTTTCATACCCACGCCCGCCCTCAGGGGTGCTTCCCTGAAACCATTCCCGTCCAATATCCAATTGGATACTGCCAAATTCCACATGATGCCTTGCCTGGCGCATTTCCTCCTCACCCCCTTATACTCGCCACTTAAGAGTTTGGGACGCTTGCATTATAATACAAATATTCAATTGAGCAATTACTTTAAGAGTGCACATATTATTATGGTTTAAATTTTTAGAATTTTCACCACATCGTTTTTTAATAAATAATTCAGATTGTAGAGGAGTGTATTATTTACGGGGTATAAGGTGGGTGCATAAGAGGTGGGCGGGTACAATGTCACCACATCAATTTATCATAGTACTAGAAAGATAAATTTAACAAGACCAAAGGCAAAAATCGCAGATGCTGTCGTGATTGTGGTAATGGTACCAACGCCACGGACGCGACTCAACGTTATGATTCGTTTCGTAGACATCACAATGTGAATTGTTAACTTGAAAAAAAGTCCATTTAGTCATTGTAATTTAAGTTTAAAGCTTATTATTGATCTTTAAGAACTTAATTCACTCTAAAAAAAGATAATAATGATTAATATGATAGATTAACAACTTATCATGGTTGTTACTCTATGATATTAAATCACAAGTTACATAACGGGGT
This sequence comes from Amaranthus palmeri, assembly GCA_019776075.1. Classification (NCBI taxonomy): domain Eukaryota; kingdom Viridiplantae; phylum Streptophyta; class Magnoliopsida; order Caryophyllales; family Amaranthaceae; genus Amaranthus; species Amaranthus palmeri. Next base: position 1,304,024 of record JAAKBH010000282.1, read on the forward strand.
TTTATGCTCAAAATTGTTATAAAGTGTCAGCCTCATTTTTATTCTGTGGACAAGACACTTAAGTTTAATTAATTAACCCCCCTATTCTCATGGGGGTCAATTAGTCTCATGAATTAAACATCTATTTTGCACTATATTTACTGGCGAAGTTGGTTGGTGTGATTGTTTTTGAATAGGCGTAGAACTCGAGATTACGTGCTTGCATACATAGTGACAAAGTATGTTAGCATTAGACTTATAGTTAGTTCTTTGTAATTATCTTCTATTTGCCTTTTGGATGAAGTTTGGTTGTTAAAGCTTCAATTTGATAAGCACTCTAGCGAAACTGAGAAAAAGCGGGTGATGGAACTAAGCCTACTAGTTTGTAAAGAAGCAGTAACATTATATCAAAAAGTTGCACTTGATTGCAAGAGATAGACTAGTACATTGGACTTTGGCCCATCAGTTGCTTTTGATTGAGTTCGTTCTCTCATTTTGCCTCAGAGGAATAACCAGTTGTTAAGATCAAAATGAAGGAGACTAGGATCCCCTACTCATGTATGGATTGTTCAATTTAGAGTTAGGGGGAACCTGTGTGTCATCCATGCTTCAAGCCTCAAATGGGCATCTGGGTGAGAGAGTGTGTTAGAGGTAAATTGTACGTAGTTAAGCTAATTTTTTCACTTAGTTTATGCTTCAATGGAAAATGGTTGGTTTTTTATCTATTAGTTTAATCATGGAATATAAATGAGGCCATTACATAACATAACAACCGCTTTATAATGGATTTTAAGCTTACCGATTCACAAAACCCTGTTATGTTGAAATCACAGAGTAACAACTATTATAAGTTGTTATTCTAGCATATTAGTCAATATTTTGATCTTCTAAAGTGTATTGAGTTCTAAAAGGTCTTACAAGCTTTAATTATATAACAGATATTTTCAAGTTTAACAATTCACATTGTGATATCCGCAAAGCCAGTCGTAACAGTGGAACGTACCACGTCCATGACATCCCAACCATTACCGCTTTCATGATGATATCGGGATATTTTTCAATGAGTTTTATATCTGCATATTATTAAACTTGTATTTTGAAGTTTGAACTACATGGTTTGTCTTGATCTCTGTCTTTTATGTCGCAGTCCAAGCAGTATCGAAATATTGCAGATCAAATCGCTTTGTGTGATAGAAACATCCAAACTATTATAAGTGGTACAGTTCTATCTGTTATCTGCTTTTAACTGAATATTACCTTGCATAATGTTTCAATTTGTTTATTAGTCCTGCAATCTGGTAACCTTGTACATTATTTGGGCACAAAAAATCTCTACAAGTAGAGTTTCTTCCCTTTAAAATTACGGTTCCCGGATTTTCGCATGCTGTAGATCCCTCATACTTCAGCTTTTCCTGCTCTAAATTTTGGTTGTAATCTAGTAGCTGGGATTACTTGGATATTGTGTATGATGCACCCTCTTGCTGCTTAAGGTGGTGAAGATGATTTAGCTGTGAAAATAGACACCATTGTGGAAGCTTGTAACGAGATGTTTCTGAGAAACGTCGCTGCAGCTGTAGACATTGCAGCTCTGCCTTCAAAAGACGAAGAAATCCTGCCTATAGTGAAAACGAAACGACTATCTGAAGCAAGCTTGTGTATGCAGAATCCTTGTCAAGTAAGTTGTATTTTTGAAATCCTTATAGTATCGGTAGGAAGTTATTATTGGTTAAGAAGAGTTTGATAAATGAAAATAACAAAAATGTAATGAAGAATTGTAGTCTCATCAAAATTAAACAAATATTTACCAACTTGTGAAATTCGCATTTTTACTGATTTGTATGGACTTAGTCCAAACTAAAATATTGTGCATCTTTCTTGATATTCCTACATTTTCTACTTAATCACTTGATTCTACGCTTTAAATTTTATTGATTAGAAAGTGCATAATATTTTAATGTAGACTTAGTCCATACAAGACTACGATTTGAAAAGAGTGGTTGTGATTTGTGAAACTATTGTTGTCATATTCCCAATCATAGAGCTAAATATGGTTTCAGTCACGTTCGCGGGAACGATCTCATTATGGATTTTTCTCTCAATATGGCCTATATTTCCTTCGCGGTAAACTCAAAAACCTAAATGATATGGTCTCGATATGATGATGTGGTCATGTGGACTTGTGTTTGCACTATGTTGCCAATCCTAAAAAGGTCAGGCAATATTAGTTGATCTCTTCAGAGGACTTGAAAGCCATTTAAAAAGGAAAGACACTATTTTCTCAGCATCCGTTCCTAGGAAGATTTGTTCGGTGTACAGTATGTTTTCATGTAAATATTGTTGTATTGTTGGTTGGAAAACAATCTTCATGTGATCCCGCATCCAAAAATTAGAGTGAGGTTAACTAACATATAAGCTTGATGGGCTACTTCTCCTGTTACCAACTGGTTTTAGGAAAAAAAAACCTCATCAGACTCGTGTGCAACTCTTGTTGTGTACACGCCCGATGAGTCGATGACAAATTTATCATTGTTTTTGACATGAAAAATATTGAGTTTATATAACTTTATAATCATTGTCTTTTCACTAAACAGGAGTTGGATGGTATATGCACCAAAAATTTGTGGATATTACCAACTTATAATGTATCAGTATATAAAGGTACGATCTTTTTTCATTGATATGAGTATATTGCTTGTTATATTGCATTTTGTGATGTATATAGTTGGATGCTCAATGTCTTGCTTGGAAATATCAAAGTTTTTCTGTAAACAGAATGTTTTTTTTTATTTTTTATTTTTCATTTTATTTTATAATATTGAAGAAAAAGCTTGCCTCTTGTTTAGGTAGCTTTCAGGCTAGTGTTATGGTGAAGGGAGTTGATTTCGAGAGTTCGAGTGAAGGGAACATATGTGAAACTCCCCATGAAGCGAGGAACTCAGCCGCATCAAACATGTTGGTTAAACTGCGGAGCATGGTAGCTGTGTCATAATTCTTCGCAAGTCGGAAATACAAACGACAACCTCTTCAAGTAACTTCTTATAGGGACAAAACTATAAAATTGTAAAGCTTTTGTAGATGTTTAGACTAACATCTTAACTTGATAGATGTGAAGAAATCTAAAAACTTCATCTAAAAAGGGTAGTGTAATACTGTTACAAATCATGCTCTAGTTTGAGTGTGATTGTTTTGGGGTTAAAATAGGTGTACTTAATAGAGTATGAATTAAGATGCTTGGTAAGTTTTTGTAAGAAAAGCATCAACTAATTGTTAGTATCTTTATGAAGATGTTATCTATATTGTATCTATTGAATTTGTGATCTTGCTTAATGTATATTGTGGCTCCGAGCAAACTAAACACGATGAAAAATCTTCAAACTCGTCCTCTCAATTTGAGTTTCAACATATCATGAGCCATTTAAGTATGGAGTTCAATGATCATTTATTTCTTCACAATATGCAAGAGGATGGCAATTGACAAGGGATGGTAATCTTAACAAGTCCGAATCGACATTACGAATCCACAAAAGGCTGTTACCCTAATCAACTTCAACACTAGCAATGGCGACCGCTGATATTGTCAGCAAATTTTCTCGTTCTAGTTAACTAACAAAAACTACTAGCATTGTCAGCGGTTTTTTAAAATATTTTTTAAGTCACAAGTTTTTCTATCAAAACCATTAACAATTATTTTGGGAGAAAATCCAAACCTAAGGCATCAAAAATTCAGAGTAAGTACGTAATATTAACAAAGTTGGATAAGTTGAGGATCTGGCGTCAAAATGTGGATTAAATGCTACCCTGTATAACTCGTATTTTTCATTCAGAAAAAATAAGATCCCGTCTTTGTACAAGATCTAGTTTCAATAAACTACCGATAGAACTAGGGGAAAAACAAGGTAAAAGAAAGTAAAAGAAGGGGCGGAGGATCAGGGAATGAAAGGGAAATAAACACAAAAGCCGATCAAAAGTTGGTGTCATCCTGAGAGAAGTTGGTCAAAAATTGGAGAACCTTAGATTTGGGATTGTCGGACCCAGCTGCGGATTTAGCCTCAAAAACTCCCTTAAGAATACGAGTATACAGCCTTTCTAGCTGCGGAATACCATATCCCTCTGTGCACTTTAGAAATCGTTGCTTCAACCCGGAAGTATCTACATTATCATCCATATCCACATCTTCAGGACATGTTCTACGTTCAAGTTCCTCTACGTGTGTGGGAGCCTCATGTTCACTGCAATTTGGTGGACTCTCCGGTCCAGAGTTGACCTGAGCCTCTTCGGTTGATGGTGGATCCAGAGACTCCTGGCGCTTAGACTTGTCTTCGGCAGCTACGGCTGACAGTTTCCAAGATACCAAACAAAAAGAAAATATAGGTTTTTACTTGAGATGCCAGCCAACATAAAGCCAAAGCAACGAGAAGTAAAATGATACCTGTGGAGATAGACTCAACATTCTTTTTCGGTTTTTTTAATACTTCATATGTTTGACCTAGGTTAACCTCTGGCTGGACATTACGGAGCCGGGCACTAGCTCTAGTTACAGCTAAGGTTTGAACAACAGGAGTTTGCACAAGAGCAGAATCCCCATATCCTTCAGGCATTTGACTAGGACCTCCTTGAGCAGCAATTTTGTCGCAGTATGCAACAAGTGCAGGATCCATCTGAGAGAGCATTCCTTCCACCTAAAGAACATATCAATGACATTTAACAGATAAACAATCACAAAGATCCAAAGTTTAAAATACAAATTGGAGGAATGATATATATAAGGAAAGAAACTAAGGATTCAGATGACTATACTGCATCTCGTAGTTCATGTGCTCTGCTAACAATTCTAGCTCCATTATAGTCATCTCCGTTGTACGCCTGATGACAAGCATAATGCACAATCTAGTCAGTATATAGGAATAAAATGAGTTCATTCAAGTCATTAGTTCGCACACCTTATCAAAGAGGTGAATTTAAAAAATCTATACAACAAGAATAGTGAATGAAAAGAAACCACAAACAATAATATTTGAAACAACTTGCTACACGTCCAGTCTCCATATCCAACACCCCCAACTAAGACTAAAAAAGGAAGGCAAAAAAGATCAACCCCTCAAAAAATAAACTGTGATACAATGACATTGCATAAATAAGAGAAAGAAGATCAACCCCTCAAAAAATATACTGAGATACAATGACATTGCATAAACAAGAGAACTTCAGCGTATGTCCTACCCCCGTGTCAAAGATGAAGGAGATGCCAATTATATGAAGTTCAGCTCAGCCCATTAGTAAGTCAGCCAAGGTTTTACAGTGAAAAGGGCTTTACGTTTGGCTCTACTGTCTTCACTCTTTCAATGATCCCTACAAAGCAAATTTTGACTTCTAAATTATAGTAGGAACTACTAAGATATTCAAGTCCACGGTGCTCCAGGTAGAGTGATGACAGTAAAATAGCAGAGGGAGACAGGGAGTGGTGGCGAGGGTAAAATGGTATCCCTGGGGTGGGAGGTAGAGGGGTCAGTACCATCAATCCATGCTTTTCAAAAAAAATTTTAACTTTTACTCCCCTATATCTTTCCCCTCCTAATACACCCCTTACCCCCTCCCCCAAATAAAGGAATCCCCTTTGCTTAGAATTAATATATGTCACTCTTAAGTCTTAATATTACCTTGCTCCAAGTTCAGCATCTAGATGTTCTTGCTATGATGATGTGGTTGGTTAACTGCTTTATAAGAGTTTAAAATCAACCTGAAGACCGTTCTCGGTCTAGACTAATGGCAGTCCCCTCATCTCCTACACCGTTAAGTAGCAATATTTTTAGTCACAATTATGCTATGTCACCTCATCTCGGTCTAGACCATTGGTATGTCACCTCTCACACAAAATTAACAGAAATGTTGAGATTATGAAAGATAATGTCCCATCGGTATGTGTGGAGGTGGGATGCTCCGAAAAACAATGTACAATTTGGGAATCAGCATAACATGCATCATATCGGAAAAATGGATTGTGTCTAGGCTTTATTTTCAGATGTTGATTTATTTTCAGAACTATGTACAATGTAGATGTTGATTTATTTTCAGAACATATAGGAGCTTCTATATTAAATGATGGCAATAGGACAATTGGTGGGGGTGGTATATTTAGAGAAATATGTAGGGAATGGCAAATAGGAAATCTAGATAAAAAAGGGACGTTGCCACTTCTAAAGAAATGAAGGGGTTGGTTTGATTGGGGATAGTTAATTGAGTTAGGTCAAGCATAATTAGGGAGAGTTAAATTTTATTAGTGAGTCTAAGTGCAATTAGCAGCTTAATCATGGAATACAAGCAAACTGGCAATAACAATTACAACTTAAAACTTTTGCAAGCAGTAATTTGCAAAATTAAAAGATGGAAGCAGTAAAATCTAAAAGACCCTAAGTATGAGGTTGTATTTGACAAAAAAATTCTAAAAAGGAAAAAAAGCTACACACCTTTGCATTGCTTAGAATTAGATCAACATCCTGCTGAAAAGCAGAGCTCGTTATATACTGGCCAGAGTCAACACGTTGAAGCAATGTGACCACATCCATTGGATTTTGGATTATGGAGCGGTAATTTGGGGCGTCTTCATCGGTTACTGGATAATGGAAGGCGCTAAATCGTTTATCGTACAGAATCCTGCAAAAATTTGCAAGACAACATCGGTATAAAATATGAAATCCTGATCAACAAAACCAAATCAAAGCTCGCAGACTTAATAGCACTAGACCATGACATATTATCCGACATCTTTTTACAACAATAAGTTATTTTTGCAATTGATGCATGCAACATAAGAGCTTAATTTTCCATATGAGAATAAAACCATCAAGATGATAGTAAATACTTCCAATGGTTCAAATTAGTTGCTACACTTCTTGTTTCCACACAAGAGCTTAATATCTCTAGTTGTCCACAATTAAAAATTATAAAAAGTTGATAATAAAAAAAGTTACAAATCAAACAAGATCCTACTTCACTATCAAGTTTTCTTATACATGAAGAATATGAATAAACAATATCGATTGATGAATAATAGTTACTATGCAAGTGTAATAATTAATTTGAACCAAAAGTAGTTCAATTTTTTTAAAAATTTAATTTTGACAGAGGTGGTAGTTCAAGGTTAGAATAGATTCTTTCAAACAAAAAACTAAAGATTCTTAAACTGGCCGAGCTTTGCACTTTTTGTTTTGAAATGACCAGCTTTGGATTACATTATGATGCAGTCTAATTGAACAAATAATGTAGATGTTAAGTTTGAACTAACATTAATCATTGATTTTTGGAACTTTTTGATACAGTTTATATCCCAACTTTTCTCTTCCTCTTAAAGCTTAATCACATGGGTAATTTGGTCCAAAATGAGATACCATGGTTCGCATAGCCTCATCTAAAAAACAGAGGAAGTATGAACTGATCTTCGGCTGTGCCTATGATAAAATTTCATCACAAACCTAAATAAATTTGGACAATTAATAAAGTGGAGTTGGAATACGGTTTACCTTTTTAAAGTCAGATAGGTTAATGCTTCAGAAATCAAAACTTTCAAAAATCATTGCAATTGAACAAAAAATGCAACCCATGAATAAAGAAACTCTTACCTATTACACACATTGATGATTGAACAAAGGAATGCAATATGTCTTTCCATAGATGAACTAAATCTTACCTATTGCAAACGTCTCTAAGACACATCCGCATTCTACGAAGTGCATGCTGCTCTTCTTCTACCTTTGCTTTCAACTCGGAGATTTTTGGGCCACTGACCACCTTAGGAGCTTTAGGCAGCTCTGGAACTGACGTTGATGTCTGCAGCTTACTGAAAGTAGTTTCTGATAATACTGACAAAGATGCTTCAATTAGTTGATCAAAAAACAAAGACCGATCGTCATTTGATGGTCCATCCACTTTGTAGCTGGAAAGGAAAACAAAGGAAAATAAATCAAATCGCAGATCTACCGGGAAAGCTATTAAAAAGTTGCAGAAAGCATACATAGTCACATATTGAAGGCTGAAGCCATCAACCGATCAAAACAATGACTCCCTTAAAACAGTGAACAAAGGTGATCTATACAAAAATAATACACAATAGCATTTTAAAGTGATCAGCCGATCAAAGCAATGATTCCAATTTAAAAGAGTGAACAAAAAGGGTCCATAAATACTTAAATAAGAGATCATAAAATTCAATGACATAATAGTGGCCCCCATGTACAAGTCCCAAGTGTCATCTCCCCCACAAAAAAATATGTCTTCATGCATGAGACTTGAAAAGAGTTCACATTTTGAAGTTGTTTGTTTTACTCATCAACGTACCTATCTCATAAAAAGTCAATTTTGAGGCTTACAACTTTCAATCTTAGAATGGTAATAAATATACAACTAGAAAAGTAAGCCACAAGCTAACATCTCAAATAATCTCAAATCTAAAATCTTGAGAGTAAGCAAAATTTGCAAATTTTTTGAAGTCATGGGGTCACCTAGTTTTGTATCCCATCCGTCGACACACTTTCCATTTTTTGTAATCCCTTTTGACTTTGCAACACTTCCATTTTTGGATGTGGTCCCACAATCTCACTTTTAAAATCATCCACTTCTCATCATCCTTATCATTATACCTAGTGTATCCCTTCCATCCACGTGTTTTTTTTGTCTTATTCTCCAACTTAAAAAAATAACTCACCCAATCCTCTTGTATCAAACTCAAAAGGGACTCAAAGAGTAGTCCATAAACCTATCAATGGCAGGAAAGTTCAGCAGTCAATGGATAGATCAATTTGTCTTAAAAAAGGCCAAATATTTTATCGCTGCAAAAAGATCAATAAAGACTTTGGATACACCAATTAAAATACACATGGACATAAGGGCTAACAAATTATTGTTTGCAGCACAAGTACTTTGACAAGAAAACAAGCATTTCAAGTCATGAACAATATTGCAGCATCAGCAAAATGAAAAGCCAAAACTAGGAAAGCAAAGAAGGAGGCATACATGCTACGTTCAGAAAATAATCGATGTCGCCCTTCCATATCAGCAGGTAGGTCTGAGGTTGTTCCAAGTAACAATATTGGCGACTCTGACGGTAAATCTTCTAGCAGAGTGAGCAGGACAGCCCTAAGTTGATCGTGTGCCTGACAAACAATACAATTAAGTTAATAGGACTCCACAAAACTAGAATTTCAAACCCCTATGATGGTAGATTGCCATAATAGGGAAGGTATAGTTAAATTGCATTCTGTTTGCAGATGTGTGTGCTGCACATATACCTTCTCTACATGCAAACATGCTGAAAGAAAGAGAAAACCTATAAATTATGAACTTACATTTTCCCACCATAGATCATAATGTGGAATATATAGAATAGACGGCGTTGTCCTCCGTGCTTCACCAAAAATATGTACCAATGCCTCTTCAGGTGTCTTTGCACTAGGATCTGACAGCAGAGATGGAAGCCCAAGAGAGTGAACAGGAAACTTCTCCAACTCGTGTAAAATAGCAGGTCCAAGATGATCCTATGGAAGTGAAGAAGTGAGTATACAAGGTTTTCATTCAAACCATACTGACTTTGAGGCCTATCTAAAGTGACAAAAGAGAATTACCAGCCCAACACCTTCGTTGCCATAAAGCAGAAACCGAGGTCTATAAACAAGTGGAATAGCAGAACCATAGGAGAGCATTGATAGTTTTGTCATTTCTGATGATGTAGCAGAAGCAGGGAAAATATCAGATATGTGCGCCATGGCTTTTTGGAGATGTCTTTGCAAGCATGGTGTGACAATAGCTGATAATGGCCTCGAATGCACAATGGACCCTCTGTGAGCAGCAGGTGTAATTGTTGACATAGCATCGAAAAAGTGAAACTTTTCTACCCTAACTGAATCGACATCTATTACAAATTTGTCATCACTGGTATAAACTTGAGGATACTTTTCACGGAATGCGCGAATTGCAGCTTCAGTGCAAAGAGCCTTTAAATCAGCTCCACAATAACCCACACAACTAGCTGCAAGTTCTGTCCTTAATTCACTGCTTGGAGGATGCTTCCATTTACGAGTGTGGATATGTATGATTTCAGCTCGCGCCTCACAACCAGGCAAGGGAAAGTTAAACTCCCTATCGAACCGACCAGGTCGACGTAAGGCCCCATCAATAGCATCGATCCTATTTGTGGCTCCAATCAAGACTACTTGTCCACGGGAATCAAGGCCATCCATTAATGCGAGAAGGGTAGAAACTATAGAATTGTGGATTTGTTCTTGTTTGCTTGATCTAACTGGAGCAAGCCCATCTATCTCATCAAAGAAAATGATAGAAGGCTGATTTTTTTGGGCTTCTTCGAAAAGAAGCTTTAACTGTCGTTCAGCCTCTCCAACCCATTTGCTGAGAACATCAGCTCCCTTACGCATGTAAAAGCTCACTTTTTGGCCAGCTTTTGAAGCAGCACAAGCTAAAGCTCGCGCAATTAAAGTTTTCCCTGTTCCTGGGGGTCCACACAATAAAACACCTCTTGGTGGGGTAATGTTATAACTCGCAAAGAAATCTGGGTAAAGCAAAGGAAAGAAGACCATTTCCTTCAAAGCATCAATATAGTCTGATAACCCCCCTATGTCATCAAAACTTACATTTTCATCAACTTGCAAAGGCTGGATATCTGCTCCCCCCTTAGAACTCGGACCAGCAGTCTGTACCCCAGTTGTCAAAGATGTATGGGAATCAGTCTGGTGACCCCAACCAGATGCAGCTACGTTTAAGCCCCATGCAGTTGCTCCATGCATGTCTAGCCCTCCCAAGAGCCAAGGAGCCCCAGATCTGCTTCCACTCCGAGCCCAAGGAATTGCTGGACCCTGATCCAACTCATCCACAAGAAGAGAGTCATCAGAGTCATCAATCCTAGTAAAACGATGACGTTTATGGACTCTTGTCCCACCCCTTCCAACAACTCTATTAACCTTGTTCCCCATCCCATGGTGTAAGACTCTTCTAGGAGATCTTGGTCTAAGTTTACCCTCCACCATAGAAAGTCTTCGAACTTCCGCACGATTCCGTAGATCATAACGCCTCCGTCCACCCTGACCCTCTTCACCCTCTTCATCATCGCCATCTTCCTCTCTTTCATCCTCCCTTTCATCCTCCTCTTCACCCTCCCCACCCTCCTCAGCTTCTCCTTCGTCATCCCCCTCACCTTCCTCCTCGTGATCTTCACCATCATTTCCATTTTCTAGTTCATCTTGTTCATCCTTTTCATCTGAGCTACCTTCTTCGTCATCAAATGCAAGAGTGCGTCTCCCATTTGATTTTGAATTTCGAGGACGTAGCCCTTCCCGTCTAGGTGTGGATTTCGTCTCGATAACTTTTCTGCGTTTAGGAGGAGATAATTCATCCCGAGCAGCACTGTTATCCATCCGGCTTCTTGTTCGGTATCTTCCAGGTTTCTGAAAAAATGATAAGAAAAAGTAATTATTAATGATTTACATTATAAATCATGAGTTCATGACCGATGGAACATGAGGATAAAAGAGAACCATTAAATAAGAAGGAATCCCTTAGTTGCATGCATAAATAAAACCCTTACCATTAAATCCGCATCTGAACCAGAACTATCTGTGTAATCATCCAAATTAACAGATACTCTCCTCTGTCTGGTGGAACGCCGAAGATTCGTCATATCCTGCTGAAAGCACAAACCAGTGGCAAAACAAAATGACAAAAAGAAAGCACAATACCACTCAAGCCTCCATATTCTACAGGCATATTCGTGCAATCTGATGAAATCAGAATATGAAAATGTGTAACCACAAACAAAAATCTTTTTCTAAAAACAATTCCGCATTCCAAACCCAGGACAATTTACTCATTTTTCTAATTTCACGAAACCCAAATTGCATATTGGAGCATCAATAAAGCAATAACAGAGGAAGTGGATAATAATTTGTATTACATGTTCCTAACCTACAGGAGCTCATAGTGGCAGCCTAGGAAGGGCTTTAGAGGGTTCGGATGCATGTTACTTCACTCTTGAAACAAGAAGTTGTTTTCGATTGACCCTTGCAACTTCACATAAATAAGAAGTGCACATGATTTAATTAGCTAATTTACTATAATTCATTGAAATCCAAAACCAAAGAAAATATTGTAGAATACTACACCTAAAGGTATAAATCTACCTCTAACTTTTCCCCCACAAAAAGTGACAGATATTGTTGACAAGGCTTTAAATGTCAAATTTTCCAGTTTCTAATTTCTTAGGCAATGCACCTATATAATCAAAAAATCATCCTATGAACAAATGGCTCAACTATTATGTAACTTTTTAGGAATCATGTTAACCTTTGCTCTAGCAGGCAAGACATTCTATATTATGCTATGACAACACCAAAAATCCAAAAAAAAATTATAAATAAAGTAAGCTTTAATATTTGAGTGGCAACAAAGAAAATCGCCTGATGCATGTTAGGTAAGAGGCAATTGATTCTATGATAGAGTTGTTCCCCATACAAGAAGGTTTTTTTTGTTATTATACTTAAGCACTTACACTATTAATATACACATGAAGCTTCAACAACATAATAGCTCAACAGAAGCCTATAAAATTTCAATTAGTATATGGGCCCATCATCTGAATGTGATAAAAATAGGAAATATGATAAACACATAACACTTCTAAAAGTGCTATAAAAAGGATTTGTTGGTGTTTTCACTCCCCCGACCCCCCCCCCCCCCCAAAAAAAAAGAAAAAGGAAAAAAACCACAAGAGCAATGACACATTGACACTATATATTCACAACGCATATTGTAGTCAAAGTTCTCTTACGGGACCAAACAAAGAGGATACAAAAAACTATATCTTCCCATTCGAGGGAGTTGGAAAAAGGTTGGAAGATAACAGCAAGAGCTCAAAACAAAAACCGAAAAGTGAAGAGAATTGAGTCATCTCTCGGTTGGAGCAAGTACCATCTTCCCCAGGTAAGGTTTTGGGTTCAATTCTCACATAACTCTATCCTTTCCACGGTTTACCCTGTAATAAAAAATAACTAAAAGATGAAATAAAACACCAAACACTCAAATAGCGGACTTTTCAGAGTTTACATAGAAAGTGTGGTTGTTTGGATGCCTGAACTACTGGAGGATGTAAATTTCGTGTTAACGTCAATGAACTACCCCAGTTCTATTTGGTGGGAATCCAAGTAGTCGTTTCGCTAAGTTCCACATGGTAACGATGGGAGTAACAGAAAATGCTACAGAAATCGAGAGCATTTCCATTTTTGCTTAAAGATAATGTTACAAATGATCTAACTAATTAATTTTGAGAACCATTATAATATAAACGGATATGAAGAAAGCATTCTTGGACCAGCGACATAGCTAAACAAGATGAAAACCTATACAAATACCACAAACAGAATCATTTGGCATCCAAAGGCCAAATAATAATATTCGATGGAAGAATGGAAGATTTAATTTTATATTTATTAACAAGACGATTCCTCGGGCAAATGAAGTCCTGAACGAAATGGAAGAAAGTTCTCCCATAGCACTAGAATGATCATATCTGAGGGAGTCAGTTCACCAAAAAGTTTGAAAAAGTAAATGAAAAATTGGAAACTTGTCCAATGTAATGAGCAACTCATGAAGTGATATAACAAGGCAAGTATCTGTAAATGTGCTAGTTCAATGATCATACGACGGACATTTTTTCCTAGGTTTACATAAAGAGACTAACTAAACTTATTTTTAAGCTAGTGCCTAATATACTATTGAAACTCATCATATATTAATATGGAACCCATAAAGTCTTCTTCAAAATACTGGAGATTGTTTATCCATTATCTTTATGTAAACTAAATAAATCATCTCAAGTCATAGACTTCTACATATCTACTATTCCCTTCATCTCATAGTGTAAAAATGTCGTTATAATCTCGATAAGAAAACTAATCACAGGAAGAAGAAAAACTCCAAGGCAAAAGAGTAATGACCAAAAACCCTTGATGGATTGCACAGACTACCTAATGACAACATGAAATGTGTCCTTTCCTTACAAAAATCCTCAAATAGAAAACTCTTTCGAGTTTCAACTATTCAAGTAAACACCATATACAACACACCATTACAATTGAATACAGCACAACACTAAAACTACACCCACAAAATCCCATACAAAAAAAAACAACATGCAACATTACAAAAATTTAACCCCTGCAAAGAAATAATTTCTACGAAAAACCCATAACTAAAAACAAAAATATACACATAAATTTCATCCTAAACATCACGAATACATAGTTTCAGCACAAATTAAACAAGAAACTGGAAACGTTAAATGAAAACATACATTAGACATAGATTTGTTGGAAGAACCGATTGGACGACGAGCACCAGGTTTCAACAACTTAGCAATATGAACAGCAGCAGTTCTGGTTTTAGATTTCTTCCTTTTTTTCAAAAAATTTGAGGAAGAAGAATAATATAACAACCCTCTTAAAGCGGGTCTTCGAATCCGATTACTAGTACGGGTTACCATTCCATCATTATCGGTATTATTACTATTCTTGTTAAGGGTATTACCAATTGAACCCAAATTTCCATTTTCATTTCTCTGGCTTGATCGCTTGGAATGCATAACTAATATAAAAGCATTAATTTATATGCATGTTTTAGTTTTGGGAGAAAAAAGGGGAAACCCTAAAATTGATTTTTAAAAAAAAGATGAATTCAAAAGTGGGTTTTGAAAATTGGGGGCTTAGGAGGGATAGATTTAGGGAAAGAGAGAGTAAGAGTAAGAATGTAGGGGAAGTGAGAAAATTGTTTTGGGTTTTTGAAGGTTTTTGGAGGTGAAGATGAGTCAATTCTTGGTACTACTATCATACATATTGAAGGTATATAGCTTTTAAGTTGGAAGGAGGGAAGAAAAAAAAGGAAAATATGTATATATTCTCCTTTTTTTTTATTTGGCTCCAATATAAATTTTTGTATTGAGGTTGTTTGATATTGTTGGTTAACGTGGGTTTAAGTTGCATGTTTTTGGATGGTTACAGGTGTTTTTCTTTTTGAAGACTCTTTTTGAGCTGAGGACTCTTTGACCATACTCTTCTATATGTGTATGAATTGTAGTTTATTTTCTCTTTTCAGACCTTGACCATAATTTGTCTATGAGCGGGATATGATGAAGAGGATGTTTGAGAGAATTAGAGGATTTAAGTTGTAAGGTTTTTGATAGTTGCAGCCCTTGTAGGTGTTTTTTTCTTTGAAGACTCTTTTTGAGTCGAGGACTCCTTGACTACACTCTTCTATATAGGTATGAGTTGTCGTCTATCTTCTCTTTCCATGCCCTGACTATAATTTGCCTATGAGCGGGATATGACGATGACGATGATAATGATGATGATGATGATGATGATGATGATTAAGATGAGGATGTTTGAGAGAATTAGAGGAGTTTATTCGAGTTATTGGGTTGATTTTGGGTTAGATGTTTCGGGTTGGTTTGGAATCGAATTTTGTGTCTATATTGTTTTTTCATAATTGTAAATTATTTTTGAAGTCTGTGGTGTTGGTTGCAACTTGCAAGGTCAGGTAAATTGCGGGTCATTGGGTTTGTTTTGAACAACTATAAACAGAATGGTTTATTGGACAATTTTAACTTCTTTTGACACAATATGAGGGTTGGGTGTCAAACTATTCAATGCTAATTTGTAGTAAATTAGTTGGTTGGAAACTTGGAACAATTATTGTTACGGAAAAAGCTATGTTTGAACAAGTTGTTTATAGCAACGAGTTCAAAATCAGATAGTCAAACTTATTGAATTTTAAGTTTATTTGAAGGATGGTAGGCGAGTAAATTTCACGGGTTTTATCTCTTATTATTTTCAAATGAGATGATATATGTATGAATCTGATGGATAATGAGTGAATAGGAGTATGAAAAGTTTTATTTGTCTCATATCCTTCGGCATTGTCCTAGATACACTTGATATTCGACTGCCTCATGTCTACTATCAGGGTCGAACTTACATATGAGCCCTAGGTGACACGCCTTCTTAGGAGTTTTTTTGAAAAAATATTCATAAATCAGACTAATCTATCATTGGGTTCTTAGTGTTGGACTTTACGTTTGACTTATATGTAAATATTTATGTCATTATAATTAATTAAGATTGTTTTTATGCCCTATTTAAAGTGATATGATTTAAGTTAAAGAGTTTGAGCTTAAATGTATCAATGATTGTGGGCTTTAAATGTGTAAAGACTCGTTTTAGGACTGGGTTCTATGATATCGATGGGCCGAATATCAGTCACAAGTTATTATATATATAATAGTTATGGTCCCAAGGTTATACATATTCCTTTTCTCTTACCATTCCATTATCAGAGAGAATTAAGAGTGATAACATTAAGGGTCGTCACTTTAGGAAATACGTGTTAATCCCGAAGATCTAAACGCTCTCATTTTCAGATTATCTACCGTGCTATGGAATTAGATATTCTTCAAATTTGTCTTTTCAGTTAATTCTCCTAATTTCACATAATCGACCTTGTTTGTTAGTAATGGTCTTTACCATTTTTTTGTCCCATCACTTAGAGTTTGCCATTAATAGAGGGTGTGATGTATTATGAAGATGAAGAACAAAAATACCTAATCAATGACCGTGATTTGTTAATCACCACAAAAAGACAAAAAGAATAATATCAAAATAAACAAAATCAAAAAGATAAATTAAAACAAGAAAACTCTCACCTTATCACATATTACCACATAAGAGTGATTTATTAACCTCATAAATAACCGTTATTTACCGAGACTTTCTCGATGAAGAAGCCAATGTAAAAAGCGGTCGTTTTTTCTAACTTTGTTTGATCTATGTTATTTTCAGACCTTTTCTACACTAGGCTCGTTTAATATTAATATTTTGGAAAATTTGAAATAGATAAGAGCCTAAAAAAAATGCAATAAGATCCAAATCAAACTTATTCCAAATATAAGCGTCTGATACCCCATAGCATAGGTTCACAGTAATAAACTGCTAAAAAAAAATCAGATGTCTGTTCGCACTTAGTAACTGCGAACAAGTCAAACAGGGTTAAAATACTGATTTTAAGACAATAGTTGTTCCCACTTACTAAGTGGGAACAGAATGAAAAGCACAAACAGTACTAACAGCGAACAGACTGTTTGTGTTTTTCAGTCTGTTCGCACTTAGTAAGTGCGAATAGCCCGAACCTAATGTTTGCGGCTTACACGCTTAGTTTTGGAATAAGTTTGATTTTGATCTTATTTTATGCTTTTTTTTAATAAATAATCTTATTTATTTCTAGTTTTCAATATTTTGCACATGCCTTGATGTAGATTTTTCTTTTATTTTGTTCTTTTTTTTGTGTGTATTTATTTTGATGCATTGATGAGATAAATACTCCCCGTTTTTGTAACATTGTCCTATTTATTTATTTTGTTTTATTCTTCTATTATTTTGTTTTATTTCTTTTATGATATTTTGTATTTACAAGTTTACCTTATTTTTACTACTTTTAGTGATTTCCTACTTTTTGTTATAAACTTGACTAATTAATGCTCTACTAATTTTTATTCACATTTTGACTTCACTAAATAAATTTTCTAGAGTTTCCACTGGGTCATGAGAATAATCGTTGTAACTTACATATTTTGTTTCTTAATTTATTAATGTAGTATTTGGAAACAAGTTATTCATTTCAAATTATGAATTTCAATTATGAAATCATAAATGAATTTTTAGAATGACAAGGTTTGGACTTTGGATAGTCATTGTCAAATTCTCAACTTTAAAAACAATGGTGGAATTTGATCCAAATTTAAATTTGAAATTTTTTGATTTGCCAAAAAATAAATTTTGAACCAATTCCAAATTTCCAAATGAAATCACAAATTTCCAAACATGACATAAAATCATTGTCCAAAATAATCTCACATATTGTCCATTAGTTGTGACTAGTCCCCTCTATTGCCCATTTCTAAATAATTCAATCTTTGTAAATTTTTTTCTGACATCACTTTTTGCCACATTATAATACTGTTGGTATCTATTAACCGTTACACGCACTTCTTCAGTTATTTTTTTTAACACTTTTCCCCTTTACAGATAGTTGTAAAAATTTCCATAAAATTTCTTTCATATATTAGTGCCCTTCAGAAGTTTAACTTTAGATCCACCCCTGTCCACTATATTTCCCAACCCGGTCGGGCAACTACACGACTTGGTTCTTCATTTTCCCTTGTATCTTCCTCCTAGCATGGTTTTGAACCCTTAACTATGCATTGTGAATCTTTGTATTAGGCTCCCTCCATGGGACTCATTGGTCTGCGAATGTCATGGTCCATGATTTAAGGTAAAAAAACCCTAAAAATCTGAATTATACAGTACTATATCAAAGCATAAATTCAACATAAATGTAATATAAAGGTCCAAAGGCAAAAGTAAATTCGAGCGAAAAATGTGAATATATACAAAAACGAAAACGAAAACGAAAACGAAAACGAAACTAAGAATTTAAACTAGGGGAATGTAAATAATCAAATATGCTAACAAAATAATTACTAATTAAATTACCAGCACACTGAAAAATAGCTAAATAAAACAAGTTAAAAATTTTAGATGATAACTTCTACACTTTTAGGACTTGCCAATAAAAATTACATGAGTGTTTTAAAGACGAGAAGTCTAAAGATACTAAATTTAAAAGGAATCCAAAATAAAAATATCAAAATTATAGCTATTCAACCCCAGAACTTCATTTGTACAGCTTAGCCCACAGATATTTAGGTCCCAATATATTACAAATTAGTAAGGAAAGTCGGGTTTAAAATACGATGGACCAGATGTTAGTTTACCCCTGAAGATAGCGAATACAACCCGATTAGACAATATTCAAAACGAATTAACTTGGCAGTGCGAACCCAACTAGTAAAGAACAGGGTCATGTTTTAGATGTGAGTTCAATGAATTGCATAAATATTTCGATAATTCATTCAAGCAAACTAGCTCATGAATCCACCGCCAGGCATGTTTGGTGGGGTTCCTTGTGAAGGTACTTGTCCCTGAGGAACCAACTGAGGTCGACCAGGACCTTGCATATAACCCTGATTCATTCCGGTGCCAATTTGCTGAGGTTGAGATTGTTGTTGCAGCTGTTGCAGTTGCTGCTGCTGTTGCAACTGCTGCGGAATTTGTTGTTGTTGCTGTTGCAGTTGTTGCATCGTTTGTTGCTGTGGTAAATGCTGAAGCTGTGATTGCATTGTTTGAGGTTGCTGCATCTGCGGAAGCTGCTGCTGCTGCTGTTGCATCTGTTGCTGTTGCTGCAATTGTTGCATGGTTTGTGGTTGATGCAACTGTTGCATGTTCTGTTGTTGCTGCTGCTGCTGCTGCAACTGTTGGTGTTGATGTTGCTGCAACTGTTGCAGGTTCTGTTGCTGTTGCGTCTGCAGCTGAGGGTGTGTCGACTGCTGCTGCTGCTGCATCTGCTGATTTTGTTGCTGTTGATGCTGCAGCTGTTGTTGCTGCTGCTGCTGCTGTTGCTGTTGTTGAGTAGGTATTTGAGGTTTGAAAACGACCATATCCTGATTCATAGGAAAGAAAAGGCTTATAAGATTAGACTTCTCACTTCTGTTTGTGGACTTTTTCTTTGCAACATATAGGCTTATAAGATAGCGGCAACACGGTAAGCATATACCATATAAGAGGTCGTTTGTTTAACATAAGAAGCAAAATCCCATAGGAAGTTTTAATTCCTAGGAGTTTATTTACTTGGTTAAACTCCTGGGAATTTTCTAAGATTGTTTATTTGCAACTAAGTAATTTTAACCAGTCCTGTGAGATCGCCGCATGCATGCGATGCGACCATACGGCCCATCCCATTAAATTTTTTATTTTATTATTCTACATACCAGCTTCACAAGCAATACCCATTTTCCAAGGTTTAAAATGCCCATTTTAAGGCTTAAAACCTCTACTCCAAGCCTTAACCTTCCATCTCCAAAGGTTAACTTTATTTTTTTACTAATTACTCCAAGTGCTTAATCATCTCTGTTACCAACAATTATCACCATATTATCAAT
Source organism: Amaranthus palmeri (assembly GCA_019776075.1). NCBI lineage: Eukaryota > Viridiplantae > Streptophyta > Magnoliopsida > Caryophyllales > Amaranthaceae > Amaranthus > Amaranthus palmeri. Next base: position 1,324,104 of record JAAKBH010000282.1, read on the forward strand.
AGCATTTGAATTCATCACCATATATTAATCATCTCTGTTACCAACAATTATCAATAGCATTTGAATACACCATCGCCATCAAGAATCTGATTCTTGAGTAAATTGATGCATCTGCTAAGTGCTAAATAGTCAAAACCTATATTATCCACATTCCAAATTCAAAACGAAATGGTAATTTAAATGTTGTTGAGCCTTTCGTCGCATCACCATCTTTGAAACTTTTATTCATCATCATCCTTATCTTTCATTTGAATAATTATATGTGGTGTTAGTTTTGTTGGACTCTAGTGGGAAGATGCCATTGGATTTCATCTTAGTTTGTTAATTAGATGGATCTAGTGGATTATTTATAGATTAGTTGATGTTGAGATCGAGGATTTGTGAGGAAAAGTTTATTATTGATAAAGTACGGGTCAATTTGATGTTCTTGAAAGTTCTATAAGGTTCTTTGGAAGATTATTGATTTTTAATTGGAATGCCTATTTTTGTCTTTGATGAAACTTATATAGAAAAATAATGGATGTTGGATTGAGTTTAGTGGATCTTGATTAGTAAGTAAGTTATAAAGAGTAGGATGTGGATAGAATGTTTGTTTTGGTAGATTATGGATAATTGGGTGTTGTTGAATGGATTAGGAGGTTGTTGTGATATCATTACATGTGGATAGGAAATTATTGTTGTTATTAATTGGATGATTGGATATTCTTGAAAGAAATGGACATTATTTTGATTGGTATCCTTAGGAGATGTTGAGATTGATTATTTATAGGAAACGCTTATGAAGAATCTAATGTTAAATGGTTTCTTAGTCTGGATAAATTATGGTTCTATATGAGCATGGTAGATTATGGGCTTCAAAATCCTTTTTAGAATGTTGACCTAATTACAATACTTCCTAGGAATTTAGATATCTTATGGTTCTAGTTTATATTGTGAAACAAACAAAACTTCAATCACCAATTTCCTATGGAGCTTATGTGCAAACAAATGACACCTAATAGGCAGTAATGGCATTTTCAAAAGTAATCTGCTAAGCTAAGAGGTTGTATGCAGTTACCAAACAATTCTAGCATCAACATTACAATATCTAGTAGATTTTGTCATGAAGTATTATCCACAACAATCTGTTTTCTTGAATTTGTAAAAAAATTTGAGCAGATATAATAGTCAAAATCCATAAAAATAATTGTGGACGTTTTTCCCTCCAAGAAATAACTCCCAAAAACAACACAAATTTTCAGGAAAAAGGGATAATCACGTTATTTTGCTATAAAACCCATGTTAAAACAATCGCATCTTTTCAAACTATCCCATTTATGAATTAAAGTCAGAACTATCTTGAAAATGCAAACTTAAACCATTAGTAAACTTCAATTAAGGCCAAAATAGTTGGGGTGTGTATAATCATTAGCGGATGGAGAAAGTACATTATGGAAGTAAGAGGCCAAAGAAAAAAGTCAAAACTATCAATCAAATGAAGTACATTGGAAAAAAAAAAGTTGAAAACTCTTTCAATCAAGTATATAGGATAGAGAAGGGAGTATACGACATTTGGAACAAATCGGTAATAACAATTGTACAGTTTCTGCATCCAATTAAAGATATTGAGAAAAATAATTAACTTACTCCAGGGAAAAGCATTCCTATTAAGCGGCAGGCTTTATCAGAAACTGACAGCAGTAGCGTCTGCGATGGCAGCTGAATAACAGCACACTGAAAGTTCAAATACAAGGAAACAGAAAGGAAACAAAATGTCAGTGTAGCAGTAGCAGAAAACCAGCAACATAAAACGATCAGCACTTTTTTGCTTCCCTTTAAGCAGAAATAAATTTGATGAAAGAAAGAAACCATAAAGATTTTCGCCAGTCCAATCTTCACATAACCCAAATGAATAAAAGGTACTCCTCCGTCCCTTTGAGTTTGCTTCCCTATTTTTGTGAATGTGAGAGCGTTTTTGCTACCTCATCGAGCAAACTCAAAGGGATATTAAACTAGTCAACAGAAACTATATTGTTACTACTTTCATAAATCTTCATTTCTCCACCTTCCTTTCATTTCTATTTATTCTCAATATCGACAGCATGATATACAAGTTTGGGAAGGAAAGCAAGAGATACGATCACATCCAAACAAGTATGACATCAGAAATTACCAAGTACTATAAAGTATGCTTAGCATGGAATAAAAAGAGAAAAAATCTCTAGACAACTTACAAGCTTCTTTTCTTGTAGCTGAGCAAGAAATCCATGCTGATTCATGGCCCTGAAAACAAGAAAATCTGCTTTGCCAACATATTGCCTGGGTGAGCACAGCAAAAGACAGCCAGCATTAATATTCTTAATTAAATGTCTTCCACAACGACACATAGTGCATTTCACATATAAAACGTCAAAGCTATACGCACAAGGGGAGGGGGAGAGTTTGTTTTATTTGCTTAAAAATTATTTTTTGAATATAGACATTACTTGTTGTTCATGTGATCCTGAGAAATTAGACGGACTATTTGCATGGTAGGTGGCCAGTTTGCTGCAAGTCTGTAAAAGAGCAAAGTTAGTAAGGCCAATGATAGGTAAATGACCAGCCATTTCCAATCATTTAGATTTTGATACAGAAATTTCCAATGATAGGTAAATAACTTAGTGAAGACAATTTTGTTTCCTTGTGACAGTAAAAGTAAAAATTCTTTCTCATAACGATGAAATGATATAGATGGGATAATTATTGCAATCTATGGTCCCTCATTCAATTGCCATTCTCAGCTCACTGATGCGTTTATTTGACTCTCCTTTATCTTTGCATTTGCTTCCTATATGCAATTCCAGTTCTCTATACACACCATTCCCTCTCTTCCTCCACTGCCTTCAGCCTTTCATCCACTCATTTATTTACTTAGAAAGTCTGAACCCACAGGCCACTATTGTTATGCACCTTTTTCTAAATTCTGATGACTCAAACACTTTTGATGGTTTTTTGTGTCCATGTGAAGGTACAATTACTTTTTGCCAGATGATGATAATCAAACAATATGAAAAAATACAAATTAAACATAAAAAATTATCTCCACGAATTAACTTTCAAGAACCTCATAAATATATTCTACAAATGTAATCAACGAATTTCTGCTATATTTTTGAAAATGAATACCTATATAAGAGAATTTTCTCCAATTTTGAAACACATGCTAAAACATAAAAAGAATAATGACACTGCAGAAAGTCACTACTCTCCTTAACTATGAGAAGGCATAGCTCACCAAAGAAACACCACAACCGTGCCAAAGCCTTAATCCCAAAAATATAAAGAACTAAGAGAAAGCAACCATATAAGATTTTGTAGCACTTCACTTTCTCAAGAATATCATTCTCAAAAGTGAGCTTCAAGCACAACAATGTGCTTCACTGAACCAAAAAGAAAGATAATAATACAGGTCAGAAATGTTAAGCTTACGATTCTGAGGCTGCTGCATTCCTGTAACCCTGATACAAAAAAAAAACAGTAACAAATTCAGAAGCCAACGAGTGATAGAATTACTTTTTTTAACGGTTTCCAACCCCAAATTAACTATTACATGTCATAGAAAGTACCTCCAGTCTAGTGATAAAAACAGGCTGTCCTTGTCTTTGTCCAGACAAATTTCCCTATAATCATAAAATTAAATTTAGCAATACTACTACCTGGCAGACAACCAGGATATACAGAATTGAACTAATTCAAAAATAAAACAAAAACAGCACCCAGTATGAAGAGCGGGCCATGGAATGTTCACTTGCATGAAGTTTTACCCCTTCAAATTATACAAGTGGCGCAAAGAATAACAATTTCTGGTGAACATGCACCAGCAAGTTCCCGCAAAATAAAAACCCAACAAAAGGAAAAAGGGCTGCTGAGTGCTGACACAGAATTAAAAAGAGGCTCTTCCGTTACATAACAGCTGCTTTATAACGGATTTTGAGCTTACCGCAAAAGCCTGTTCAGTGATTTAAAATCATGTAATAACAACCATTTTAGGTGTTGCGTTCGTGACATTGCGACCTTTACCACTTCCGCCAACAGATCCTAAGCTAAGTAAGACGTTTTTTTTATTATCTAAAAACATAAAAATTATTCTTGCAATCCTAATAGACACCCAACAGCCTCACATGAAAAAAAAAAAAAAAAAGTGTGTACATATAGATAGAGCACTATATGCTTACTGACCTCCCATACTTTAACGTATTTGGATTGTGAAGATTGTAAAGACGCCGTAGCTTGTTGTGACATTGACATATTAGCAGCTGAATTATTCACTCCAACAGACTGCATTCCTTGTTGTACCTGCTGAGCTATGCCCGGAGTAGGCATCAAAGAGCCCGTACCCGATGGAGCACCTGTCGAACTAATATTCATTGTGTTTGGATTCATACTAGATCCACTATGTGTCATAGACGGAACATTTCCCTGACCAATCCCAGTTATTGGTTGACCCAACGTATTATTCACATTGCCTTGAAGATTAGCCAGTGGCTGAGATATGCCAAGGTTTGAATTCCCAGACATATTGGAAGTAGCAGAAGAAAATGAATTCAGCGTTGAATTCTGTATAGGTTGAGTAGTTCCAATAATACATCCAGCCCCAGATACAGCAGTGATGTCCGACTGTCCAGAAGACAATACAGTTTGAGTAGCCGGCACACTCGATGTGATTCCATTAGACATCATATTTGACATGTGCATACCAATAGAGTTCCCACCCATTGACGGCAACCCTAGAGAAGTTCCTCCTGTGAGGGCCACCCTTGCTTGAGAGATATTATTAAGAATGGCACCCACAGGGCGTCCAGGCTGAGACATGCTAACCATAGGCTTCAATTCTGCAACATTCTCATTAGTTGTAGGTAGCTCCTGCGACACGGTAGGTGGTGAAGTAGCCTGTAAATTAGACACACCTTGAACAGCAGCACGGGCAATGGAAGGCATATGCGGAAGAACATTTCCAGGTGCCAGGGAAGTCACTGTACTTGGCTCCTGAAGAAGCATTTTGAAAACCAGTTCAGCAACAGATCAAAACAAACAGTTCAAACAAGAAATGGAAGAATGAAGAAACCTTACAATTTTAACAGTTGCTTGCGGAACATTGCCTGTAGAAGTGGGTGGCCTATTCATTATGGATACATTTGCTGAAAGAAAAATGATTTTCATCTTTTACAATTTGAAGAACACAAAATGTAAAAACATGTTTTATACTAACAAAAGCTTATCAATAATCAAGCCCACACTTTACAAAGGTATTTTACTAGTTCCTAATATCACCAAAAAAAACAACTTTCTTTAAAAATGACCACAATGGAAGGACAATAGTCTGCGTGAAAATAATCCTTATTCCTTACGAAGGAGGCGTCACTAAGACGCTACTTACCACAACATGTCATCTTAGTCTTAAAATGTGAGTCTAGGTACGGCTAAGGCGTGATGCGTGGGTGGACAATGGACTGAGCACTCTTATAGGGCTACGCGCCAGGTATCCTTTAAGGAAGCACCTCAAATTGCCTTTTGCGAGCACCCCCACAACGCTTTTTGGTCATAGCCTCAAAAAAAGCCTATTTAATGTGGGCACCAATTAAGTATGTTTTCTCCTATTCTTCTCCTCTTATACTTTATTTATCTTCTTTTGGGTTTTTTTGGGAGACTGATCTTAAAATCAGGTTTTGGGGGCCTGGCATGCAACAGCGATGCACATAAAGTGAGGACCTCTAGCGCCTTAGGGCGCCTTGTATCTTTAAAACAAAGATTTAACCCAATTCCTGGTGGTGCCTCCTTAGGTAGGGCATGTGCGGTCCGATGTTTGCAACCTTACACTTGTAATAATAGAGAGGTCGTCTCATATTGACCCATAGTGCAAAAGCAAGGCCACACCATCGTATCACAACCGCATCGTAAAGGTTTTCGAGTTTACCGCGACATAAATATAGACCGCATTGACCATATAATTCATTTCACGACCGTAGCAAAACCATATTTTTGTACTATGTATTGACCCTTAATTGTAAATAATAATTGCAAGATTACATAAATTAGAAGCACCAACGATTTAAAGAGACATTGTTATTTAGTCCATTATAATCTAAAACCAAAAAGTATAAATCTTTGGCTTCATCAAGAATAGAAAAAAGGGGTGTTTATCTTGCCAAAAATAGTTCACACCCCATCCACATCTTAAAAAAAACCACACAAAAAAGCATTGTCTTTGCCCCTTGTATAGTCATTTTTAAGTTTCCTTCATATAGAACGCGTAATTTAAAGTGTTGAGATAGCAAGAAAAAATAGATATGCTCAAACACTACTTGCCATTTAGGAAAAATTTGCATGATCTTGTATAAACAAATTACATTTTTCCTTTTGATCACCTCAAAAATGATTACTATTTTACATATTTTCTAAACATGTATACATTAATTCTTTTTTTTAAGAATGCAACTGAAACACATATATGTAAATTAATTTCAGCTACCCTTTTATTTGTGTGTGGCATCAATCTTTTGATATCAAGGCTTGTGCATTGTTGTTATGAAATTGGCGTTATGAAATTTGTTTCATTTAGTTATGTAAAGTAAAAATCCACAGAACTCGGGACATGTGCCACTTTTCCCTCTGTTTACCATAAACACTGTCTTAAAGACTTAATATAAACCTCCAAGAATAAGTTTAAAACTAAAACTTCAGGTGCTGCCTGCTATAAACACTAAAATAGTGGTTTAGTGCACATTATAATACTAGGAAAAACAATTAATCTTCCCGTCACATTTAATCTTCCCGTCATGCATGTACAGGCGAAGGGTTCATTAAGGAAAAAATAAGGTTGTAAGTTGTAACCAACGATGAACTGAGTATCAGTAACCCAACAAACCAAAAAAATTAACAATCAAGTAATTAAGTTCCAAAAAAAATTGAAATATACCTGTTGGCATAGACGTAGGAGGCCCTGAACCAGGAAGCACAGATGCGACAATGTTCTGACTTTGTGTCATTCCAGACCGACTTAAAGCAGCAAGAGCCTCCATGAAGCTATCTGATATCTGAACAAAGAAGTGAGGCTGCTTAACATCAACTGCTGGATCAGAAGCCCTCTGGTTACGCTTACCCTGCAATTAATACATCAATTGTCCGTTACTTGAAAATTTAAGAACCAATACCTTTTCAAACACATAAGACTACAATAGAAAATGAAAAAAAAAAAAATGAAAGACCAAGCAGGAGACAAAATGGATTTGAACATGAGAACCAAATACCTAAATTTTATCAAGCAATTAGGATAACAATGGAGTGCTATTTATCATAATGATAGTATCATAATGACAAAATTTACTCTTTGACAAGGAACCACAAAAGACCGGTCAACATTTAAAAACAAAACAAATAAGAAGAAAATTTTCCACAAGGTATATCAACAAAGAAGAGATTAATAGTTTGATAATTTACTATAAAAATCTCATGTATTTTTATTTTCTTATTTCCCTTCATTAGTTCATTTATTTTCTCAAAATCCGCTGTTTTGTCACAGGAAGACATCAACAGGCCTACCCTTTCAACCTACTGAAACCAGATGCATGAATCTTAACAGTTCATAAATCACAATATCACATGAAGTTTCAGCTCATTAAAGAATGTCACTGACACATATGCTTGATTTGAAGTACATGTGAAAAATATGTAATCCAGTCGCAGCTACATAAAACTATTCTCCATACAATTGTCGGCATAAGCCAAGAAAAAAAAACAAATCAGATGCAAAACTATGACTAAAACAACAATATCCTTCACTGGGCAGGAACTGGAGAGAAATTGTAACTTACAGCGTTATATATTGCTTTAAGCTTGGGTAGAGGTTTGGGACAAATGACGGACAAAGAGACCGAACACTGCACACAGAAATCAAAGTCAGGTTGCCACAACAAGAAAAAAGCAACGGAAAATCTATTAAAAAGGCAGCTTCACTACCAGACCAAACCACTTGGATACTGTCTCAGCATCATTTAGAAGATTTTCAGAATGAGCTTCGCCATTTTCATCCTGATTGAGTTTTTCTATTGCTGGGCGGTACACTGGTGTTGGCAAAGGATAAGGATTACTGGCAGAAACAAGAATGCAATGTCTTTTTCCATCGAAGCTCTGCTGACTCTCGAATCCATTTTGAGGAATGGCAAACATCTGAAAATGAAACTTAACAAAATCAGCATCCAGTGACCAGTAGCCATAGTACAAATCAAGGCCCCTTCACATTAAATCACCCGTATTGTAAAGCTTATTAAAAAAGTTGAATTGATGTTTCTTGCATTGTAAAGGTGTAAAAAAAACATAATTTGGTCAGTTTCGAGATATATCTCATGCTTTCAGCCGATATTTGAAGTTACAATAGCCAGATCCCCGTTACCACATTCCGAGTTTATTACCGTGGTCATGACCGCTACCCGTATTTTTTGCGCTATGACCAGTAGACCTCTACAGAAATATAAGGCCAATAAGCAACATCTTTTTTGTGACACGTATTTTACACTGGTTTAATGAAAGGTTTTAAAAGGGAAACAATTCACGAAACCATGATCAAATTTCATTAAATTACCGACAAAATAAGAAACCCCTTCCCCTCCTATTTCGATATCAATCTTTTCAAAAATGTGAGATCCTAGCAAGAGGACCAAAGATCAACTAATCCAAACAAAGAAAAATCAGCCTTCCCAATTTTAAAAAGACATCTTTATAGTGCAACAGCACAAGAGCTTGAGAATCCATTTGTCTTTAATACAGGGTTCACAGATCGGGACCCAAAAAAAGACTTATCTGGAGCATGCTTAGAATGAAACAATCTATTGGCAATCAGCAGATAAGGAGGTTGGCAGAAACTAGAATTTAAAATTTGATCTAATCCTTTTAATAAGGAGAGAACACGAGTATTTACAATGTGCAGAATAATGTTTTTATCAGCTAGCTAACAAGTTCAAAATTCTGCATAATTGTTCTGCACAATTAAGTTCAAATCTTTAAATAAACAAAGCACAAGCAGCAATCAATCAATCTCCAGCCAAGAGAAATTCGTAATAAAATAAAATAAAAAAAAAAGCATTTGGCTTCCTTTAGACCATAAAATAGTAGAACGAACTGCCGATGTAGATATCATAAACTCAAATATAACAACAAATTCTGCAAAGCCAAGACTATAAGCATCTACATCAATGTAAAAAAATGCAGAGTAAAAACCAAGGGTACAAAATTAATCAAAATCCGAACCATCAAAGCCTCTGCAAGGCCTTCAGCAGTTGCAGCATCATTCCATCCTCCACCAGAAAATTCAAGTGAGCACAGCCAGCTAAGGAAATTGTCAATGTCTCGAGTCCAGCCACTTCTTTGAACCAAGGAATCTAATTTCAAAGTTCAAAACATCAGGGCTTTCTTAAACAACATACAAAATAGAAAGCACAACAAGAAAGCAAACCAGGAACAAGTAGTACAGAGGTCCATGATAAGAATAAGATTTAGATACAAGTATCTCAACACTAGTAGCTCCATAGAAAAAAAAGTTGCAAATTGCGATTGTAGTAATGACCTAGATGTTGCAAATGCGGCACCTCACGGTGTTATGGATCTTTTGGCGGACTTTATGAATTGTTAATTTAAAATTTATCAATTTTATCATAATAAGTTAAGTTTTCTAGAATATATATTTGACGTAAAGCTTATAATAGACCTTTTCAAACCTAATACATATTTCTAAAAACATTATAATGGTTAATATAATAGAATAACATAAGATAATGGTTGCTACAACATGACTTTATATTACACATTACATAACAGGTTTTGCAGAATAGTAAGCTAAAAAATAATTATAAAGCGGCCATTATTTAACCGAATAGCCTATTTTTATCAAATGATTTGCTCTTCTATATATACTTTTCCATTTTTGTTGTAGGTGAGGATTTTAATTTTGGATTTTACCGAAAGGGTGAACAATAAATGTATATAAGAGTAAGAAGGATTATTTCATAACAAGTTCAGAAAGGCTTGGTGCATTTACACATCCTAGGACTATATTTTAGAAATAGAACTCATAACGAGAGAACCTCTCAACAAACAAACACATAGCATACACATCAAAGGCAACAAGTGATAGCCACCATCCCAGAATTTCCAACCCTAACAAAGGGAAGGCCATGAACAAGTCATCATTATCATCATCATCATAATTATACCCATTATATCATGTTTATAGTAGTTACGATCTGGGTTTGGGGAGGGCTGTAAGATGGCGGAGCATACCTCTATAAAAGGATATAAGCATTGTAAAGCAAGACTAATAATTTACTAGAGTGAATCCAAAAAGAGTAATATACCCATAATGGATCCTTAACGCTCCAAAATGGGTATCGACCTTTGACACTTCAACAAAATCCATGGATACTTTATCATTTAATGAATGAGTCAGACACTGAACAATATATGCTAGTCAAAGTACAAAATATCACTACATCATTGTACAACGACCATATTGTAACGAGTTTTTGAGCATACACTCTTACAATGATAAAAGAATATAGGCCTAGACAAACGCAAAATCATCAATATTAAATACAAAAGCTATTGTTTCGCAACTTTTACTAAGCCCATCACTTTGCGCAAAGACGGTATCAAGTATCTCAAAAAAGATACAAAAAACAAAAGACAAACAGTCGTCGCTATAAGGTAACGACCAAAACAATAAAGACGACTCTTCAAGACTTCAATATGGTCATGTAGCTCAACATTCTAACAAGGTGAACTGAGAAACTCAGAACTTCATCACCTTAAAGCTAATCGGTTATATACAATTATGCAAGGGATATTTTTCACTATGTTCGGACGTACGCAACCTTACCCGTGTAAAGATAAAGTTGTTCCCATTGGCTCTTGAGAGCAAACATCACTTAATGCATGACTAACAAAATTGAGGAGTTATATTTATAAATGATGAGTATTCACCCAGATAAATCAATGATTAATAAATTTCTTAAGTGCAAAAACATGCATGATTTCTTATCATTAAGAGTCTCAAAACATGAAAACTGCATAATAATAAAGGTTAAATTTCAAAAAAAGGCATGAGTCAAACAAATGATTCACTATTAACATACTTCACACAACGATAAATAAAAATATAAATTATGCTTAAATACCCACGAGAATAAGGTCCATGCGTATTGAACACTACCAATGCAAGCTCGAATGTTGAACCTAAAGCAGCTGACGGAGGTTTCTGTATATTGCAATGAATATAGAGACACTAGTTAGGAAGATATGCAATACATTTAAAAGCAACACCTACTACAAAATCACAACATTGAACTTAGCACTGCAAGGGGTGAATATCTTAAATAAGTACTTAAGGGATAATATACTTGTATAAGAAATCGTGTCCTCTCCAATCAATGATTTGAAATAGATTATAGGATCATTTTTTGCACACTTTTCTCTCAAATGAACGGGAGTGACTAATTGTTCTTGCTTCACACACAAGCGGAACCAAATAAAAATAAAGCAACTCTTTAAGGTTTTTTCCAATTTATCAAAACTAGATTTTCTTGTAGAAAACATCATGTATCTATGTTTGATGTAATATTGTTGCTCATGGTCTTTATATAGAGATCCAAAAAGAAATGTTTGTACTTAAATAAGTCTTGGTGTGATCTGAAAAAAAAGAGCAATGAAGACAAGTAGACAATAGTTTCGACGAGTCGTACGATAAACACCGACGACTCCTAGATGACCCATGACACGTCTACACGGACACACGACTTGCCGATGGTTGGTTTTGGAGAGATATGAAACACAACCCATTGGGTCAAAGACTCATGTGTTGAGGAACATGACTCGACGACAAATTTCATGTTCGTGTGTTAATTTTTTAACTCTAATATTAGTAAGTTGATGGTGTTAGTGGGAGTTAATGTCTTCGATTAGTACAAATAGGCTAAGCTTTTACTAATTTTAACATACTTGAAGATTACTTTTTAGATGTCTTTCATTAGTAAAATTTTTGTTTTTCTCTTAGTTCTTCATAATCTCATTTCATCGTTATGTAATTTTCTTTCAAGTTCATTGATTCAAAGTAAGTAGAATATTTCCGATTCTAAGGTGTTCTTAATTTCTATTTAGCTTTTTAAATTGTTTAATTCATTAGGTGTTTCTTCATTGGTCCTTAAATGTTCTTCGATTATTTCTTATTCAAGCATAAAATTATGTCTTCTTTAGTTATTTTTGATGTTGGATTGTGTCTTTTATAAAATTTAGCAAGTAATTTCTTCATTAGGACAATGAATCAATTTTTTACTTATATAGAATTTCATCAAATTCACATCAATTTGAAATGTTATTAATATTTAAATCATAGTTTATTGTTCGTTATTTTTATTATCAGTTTTCCATCCTCATCGATTTTTTTTGGATACCCTTAGCATAAGTCAAAATTTGAGTCCACATACACTATTATAATGTCCGCATGATACCACACTCAATCCTATCATGAGGTATCGATTGGATGGAAGAAGCAAAAAAGGTCTAAAATCTCCCATTCTTCTCCCCATGCTTTTCATAAGTGATAGATATAATCCTCTACGTAGTGTACTTCTTAGTCTTGCCTTGGCACTTTTGAGACTTTGTGATGTCTATGGTTGAGATGAATGAAGTATCCTTGAGGTAATTAGAGTCCAAAATTCTAAGACTAAGGTAAAATTTTTAATTTTGTTTTTTAATCACTGTTAGGTTGATCCCATATAGATGTATTTTCCTTTTTTGGAAAAAACATTACATGTTTTAGAATATGGAGTTTTATATTTTGCTTCTTTAGTGTGAAACATGTTATGTCTCTCAAGAGTGTAATGAAAACAAGATTATTTGTTAGACACTTTACGTATCATTTGTTAGATACTTTATGTATCTCTCTTTTGTGAGCTATGAAAACAAAGAATGTTTAGAAAAGATACATCTATTGAGAAAGAATTGTAAAGAAGAGGAATTAAAAGAAAAAATATGAAAGGAATGCGAAAGAAAAGAGAAAAATGACTTTGAAAGAAAATATTCAAGAGACACATTCCAATTTCCAAGCCATAAAGCATTACCAGATTTTTGGAGGTGAGAAGGATAGAGTATGAGCCTAACATTTGGTTGTAGGAGAATTTCATTTCTAATTAGAATTTTAAGCACCGCATTTCCCAACTACATTGGCTTACCTTTTTTAACTAAGCTAACTTAAAATTAAAGATGTCATAATCTACAAATTTTCATCAATATGAGTAAGTGGAAAGAGTTGATGGACAACTCTAAAACCCTAGGTAATTACCCCTAGGCCTAGCAGCCCTAGAAATTACCAGAACATAACTAGTCAAAAATAACGAGTTAAACTAACTATAACGAAACTAATACCTAAACATTAGAGGAAAAAAAATAAAAAAGACCTCAAATGAAACTAATAACTATAACCAGAACATAATTCAGAAACAACATAATTAGAATGACAAAAGTACATAATGACTACCAAGCATCCATAAACAAACCTGAGTTGTCATATCGCTTGCAGCAAAAGACCTGCATATACACCAAATCATATTACAAGCTGTGAGCAAAAGGTTATCGTTTTTTCTTCAAGACATGACATTTTATCCAAGAAATGTTGGCAAACCCATATTGCTTACAATTCCTCCCAATTTTAGACCTTACGGTAGCCATGCTCCAATGAAAACCACAAGGATTGAGGTTTAGTCAGGGTCCAATTTACCCATAAAACGAAAATAATAGTATGACTCTGTATAAGTGATACTAGGGAGTGTTGAACAGACATTTACACCCCCTCAATTCATGAAATTTCAAGCCAAAATCGAAGTTTACGGATTACCATCTTTCAATCAAGCTAAAATTGCACAAAATAATCATTGAATTTTCCAATAAATTTCTCAATTTCAAACTCTAACAAATGAAGAAATATCTAATACATAAACAACAAAGAAGAATTAATAGCCTAAATAGCTTAAAACCTGATAATTTTCTCGAGATAATCAGTAAGAACTGTGTTCCAAAAAGGACCCATGGCAGCAGTCCCTTCGACAACGAGTATGAGTTGCTTCTCCGCCATTGCAACGAATTTGAAATTCAACTCAAAACCTCAAATTTGTCGAAAATCATCCACTAAATCAATGCTTTTTCAGTTTGATTTCGGATGTTTTCCCAAAAACCCCAATTTTTTTTTTTGAGGATTTTTTTCTCAACAATTCTTTCGGATGTTCCAAAAAATTTTCAGTTTGTCGAATTTGATTTCGAATGTTGTCCCAAAAACCCAAAATTGAATCAACAATTCTTTTATTTAGTTTGAAAATTGAAAGGTGATTAAGAAACAAAATAGTTACAGGATGCTTGTCGAGCAATTCTCTCCAACTTTTGTTTTTCTCCGAATTTTTTTTTTTCTCATTTACTTATTTGACAAATTTATATTAATTGTCTTGTTTCTTTTTTTTCTATCTTGTTTTTACCTAAATACCCCCACTTTTGAAATTTTCAATATCCAACTACCACATTTACAATTTATTTAATAAATTAAAATATTCAACTATCACTTTTTTAATGGATCTCACACAACCCTTAATAACCGTGAAAACCCAAATGGGACCTTATTTTTATTCTTATTCTTATTGAAACCAGATCGGATCAAACCAGATTAGATTAGATCAGATCAGATCAGTTAAGACCAGATTAGACCAGACCAGATCAAATCAGATCAGACCTTATTATTATTATTATTATTATTATTATTATTATTATTATTATTATTATTATTATTATTATTATTATTATTATTATTATTATTATTATTATTATTATTATTATTATTATTATTATTATTAGGATAAATGGAGATTAATAATCCCAACTTTGCGTGATCCGCTCAAAACAATCCCAACTGTCGCATATTTTCTAATATTCCTAACTTTGCCACTTTGTTGCTCAGGACATACCCTTTAATATGATAACCGGTTATAACATGTAAATCACCTCTTATTACCCATGCTTTTTAATCTCCATTAGAGAATATGCGAAAGTTGGGATTGTTTTGAGTGTTCTCATGTTTTCTAGCACACTCTAGTACCTTCATGAATGTACTAGATATCTCTAGCACATTCTAGAACCTTCATGAGTATTATAGATGCTTCCAGAACACACTAGCTAGAACAGTCTAGAAGCCTCTAGACCAGTCTAGATCCTTCTTGATGCTTCTTCTGTCGGAAATCTCGAAATAAATATGAAATTGTCGACACGGACAGAGCCATTTGTATTTGGGCTGTGTCATAAGGATCTCTACACAAATCACGTCCGATTATTTCTTGCATCATACAACATCGATTTTGTAGTCTTAGCATGAAAATGAATACAATAACGGCTCGTTTGGTAAGTGGTAATAAATCGCGGTAATGGGAATGAAATACTAGTGTAATTTTGGTTGAAAAATCTCATAACTACCTTGATGGCCATGTTTGACAACCTTCAATCATCTCATTTTGTTCATAAAATTCATTCTAATGTATTACCATTGGGAAAGGTGGTATTAGATGGTAATGGAAATTTGTGAACAAAATTTTTTTTGTGATCAAAGTTTCATTACCATGAGAATGAAATGAAAGTTTTGATAAAATTTTACACTATAATTCATTCCTATTACCACCATTTAGTACTACTAACCAAACGGACCGTAAAAGCTTTAGCTTTCTTTGCATGAGCTCACTACTCACCGCTGTCCAGAGCCACAGTTCAAACATCACCGCATTTTACTTTCAAATGCTCACCCCAAAGAAGACATAAAGATGGTATTAAGAATGTTAGACTATGTCAAATATTTCAACTACTCGACTCCAACCTTACAAACCCACAGGCAAGATTCATTTAATCAAAAACACAAAATCTTGTATGCAACGGTTGCATGAGTGAAACCATCAATAAATGAGCTAAATAATCCATGACCCAATTTTATATTCAATAATTTTATACAAAATTCAAGACTTAAAAAATCACATTTAAGACTTAAAAGGCCAAATCTAAAACCTAAAATACCAATTTTAAGACTTAGGTCAATTTGTTTTAATTTTTAAATTTGTTTTATAACTTTTTACAAAAAATTTTAATTCCAAGTCTTAAAAAACCAATTTCAACGTTATCTTGTATTAATTGGTCTTTCGAGTCTCAAATTTGGATTAACAAAAATTATATATAAAAAGTTTTTTTTAAAAATTATTGGCTAGCCTATATTAAGTTGAATGTATGGAATGGGCAATTTAAGTACTGAAATTGGTATTTAAGGTCTTGAAATGGGCAATTTAAAGCTTGGCCTTAGTTGATTTAACACAACTTATTGGGTTTGACAATTGGAGGTAGGTTCATATGTACGGCGGTTGCACAGGAGATTCACTAATCAGAAAGTACCAGCATAGTACCAAGCAATGTTAGTCGACTCTTCATTTTACCTTAAGTACCCTGGTTGACCCTTGAGCCTTGACACTCGAACATGGGTATAGAACTATAGATACCTACTCATGTTTGTTAGAGCAAGCGCCAAATCACCCTTATGTGACGGGTCTTCGGGGTGCGTTTATGAGGGAACGACGAAGAACATTGATGATGCTCAAGGTGATGATGGTCACAAGAGCAAGGAAGCAGCAGCCTTGGAAGGCTTGCTGGATTGGTCGAGCCAAGTGGGTCTCAGGCGA
Organism: Amaranthus palmeri; assembly: GCA_019776075.1. Classification (NCBI taxonomy): domain Eukaryota; kingdom Viridiplantae; phylum Streptophyta; class Magnoliopsida; order Caryophyllales; family Amaranthaceae; genus Amaranthus; species Amaranthus palmeri. Next base: position 1,340,858 of record JAAKBH010000282.1, read on the forward strand.
GCATATGGGTCGAGCCACAAAGCCGTAGCAGTCAGAAGGTCAAGCACAGCCGCTCGACCCGGTCGAGCAGACATGGCTCGATCAAGGGATTCATCTGGAGCAGGTCAGAAGGTTCTCTGCTGAGTGGGCTCGACCTGGTCGAGCACTATTGCTCGGGTTGAGCGGGCTATAGGTCCAATCCTGACGCGTATTCTGTTTTGGTTGCGGTTATGTGTGGGCTTTTACCCATTTGTCCTAGGGTTTTCTAATATGGTTGTATGTCTATTTAAGAGGGCTTAGAACATTATTAGAGGAGTAAGAGAGAGTCTTATACACATTAGAGAGCTAGGGTTTGAGGACCTTAAGGGAGTCTCTTCTTCTTTGTATTAGACTAGGGTGAACTCCATTGTTGAATGGGTTCACAAGCTTGAGAGGTTGTTCTCAAGTGTTAGAGTTGAGTCATTAGTATAATGTGTGATTCATTAATGATAAGATACTAGTTTGAGAGGGAGGTGTCATAATATACCTCATATATTGTGTGTGTTTGCATCTCTTTGTTTATTCCTCTGTTTTTACACTTCCTTCTTCCTTCATAGTTTTACCTTAAAAGCTCCAAGACCTCCTCTTTCAACGTTGAATATGAGTTTCCAAATCCAAATAAAATAGATAGCAAGTTCATTCATCATTTTCAGAGAGAACTCCGATCCTTTAGCAGATATAATATATAATAGGATCATTTACCAACTACAACCTCTAAGTTTACTCAATTTCGAATAAACAGCCGCAAACTTTGTTTTTTACAAACTACAACCTCCAACTTAACAAATATGACATCGAGACAGCCAAAACACCTCATTTTAACCCCATTTTTTTTACCCTTTTTGGCTGTCTCGATGTCATGTTTGGTAAGTTGGAGGCTGTAGTTGGTAAAATCCAAAGTTTGCGACTGTTTATTTGAAATTGAGTAAACTTAAAGGCTGTAGTTGGTAAATGATCCTATCATACAATTTAATAATTTTGATGTAAATTATAAAAATGGCAGTTTAACAGAATGTTGCCATGTGTAATTTTTTTATTGGCTGAATGTTTATTGGTAGAGATTTTGCATTATTTGTTATTTATTGCCTAATATAATTTTGCACAGAATAAAGGATGATTGACTACGATTTTAGCAATATAATCAATTTGCACATTTAAAACATGATTGCCATTTATATTTCCTTTTTTACTGGTTGAGACAAATTTAGCCTGATTGTTTTGTTGACTAATATTTACTGGCTTAGACGAATTTGCACAAATTGATTGATAATTGATAAACACTTGCATTAATTAAAATCATACAAGAAAATTATACATGTCATCCTTATAAAAGTCTCGCTATATGAAAAAATTTAATTGGTTGATGTTTAATTATTCTTGCTTATATTGAGATATAAAAAATAAATTATTGATTAAAATTTATCGGATGCTGTAAATTTACCATTTTTAATAATAAATAATTTAAATATTTTTATAAAACTAACAGGCTACAACATTTTGTTGCATCAAATAATATAAACAACGCCATATATATTTTAGCAATTATTATTTCATATTTAATATATAATGTGTTTATTATTACGTTTCTTTGAAATTATATTTTTATATATTTTCATACTAAGAAATTCGTACATTATACGGGGTCTTATACTAGTATAATATATTAACCAAATTAAATCCAAATCTCCATAAACCAATATAAAATCTATCGCAAAATTAGCAAATAGAAAAAGAAACTAACCACTTTACTTCAATGTGGATGCGCTGATGTGAGAAGTATTCCTAACATTAGCATTATAAACAGAGCCCTATGCAAAATTTATATTTTGCATCTTAATTATAATAAATATTTTTAATTTATTAATAAATTTAACATATTTCTTTTTTTATTAACTTTTTTTGATATATCGGAGAAAGAGGGGCCCTGTGCGGTCGATCACCTCGCACATCCTCAAAGACCCCTCTGATTATAAACCACGTTCTCGGACCTACAGAACATTTGTTATAAGCAACATTTTATAAACAAAAACGAACAAAATATAAATAACAGCATAATAATAATAATGAAAAATTATAAAAACTATCTAATCTATACACTTTTTTTTAAAAGGATAAATGGAGATTAATAATCCAACTTTGCGTGATCCGCTCAAAACAATCCCAACTTTCGCATATTTTCTAATATACCTAACTTTGCCACTTTGTTGCTCTGGACATACCCTTTAATATGGTAACCGGTTATAACAGGTAAATCAAACAATTTACTAAGTATTGTTTTAATTATTTATTCGGAGTAGGTTAGAGAATCTCTACAGATGAGAAGGGGGAAATAAGTGTATTAATAATAAGAGACTTTAATTTATTTATGTAATAAATAAAGTATTTGCTTTACACCTTTAAAAAATGAGAATGAATTTATTATATTATCAATTACTTTTTTATATATATTACTGGATAATGCCCGTTTGATGCACGATTTTATTAAAATTTTTGAGAAAGTGACACGTAGGTAATTTTGAAAAATGATGACATTAACAGTGTTGTGTTTTGTTTTGTTTTGTTATAGATAGATAAAATATAAAGTAACGCTTTAGTTAGTTTTTTTTTTTTTTAGTGAAAAGAAAATTGATACTAAATACGAGAACTATGTATATTCAAAACAAAAAAAATACCACAATTATGTAAGTAATAAGATGAAGCGTAAAGATATAAACAAATAATTAGTCTAAATACACAAGTTTTATCGATATACTTCATGACTTAGATAAATTGTTTTTATTTAGGCACTTTAAAATTGTAATAATTATTTATCAAATTTTTATAATTTTTTATTATACATAATTAGAGATATTACGAATCGAATAATGTATTGGCTGGCTTGAAAAAGCAAATGTTGCAAGTATTTCCTCCGTTCCAAATTAATAACAATATTAGTCAAAATGACTATTCATTTATCATTCTTAATTGGAAAGCACAATTTTTGGAGAAGGACTTGTGTGGACTTGGTCCACGCTAATATTAGTGTGGACCAAGTTTTACACCCCACTTTACTACTCTCCACTTCACTCCACTTCACTTCACTTCATTCCACACTTTCACTATATTTCATTCTACTCTTATACTTTTTTTTTTTGAGTTAATTCTACTCTTATACTTTATTTCACTCTTATACTTAAAAAAAAATTTTAAAAATAAAAAAAAAATTAAAAAAGTTAAAACTAAAATAAAAAATTTATAAAATAAAATAGTAAAAATAAAATTTTTAAAAATTAAAATTTTAAAAAACTAAAAAAACTTATTTTTTTTAACATAAAAAAAATTAATTTTTTTAAACATAAAAAAAATTAAAATTAAAAAATTTTAAATTTATAAAAAATTTTAAAATAAAAAAATTTAAAATTTTTAAAATTAAAATGAAAATTAAAACTTTTAGAAATTAAAAAATTTAAATACAATCTTTCAAATAAATTTTTTTAAAATTTAATTCAAATTAAAAATTAAAAAAAAATTGAATTAAATTATTTTTCTTTTTTAAAAACCTTGAAAGTAGAGTAAGGGAGTGAGAGATTGGAAGTAGAGTAGAGAGTAGGTGAAAACTTGGTCCACCCAAACATTAATGTGGACCAGGTCCACCCTAGACTTTTTCCAATTTTTGTTATAGACGGTTTATAACATAGACGGGTGTAATAGGCCAGTTTATTTTTATACATTCCAAAAATAACAACCGAAATTTCAGCTCATTTTTATCCTTTCCAAAAATAACAAGTGAAATTTCTATTCTATGCCATAAACTCAGGATACCTTATGATTGGAAAGTTATAAAGCTCACCAAAAAATAATAAATAAACCCTAAAAAAAATAATAAACCCTAAAAATGGCGGAAAGCAATCGCATCAAGAGCATCAAAACTGAAGATCATGAGAATGAAGATGGTATAAGCTCACTACATGACGATTTAATCTCTGACATTCTCTCCTTTCTCCCAATCAACAATGCCGTCGCAACCTCCATTTTATCCCGTCGCTGGAGAACTCTCTGGACACAAATCACTCGTTTTTCCTACGATGTCAAATCTCCTACCGAATTCTCCACCATTACTCAACATATCTTCCCGAAACTGAATCTACCAAACATTCGCATTTTCCGCCTTTCGCTGCCTTCAACGGGGACATGGACTATGAATGAGATGAGAATCTGTTCATCCAATTTGAAATTCATTATGAGTCAAATTTGCTCACACAATGTCCAAGAAATTGAGGTAACTCGTAAATATCAAGATGCTCTTCGTTTTGTTTTGCCTAGTTGTGTTTTTGAAACCGCATCTTTGGTAGTATTGCAATCAGAATTATACTGTCAATTTCCTAAAAGTAGAATTGTTAATCTTCCTAATTTGATCAAGCTTTCTACATATATCCCCGAGGACCCTGAATATTTGTGCAACCTATTGAAGAATTGTCCAAATTTGCAAGATTTATCTCTGAAATATCACTCAGACTACAAAGCCTACAATGCCGCACCTGGGCAAACAAAAAAGTTTTATATAGCAGCTCCAAATTTAACAACTTTGGCTATAAATGTACATTCTGTTTGGTCTTACATTCTTTGGCCTTACTACAAATTTGTTATCGATGTTCCTAACCTAAAACACTTAACTATACGAGGTCGTTTAGTGGATTACCAGTTTGTTGAAAATCCAACGCAATTGTATGATGCTTGTATTGTATTGGAGCATGAAAGGCCAATGGGCAGAGAAGATACAGAACATTTAATTAGTAGATCATGGAAGCTTTTTCATGGGTTGGCTAATATGAAGTCCCTTCAACTTCAACTCAAACAATGCACAATGGAAGTTCTTAAGTATGTAGGTCCTGCTGGAGTCAGAGAAGTATTACCAATTTTCCATAATTTGACCCATCTTAAGATGAACTTTTGCTACTGTGTAGCTTGGAAGGAATTGTTTCAATGTATTAGTCACTTTCCTAACTTAGAGGTTTTGATCTTGTCTCTTAAGAAATATAATGATTATTTACTTGAACGTAAGTATTCGGATTTTGAAACCTGTACTGCGAGTAAGCTTAGATACATGGAAGTAAGATACTCTAAGGGGTATGATGAGGAAATTGCTGCTCTAAACCATATTTTGAAGATGGCAAACGCTTTAGAGCAGCTTGTTGTTTGTGTTTCCGGGAATGATTATATAAAAAAAGAAGACAAACTATGGAAGGAATATGAATGCTGTGAGAGATTATTCAAGTTTCCAAGGAGTTCTTTGAATTGTGAGATAGTATTCAATGGTTATTATATCACTGCATCCAGTAAGGCACTGAAAAATGGATCTATTGGCTGTCAGCTTCGTTGCGTTAACTCTTCGATTGACTGATATTTGATAGCTATAAGGCTATAGTAATTTGGGAATTTGTTTTTGTGTCAGTTAGTATGTTAATCATCATTGTCGGATAATATATTTTACCATTTTGTTGGGCATTTTAAAAATGTTTTGTTCATAAATATTGGACTAGATATACTACTATAGTTCAATCCTTCAAACATAGTGTAGTAGTTTCATATAATTTCTTCTGGTTTATTAAGTTATAGCAAGCTGCCACTGATGATGATCTTTCCCAAAGGTTTGTTTAGCTCTACTCTTGATTTATAATTTCCCCTCTTAAGTTTTAAAAATGTTTTGTTCATTAATATGATCTCGGGGTTTTGCATTTATACCCTTTGTTTTCATCATCATCATCAACCCAATATCCCGCTCGAAAATAAGGTCTGGGTGAGGAAAGGTGATAAACAATTCATACCCGTACTCCCTTGATAGTGAGTACTAGAGGAAAGCGGTCAATTATACCCTTTGTTTTGTATTCATTTTTTGTTGATGAAATTGAAGTGTGTGTAATGATGGTATGATTATAGGTCCCAACAAGCAAGAGGTTATAATGCTTGATCCTTTGCATATATATATGCAACTTCTATGTATCTTGCTAGTAAAATGATTGCTCTGTTCGAATTTTTTATCTTGGTCTTTTCTTATTTTTTGATTGTTGATGAATCTACTTTTTTTTTTTTTTGAATCGGTTTGCTTCCTCTATTTGTCTTCTTTTGATTGATGCTTGAGATTTCGTGAACCATTGTTACATGGAACGGAATTCGATTTGGAACAATGAGCCTAACCTCAATTGACTCAGGAGCGATTAAGTACGAGATACATCATCGTCATCCCCAGTGTATCCCGTTCATAGACAATCTACGTCCAGGGTCTGGGGAGGGAAGATAGACGGCATCTCAAAGCCATAAGGAGAGGGCGGTCACAAGAGTCCCTCGGCTCAAGAAGGGTCTTTAAAGATAGGAACCCTAGGTTGTGTTTTCTATACATCATGTATAGAAAATTATATTTGTAAACAAAACTACAAAGAGCCTTTTTTCGTGTTTCTTGTTGCCCCTAGGTTGCGTTTACAAAGAGCATACACATTTTAACGAATTGTTTTATTTTAGTCCATTATAACCCAAACCAAAGAACTATGACTCTTTACTCTTTAGCTCCATGAGATAGGCTATTATGTGGTCGAGCTTGCAAGGGCTCTAGGTTCAATGCTAGGACCTTACCAAGATAATTAACTTGCTAAGGTTATCCGACCTGATAAACTCTACAACTCTGTGTATGCTACCATTTACAAGGATCTAATTTAGTGAATTTTGCACTTAATTTATTCGATTCAAAATTCCAAATGTAATTGAGTGTGGTTGTTCATATATAATGTGCTTTGATTTGGATTAGGAATCAATTTTGAATATTAATGGAAGAGAGGTGATTTGAACATTAAGCATCAAGCCTGCATTATTGCATTTTTTGATACTTCATTTTTTTCTAAATTTGATTTCCTAAATTTTTGGAATATATATAGAAATCTGTATTAGTAGACATGTCCAACGAGTCGGTTGGGTGAATCTCGGCTTCTGTAATTTTCAATTACTTTGTTTTTTAGTCGGATTAACTTTGGATCAGATTGATTCAGGTTTCGGTCAATTAAAGTTAACTAATCAAGTCAAAAAGTTTTAAAATTATTGTTTTAATTAATGTATTAAGTCATAAAACATTGGTTTTTATAACCACTCCTTAAAGATATTGATTATATAAAGTCACCTTAATGAATAATGATGATCAAAAACTCTTGCATTGTATCTTAAATGAGTTATAAACAATGGATGAACAATGTCAAATGCAAACTTCCTGAATTAGGAACATTCATGTAATACTCACTACGCCTAAAATAGTACGGTTTAATTTAAAAAGCTTTTACCTTTTATTCCATTTGAAATCTAATGCAATTTATTAGTCACTTTTTATTTATATTTTATTTTAAATATTTTATATTCAAATATAGTCAAGTTGAAACTTAGGTAATCCGTTTTAATGTAAATTTTATTAATTTTTAAATTTTGTTATAATTTATATTTGTGCCCAATTAGAGATATTATATATTAGTGATATGATATTCATGGGTTATCCCAGTAGCTAAGAGCTTTCTTTTTCATCCTCGAGAGAGCTTATGAAAAAATGAGTAAAAGCAATAAACATACTCCCATGGAAATTAAATGTGTGGGTGAGTTACAAAAGAAATTAAATGTGTGGATAATAATTAATGAAAGAGTGAATAATGGTCAAAAATAAAAATATAATCAATAGTGAAAAATGAAAATATTCGAAAAAATAGAGAAACATGAAGGCTAGTTTTATAGGACTGAAGAAGTATTTATTATAAATTATATTTCTAAATGTAACTCATATTATTCTTAATCTGTATGAGATATTTATTTTAAATGTTGAATAAAATTTAGGAAAAATTATATGAAACTACCTAATTTATACACATTTTTTTTTAAAAAAACTATCTAATATAAATTTTTTTGCAAAAAACTACCTTATATATATAATACAATTCTTTGCAAAACACTACCTTTTACAGATTTTCGTTAGATAACAGTTAACATTAATATTGACCTGGACAAAAAACTACCTTATATAATACAATTTTTTGCAAAATACTACCTTATATAATACAATTCTTTGCAAAATACTATCTTTTATAATACAATTCTATGCAAGTCAACGTTAGTATTAATAATCAACTAACGAAAATCAATAAAAGATAGTATTTTGCAAAGAATTGTATTATATAAGGTAGTTTTTTACAAAATTTTTTATATAAAGTAGCTTTTTAAAAAGAAGTGTATAAATTAAATAGTTTCTTATAATTTTTCCTAAAATTTATATAAAATTTCGCTAATGGCACCTCATATAACCTTTAAGAATCTTTACATTAAGTTAAGTGTACTTTGAATGATGTGCTAGAAGTACATGACTATGTTTGTACTTCCTTGTTTGTATCTTGTATGAAATGGACAATATTTTCAAATGAAGTCAATAAACATGTGCACATGTGTTTTCATGCTCAAGTGATGTGTATGAGAGGGGTCTTTGAGGTTGTGCGAGGTGATTGACCGCACAGAGCCCCTCTTTCTCCTATATATGAAAAAAGTTAATCAAAAAAGAAATATATTAAATTTATTAAAAAAATAAATATATTTACTATAATTAAGGCGCAAAATATAAATTTTGCACAGGGCCTTCAAATTGATCAAGACGGCTCTGTGTATGGCTTGTTTGGAGATGCATGGAGAAAAGTGTGTGTAGAACATGGAGAAGGATGTCTAAGCTCTAAGGTGAGTTGGTGTAAAAACTTTCAATTATGGATATGATTAAAGTAGATGCACTTGACTTTGTCTTAAATAAAAAAATTTTGAAGGTTCAACATGAGAGGAATTTGGCTACAAACATAGTGGACATCCACTAAATTTGATAATGTGCAACCAAAAATAAGATAAAAAAAAAAACAGCTAGACTTAGACGAGACGATCTCATAATGAGATCATTAATTTGGATAGGCCCAATTCGTGTGTACAACATCTTGGGCATTTTTTGTATTTTTTGGGTAATTTCAATTTTGATCTTAAAAACATCAATTTTGACCTTAAAAATAGCATTTTTCAAAATTGATACCTTTAAAGTTAAAATTGATAAATACCCAGAAAATTAAAATGTTGTTACACGCGCGAATTGGATTGACCGAAATTGACGGTCTCACAATGAGATCGTTTCGTCCAAGATTTTGTGTAAAAAAAATCAAGGCGACGGGTTTATATTTCAGTTGTTTTACTATTATTTATTTATTTAGGTAAATGGGTTGATTCATTTTTTGGTTAATATCATTAATCTGTCACGAAACCAACTAAACCAAAAGCTTAAGTTGATGGTTCAGACCCAGGATATGTTATATACTCTGCGCTGAACATTCCACTCTAAATGAGGGGTGATTGAGATTCGAATCTGTGACCTCTTGTCATGTCATGTTAGTTTCTGATACCATGTCAAAAAATCAACTCAACCAAAAGCTTAAGCTGACGGTTGAGACCCCATAATTTGTTATATACTCTAATACGCCCCCTCACACGAGAGCTCTTTGGGCTAGAAATATGGATGCAACACAGGCTCTCCTCATACCTGGTGCTAAATATTTTCGAGTTATAGATATCGTGCTAATATCTTATTCAATTTTCCAATCTTTATTGATCGACTTGTAATGTTTATTTATTACTCCCTACTATTCTTTTGAAGTGTCTCGTTTACTTTATTCATTCCATCCAATGCACTTATGCGAACATTAATATATCGACTATCGAGTTATATATAATTAAAAATTATAAAAAGTTGATATTAATAATCTTTACTTCAAAACGAATCAAATAACATCTCACATAACTATGTTTTGACTTATAAATTAATAATAAAATAAATTTAAAAGTGATTAATATTTAGAAAAAAAGTGATTTATAAATAGTGTCTCAAAAGTAAATTGGACGCTTAGAAGGGAGTATATTTTTTTTGATACATGATAGAAGGAAAGAAGAGAGCTAGAAAATAGGGTGGCCGAAATCGAACACAGGCACAGCTCTAGTACATGCTCCAAACAAATTAAAATTATGTTAATTTTACAGGTCAAAACACACCCAATATTTCGAAATTTTCTGATCTTGTAACTAAATTCGACTTAAAAATAAATTTAAAAATATGAAAACAATACAAAAATTTTTGTGAGGGATGATCTCTTTGAGAGACCATCCCTAATTAAGCTGACTCATTATTTATTTTTTAAATTATTATAGGAAGACATTAAGAATAATGTAAAGAGACTTTTAAGATATCAAAAATAAGCATCAAAGATACAATAGGTAAGCATTAAGGATAATGTAAGTAGACATTCAAAATACGATAATTATGCAATAATGTTCAATGAACTGGGCTTGAAATACGTCTCTCAAATAAAACAATCTCTTAAGAAACTAGCTGAAAACAAAATTGACACTAAATGTGTTCATTCGAGTCATTGAGTTGACTTCGGGTCGGTTCAAAATCAAATTTTGTGTTCACATTGGTTTTAAGTCGGGTCAAATTAAATTCGGTTATATAGTCGCGTGCAATGTTATTAAAATCGCGATCCGGATCGTAAAATCGTACGATTTTACGATTCCACATGGGCCTTACGAGTTGGATAGGAAGTGAAATCGGAATCAAGTAAAATCGCCCATAAAATCGGTAAAATCGGGTGAAATCGGTAAAATCGGTCGATTTTACCGATTTTACTAAAATGCCTAAAATTAACCATATAACAATTTTACTTTTAAAAAAACCCTAAATCTCATTTTACCTAAATCTTCATACAGCAGTCTGGAGCCTACGCCTTACCTCCAGACCTCATTCTTCTCGCTCATTGTTCTATTATTATTGAATTTGTGCGGAATTTGTGAATTTTTTATTGAATTAAATAGTATAATTGATTCCTTTTTATTGATTACTCATGTTGGATTAAATAGTAGTATTATGTAGTTAATGAGTATTTACTTAATTATTTATGATTAATTTTGCTCATTAGTATTTTGTTAATTACTCAAGTTTTGTCAACTTGTACTTGACTTTATTAGTAGATTGTGTAATTTATATTGCTTATCATGTAACAGTGAAGACGTGAACTCATGAAATAACTAACTTGACTTTTGTTTTATTACACAATATATTGATAGTAGGTAATTTTAAGTGTTTCTTTTACATTTAAAATGTCTTGAAATATTTTCAAAAAAAAAAAAATATCTTGAAATAAATACAATCTTCAAAAACTACTTAAAGCAGAAAAATTGGTAGAATCGGTCGATTTTACGATTCGATTTTACGATTCGATTTTAAGAGGGGCTTCCGATTCAAAGTAAAATTCCGATTTTAACAACCTTGGTCGCGTGTCTATCAGGTCACCTCTAATTGACACAAAACAGAAATCGATCCAATAACATGGACGATTCTATTTATTAGTTTGATATTTAGTCTTATGGAGTATGTCAACAATTTTCCCATCTAGAGACCATGTCTGCTCAAGCTAAACTCTTCATGGGCTCATGATCTTCAATAAACTTCCTGCAAAATCAATAGGTTGGTTTCCTAATCTTCCCTCTTTGTTATATTCTCATCAAATTAATTCTCCAAAATATCATTATCTATGAAAGAAGAAGATAATCTAATTAAACCCTTTTTCGAAGAAACCCCATCTTCAATTATATGTGATATTTTGTCTAGATTACCAACCAAATCATGCTTAAACTGTAAACTTGTATGCAAAGAATGGTATCAGATTATTACAAGTTCTGAATTTGCTGATTTATACCCTTCTTCTTGCCCCTATTTTACCATTTTACTATACGGTAAGTTCAATAATGGCAAGAAAAATTTTCTATTGCTCGATCTTGATAAATCTTCAAATGTTGATGAATTGGGTAATCTTGATTTGGGTTGTGATGCAATGATTAGATTCAAGTCTAGGTTTAATATCCCACATCATAACTTGTATGTGATTAATGAATGTAATGGGGTAATTTGTTTGAAATCTTTTAACTGGTGAGGAGATGATTGTTGAGCAATTTTGTAAGCCATCTTGTTGTGTTGAAATTTATGGGTTAGGTCAATGCCCGATTTCGAATCGATTTAAGGTTCTTAGGATATTGAATACAAATGGGAGTCATAAGTATGTGGCTGAAATTCAAACATTGGGTAGTAATGAATGGAGAACTGTTGGCGATTCGCCTCAGTTTCAATTGAGGAGGAGCGGGGCATTTTTGAATGCCTCGCTCCATAGATACTCTTATAGGGATAATTGTATATGGGCATTCCATTTTGGGAAGGAAAACTTTTTTATTGTTCAAGTACCGGATGGTACGAAGCGAGGTCTTTATACTGAAGTTAGTGTTTTCGATTCTCAACTTTGTTTTAGTTCGATATCTGAGAATTTTCGACAATGTGAGGTTTGGATTATGAAGAACTACGATGTTAACGATTCTTGGATGAAGTTGTTTGTGTTCCAAGTCGAGTCGTTTGCTCATCGTATGCCTATAGTGAAGATGGGTCATAGAGACGTTTTAGTTTCTTATAATAATTGTGTTCATCTTGGTGTATGTGATATCGAATCGGGGAGATGTAAACGAGTACGCGTTCCTAGGATTTCTTCGTACAAAGTGATTACTTGCAATCCCCGATTTTCCAAGTTGTAAAGGTCTAATTGGCCAAACAAAAAAAATTTTATATAGCAGCTCCAATTTTGACAACTTTGGCTATAAATGTATGTTCTGTTTGGTCTTACCACAAATTTATTATCGATGTTCCTAACCTAAAACACTTAACTATACGAGTTCGTTTAGTGGATTACCAGTTTGTTGAAACCCAACTCAATTATATGATGCTTGTATTTGTGTATTGGAGATTTGGAGTATGAAATGTGCAAAGAAGATTCTGAACATTTGATTAATAAGTCATGGAAGCTTTTTCAAGACTTGGCTAATATCAAGTCCCTTCAACTCAAAGTATGATGATTGTATTTGTGTATTTTTAGTGGAGTAAACTTAGATACATGGAAGTAAGATACTTAATGGTCCGTTTGATTAGCGGTATTAAATGGTGGTAATGGAAATGATTTATCGTGTAAAATTTCATCGAAAGTTTCATATCATTCCCCTGAAAATGAAACTTTGATAATAAATAAGTTTCTTTGTTTACAAATTTCCATTACCATCTAATACCACCTTTACCCATGATAATGCATTGGAATAAATTTTATAAAGAATATGAGATGATTAAAGTTGGACAAGCATGATCATTAAGGTAGTCAAGAGATTTTTCAACCAAAATTACACTTATTTTTAATTTCCATTATCGCCGTTTATTACCACCTACCAAACGGACCGTAAGGGGCATGACGAGGACATTGTTGGACTTGAACCCAAATGTGATGAGGATTCTCGTATAGAAAGAGAAGACAAACTATGAAGGAATATTAAAGTTGTGAGAGATAATACAAGTTTGCTTTTTGAATCGGTTACAGTGTAAATTCGCTAGCTAATTTGCTTTTAAAATTCGTGAATTGCTTAAGTTTGCCTAATAGCCCAAAATCGATCATAACTCACTTTTATCGATCGGTGAGGAGATTAGTAGATTATATAACACTGGTCTGTTGGATGATGTTTTTTACCATTTTGTTGGGCATTTTTACTCTTTTGTTTGACCATATGGTCTGTACTATGTACTATGCACCTTCCGAGAGGTAAGTTTACCTTTTCGCTTTATTTACCGTAAACCCTTTTATTTGATCTCAGATAGGCAAGAGGCTATGATGCTTGATTCTGTACTCAATATCTGAATGACAATTCGCTTTAAAAACAAAAAGTAGGGTTTAATATCCCTCAACTTTGTGAATGACCAGCTTGCAAACTCGATCCATTAACCATATCATAATATATAACACTCACAACATTTGTCTCCATCAATTTTCATTTTCAAAAGAACTTGATAAAACTCTTTTACATAAAAAGTAGTCTAGCCAGACCCTTTGAGGGACTGCTACTACTCACCGACAATGTCGCTTCAGTTTCAAAGTTTCATTACAAAGATTTGCCATATAGAACAATCAAATTGGTTAATTGGTATTTTTTTTTGGTAAATATTGGTACATTAACTAAATTAAATAAAGTAATGTTGATTTAATTGTTTTACATGCCATTAGACCTGGGAAAATTTGATCCAACCCAAAAGTGAACACGTAACCCGACCTGATAAAAGCCGACCGATCCGAAAGCAACTTAACCCGAAACATGACCGACCCGACCAAAAATGACCCGACCGACAATCGACCCGTTTTGACAGGTCCAATATCAATTTTTAGAGAAATCCCATTGTCAGAATTCATTTCAAATAAAATTTTAGTTTTCAAAGTATCTCAACGTATTGAGTATATCACTTGAACCCTAAAACTCATCAATAAATCTGAGAAAACACGCATTTAGCGTCTTTTTATCCATCATGATTATTTTTCTTTTAAAAAAGGACGTTATAATCATCTTAATTGAATACATATATCTTATTAAATCTGTCAAATGAGTTTTTAATTTTTCTACATTTCAGGAAGCAAATCAATATAATTTATAAAAACGTTTTGCCCATTTGAATGAGCTTTTCAGATAAGGAATGTCGTTACCCTAAATTATAAAACTCGTATCTTATAAGACGAAATAAGTTTTTAGTTATTTGTATATCTTTCTAACATGAAAATTGTGAAGATATTTTTTATTAGGAAATGATAAGATATGTAACGTCATTTTTATCTAACGTTAACAACTTTAATAATCAAACACAATAACTTTTATGAAGCGCGTATCTTTCAAGTCATTCAAAATAAGTACTAATTCCCTATTTTCTTACACTTAAATGAACCCGACATACCAACTATTTTTTGAAAATCGTACATCTAATTTCTCTAATGTGACATGTATGTCACAGATCCAACTATACATAGAGATTTAAAGTTTAGAACACGAGCGTCGCAATAACTGGTTTTTTATAACTTGGATTGAATCACATAAGGCTTTAATATTGTGTCAATTGATATATGGATTAATGTCATAGATGTGAAATAGTTTTTTATTAAAAAAAGTTTTATAAATAATAAAAAAATGAAAAAAATAATTTTAAATTTTGTAAGTCATAACCCGTTAGGTTAGACCGACCGACCAGGAACCGGGAATGACCCGCCCCGAAAATCACCCGATCCGAAAATGACCCGACTCGTAACCCGCCCGCCCGATCGTTTTCCCAGGACTACATGCCATAAATCATGCAACTCACTAAAATTATTAAAATATGCCATGTGTCATTTATTATAAAGATTTGTCATATGAAATGATTAAATTGTTCAATTGTTATTTTTATTGAATAAATATCTTACAATTAACTAAAAGAAATCTTTACAATGATTTGCGACATGGAATAATCAAAATAGTTAATTTTTATACTTATTAAACTAACTAAGGTGAAGTTGATTTTATTCTACTACACACTTCAAAACACATAATTTGTTTTGGATAATTCAGATAGGGGTAGTATATTTCTATAATCAAATTAGTATAATATTTTAAAAAATAAAAATAAATAAATAAATAAAAAATAACAATAATAATAATACTAATATTTGTTGATGATATTATTTTGACTGCCTCATCTGCCGATCTCCGTCAATCTATCATCACTCTCTTGGCTTCCGAATTTGCAATGAAAGATTTGGGTTCCCTACACTATTTTTTGGGTATTGCGGTGTCTCCTTCCTCCCATGGGTTATTCTTGTCCCAAAGACAGTATGCTTATGAGATTATTGCTCGTGCGGGGATGTCTACCTGTAAACCATGTCTGACTCCAATTGATACATCTGGCAAACTGAGTGCGTCCACTAGTCCACCTATGGCGGATCCCACATTGTATCGCAGTCTTGCTGGGGCTCTTCAGTACCTCACATTTACGAGGCCCGATATCTCTTATGCCGTTCAGCAAATATGTTTGCATATGCATGATCCTCGTGAGTCTCATTTCCATGCTCTTAAGCGCATCATCCGATACATTCAGGGTACTTTGGAATTGGGTATACACCTTACACCCTCATCTTCCACCTCATTGGTGTGTTACACAGATGCTGACTGGGCTAGTTGCCCTGATACACGATGATCGACATCCGATTATTGTGTATTCTATGGTGACAATTTTATATCTTGGTCTGCCAAGCGTCAATACACGATGATCGACATCCGATTATTGTGTATTCTATGGTGACAATCTTATATCCGGTTATTGTAATCAAATTCGGTTTAACCTAATTTCATAAATGGATTTATGTTTATGTAAACAGCCGGTCTTGGCCGAGACCGTCTCACGGTGAGACGGCCCAGCCCAAGACAGCAACAGGCGGGTAAATGGGGGAGGTATGAATGCAATATATAAACTTCTTCTTTTAAAACATAAACTTCCAAATTTCAGAAAACTTCCTACACAGGCGGTTTTCCAAAATTAAGAAAACTTCCCTAATTAAACTTTCCTAATTTCTCTCAATTTCATCACAATCTCTGCAAATTTCTTCATTTTCGTTTCAAGAATGGCTAAAATGGATGATCTAATGAATGAATTTGAAATTGAAATGAGATTACAAGAATCAAGAACACAAATTAAACAAATTGAAGGTGATTTCTTGATTCGTTTTCAAGATGAACGATCTATATGTGAAAGCCATATTCTTAACAATTTTTCAGAATTTCTTCATGATGAAGATGTTAATGGTGATTTTGACGATCTAGATGTATGATGAAGACGACGCAGACAACAAAGGTATGATCAATTGAGCTTTTATACATTGAAGTTTTTTGCTTAACACAGTCAGTTTTTTGCTTAACACACTCAGTTATCAAACGCATAAGTTCTTAAATAAACTGAAATCTGAATTAGGTTTATACATGTATTACGATTTAATGCATATATTATACACTTTAAGTTTTGATTATCCTTCCAATTGTTCAATTATGCTATTTGCTCACTCAATTGTTCAACTACGTTTTGATTTTCATTGATGTTTTCATATATGTATATTCAATTGCATTTGAATAACTTATACTGCTTCATTTAAATTACTATCTTAACACATTCAATTTCATAGTTAAATGTTCAGTTCTCCATTACAAATTATGCTTCTAGTATGTCCATTTATATCAATCAGTTTTAAGACTAAATGGATCAATTGTCCAATAAAGTGTATCGGTTTCATTGATAATAGCCTCAATTTGATTCTTAACAGCGTCTGTTTTGATGGATATAGTGATGACAACATGCATGACGTTCCACACTTACATGGAGACAATGAAGAAGCAAGGAAGGTGGTAGAAACACTATATAAGGCAACAATTGATGAAGTTAACAAGATAACTGAAAAGAGTACTAATGAAATTGAAGATGTGACCGAAAATTAAACATATAATTTGATTCAATACCATTATTTGTGAAATCATATACAACTTGTACATCAATTTTTTTTAAGAGGACAATTGAGTATGTTAAGAGCACAATTGATTACTTTAAGATGAAAAATGAATATCTTAAGATGACAACTGAATACTTTAAGAGGACAAATGACTATCTTAAGATGACAACTGAATACTTTAAGAGGACAATTGACTATTTTAAGATGGCAATTGATAATTTTAACATAACAATTTTGACATTATAACATTACATCAAGTTAAACAAATATGCATTGTATATCATATCAATTGAGTATTTTAGGAGGACAATTGAGTATTTTAGGAGGACAATTGAATATTTTAAGAGGACAATCGAGTATTTAAAAATAGCAATTTCGAAAGTTAACCTTCTATTACATCAAGTAAACAAAATACAAGCCATCATATATTAACATCAAATGTTTACCACCAAAAAATCAAAAAACAAATGATGTTCTACTAACTTGTATAATTGTTCAAATAAACTAAGATTTAGTAAACTATATATGATTGTTCAACATTCAACACAAACTACAATTTTTTGACTATTTTCCCTTTGTGATATCCTTCAACGGAACCAATTTGTTCCTGCTAGTTCTCTTTGGTCGCTTCAAAACTTCATGCTCCTTCTTCCTTTGTTCCTCCTCCTTCTTTTGTGACAACTCCTCCTTCTTTTTAAAAGTTGTCAAAACACCATAACTTATCATCTTATTTCCCACAGTTGACAACTTAACACACACATTTAACAAAAATAATCCTTTTAAAAAGCTGTCAAAAAAACATAACTTAACATCTTAATTCCCACAGTTAACAACTTAACACAAACATTTTCAAAAATAAACCTTTTAAAAGCTGTCAAAACACCATCACTTATCATCTTATTTGCCACAGTTAACAACTTAACACATACAATTATCAAAAATAAACATTTTGAAAGCATTCAAAACAAAAATTCAAGAACAAACGAAAATGGAGGAATAAGAAAGCAACAAAGAAAAAACGAAAATGACAGAAAAAAACCGAACACAAAATAAACTACACAAAAACGATGAATATAACAAAAAAAACAAAATCATTACCAGTAATGGAGGAAGATCGCCAAATGAGGACGAACGAAAAAAAGAGGAAGAAGAAGCAAGAAGGATGAAAGAAGAAGAATCAAGACCGAAAATGAAGGTTGAAGAAACTGAAATGGCAGAAAGTGATTGTGAAAACTGAAATTTAGTTTTGAATTTGGGAAGTTAATAAGTTGCCAAAAATAAAACAGAAAAAAAAGGAAAAATGGAGGGAACGGGCGCGTGCATGACACGCGCGTGCATCTGGGCCGCAAATAATGGGCCGTCTCACCATGAGACGGTCTCGGCCAAGTTTTTGTGTTATGTAAATAGCTATATGGACACAAGACTCGATTTTGAATTGGAATCAACTCGAAACACTTGACCCAAAATTGGTCCGATGATTTTAATAAACCGCTTTACCAAGTAGGTAAAACCCTTTGAAGGGTAACAACTAATTTAGGAACACTTTTGAAGAACATATAGGAATCTCTGAGGATGACACACTTGGGGCGGTGTAGTTCAAAAGAGTGATTACTTATTTCGACCTAACCTTGGAACTGAACCCGACTTCAAAATGAATTTAAAATAATGTAAAAATCAATGTGGACACAAAACACGATTTTGAATCAACCCGAAACACTTGACTCGAAATTAACCTGATGACCCGAATCAACACCTCTATCCATAAGTAGTCATCAAGCTTTATAGACCACTCTTTGTCTCTTGGTTACTTATTTCGACCTAACTACTTGTTTGTGGGTGATACACATAGTCACATACACTGATATTTAAGCCAACTTTATGGTGGAACAAATCTTCAAACCTCTTCTCGGTGTAACAATTTGATTTGATTTTTTATATGTAGGTTATTTTGAGTTGAGTCGAATCATACTCGATTTCGATTAATCGTGTCAGATTTAGACAACTTTAAATGGAATAATTCATGAACAATCAAAATGTTTTGTTTTTTCTTTATTTATCTTCAAAACAATTCTTATAGGAAGCTTATGTTAACATTAGTTTTCAAAAATTACTCTAAAAGAGCTTATTTAATGTTAATTTTATTTATTTCTTATGATCATTATTTTCAAGTTTTTATCAATAAATTTATAGTTTAGTTAGTAAATTTCTTCTATTGTTTTATTTTGTTTCAAATTTATTATTCTGGTTATTTTTACTATTTTTCTTAATTTAATTATCTTCATAGAATACTAGAAGTATTTCATAAATCATTAGCAAACAAATCTGAATTACATTGAATAAGGTTTTGATTAATATATTCCATGAAATAATATTGACATACATTAGTGAATAGTGATCATACATGTAGAGTTTGGCAAACGAGTAATAGCGGATAACTGATAGCTTGATAGCTGATAGTTGATTGAAGAGACATATTTCCTCTGGATTTTAATAATTGCTATAGTTTCCATAACAACTAGTGTTTATCAACTGCTCTGATTTGACATATAGTTCTCTATGTATAATATAAAACATAGTCAAGTGAGATATCGTTTGATTCGTCTTAATGCATATTGTCATAAAATTAACTATTTAGAATTTTTTATCACATGAAATTAAAGATATTAAAAATTAAATTGTGCATTGAATATCGTGAAAAACAGAAA
Source organism: Amaranthus palmeri (assembly GCA_019776075.1). Taxonomy (NCBI): domain Eukaryota; kingdom Viridiplantae; phylum Streptophyta; class Magnoliopsida; order Caryophyllales; family Amaranthaceae; genus Amaranthus; species Amaranthus palmeri. The sequence continues at coordinate 1,361,025 of JAAKBH010000282.1, forward strand.
TGTAACAACTATTTAAAATCATATGAAGTATTAAACAACTGATTATATCAACTAGTTTGTCCAGTTGATTTTAAACCAACCGATAGTAACAACTTATTCAAAAGTGAAGCGCAACTTAGATTCTTGGATGCAGAAAGCCATAAACTTATCCAGATTTATTTGGATTTCAATGCTTGAGTTGTCTACAATGTCAGCTTTTGAAAGACTGTCTTAAATATTGTTGCCTTTTTTGAACACTTGTTTGACAACTCCTATTATTAGAAGTTCTAACCGTACATGCTAGCTCACCAGAACCATGTTCATTTTGCTTACCTATTTATTGAACGTGTAGTACCATATTTGCTTTTGTATTACACCTTTATTTAGGAACACTTGAATTGTTATTGCTTAATGCTTTAGTATCTTGAATCCGTTGTGATATTTTGTCTATTAAAATTTTTATTGGACATAACAATGCTCAAGAATCTTTTTTTTAAAGCCTATTAAATTTGGATGAATTCCTTCCTTAGCTCATAATAAATATATGCAATATGCATATTTGTTTTTTTTATACATGACAATTGTAGAAAATCATAATGCGGAATTCGGTTTGGGTTTAACCTGGTGAATACTTTATTTGTATTGAATAATAATGAGAGGTACTACCTCTATTTATACATGAGATTAGGACTAAAAATAAGGAAACAAAATAACCTTAATATTCTAAATATTAAAAAAGATCTTAACTTCCTAAACACTTAAAATATTATTCTAGAATAAAATCAAAATATTCTGCATATAATTTTCTAAATATATTATTTCCTACAACAATTATAGTTTTAAGGAGATTTTTTATTAATTCACTGAACTTCTAAGGCTTCGTTTTATGTTTATTTCAAAATTATACTAAACTTAATTTATCAATGATTTTTATGCAATTACTTTATGCTTTGTTTGGGAATGAGAATTTCATTTGAAAATGTAAATTTGACTCAAATTTAGCGTTTGACAAATAAAATAATTTTAAATTTGTATTTAAGTCAAATCCACAATTGTTATAAAAATGGTTAAATATAAGGATTTGAGAATTACCTCTTGAACCTTATTATTCTCAAATTCTACATTAATGATCTCATAATTGAAATCAACAATTTGAAATGAATTGCTTGTTTCCATACACAATTTTAAATTATTTCGCAAAGTTGGCTATTGTGTGAATTTTTTTATTTTTTTTGATTATTTGTTTCAAATTTTCGTCATTTGTCACAACAAAAATTGAATATTTTCTTTGATTGCAGACGTGCAGTTGATAATGATCATTTTAATTATCAATTTTTCCTACATTTATGTCTAAAGATACTTTTGTATTTTTTTATAGACAATATTCATAACTAGCTTGAATCCCGAGCCAAGCACGGAAAATTTTAAACAAATTTTATTTAAATTATCATGATATTAATTTGTTATTTGTTAACTATAATAAATATATAGAAAATAATATTTGAAGTCTAAGAGAAATTAAACGATCAATTTACATTTTCCTATGCTCGTAATATGAATATATTTTTTATATCTAATATTTTTTATGTCAAATATAATTGTAGTATTGTTTTATTTTAAATAAAGTATCTTTTTATGTCAAATATTTCTAACTGTCTTTCTTTTGCATTATTCTTTTACTTGAATTATTCCTTTGATTCTCATTATTTAAATGTGATTAACATTTAATGGGTCAAATTCTTTGAATGTATTTTGGGGGGAAAACAATCAACATGAGAGTGACATGTGTCCTTTCTAAATAATGATTTTAGTATATAGTATAGATGAGGTTACTCTTTTTCATTGATGTCTTTTACGAATAGCTTCATAATGATAGATCTAATAAGATTTTCATTAAATTTGTCTTCCACAAATTCAACACAACACATTGATATTTTAATATTTCACTAGATAGATACCCGTGCTATGCACGAAGATTGGAAAAAAATTGAGTTAATTTTATACTTGTATAATATTTGTTTTAATAAACTTCAAAAAAAAAAAATATTTGTTTTAATAATTATATACTTTAAAGATTATAAAGAAGGTTATTTGTTAGTAATGAATATTTTAAATTTTTTTCAATAAAATTAAGAAAATATTAAATGGTAAAACAAAATGTGTTATGAATAACTTAAATTTGTTACAACAATTAAATGATTACAAAAAATATAATTTTAAAAAATCGGATACCAAATACCCGGGTTCCAAAAGGTCGTGACCCGGATTCGTTTTTAAAACCGGGTACCCGACCCGGATTATCCGGTTTGCGAAAACCGGGTAAATTACCCGGTTTTAGATATCGGGATACCGAATAATTCAGATCGGGTTTTTCGGAGTGGGTTATTGTGAACACCCTTAGTTGCCGCTATCTTTCCCGTCTCAGACCATGTCCATACTTTTCTATAAACGGGGATATAATGGGTAGGAGGGTGATGACATAATTGGCACATTTCATCTAGAATTTTTGAATTTTTTGAAAGAGGATTTAGGGAAAAAATAAAACATAAATTCAAAAAAATCTTAGTCCTTAGTCCTCAGCTCATATATCTAATTTGAGTCTCATCTTCCCCTTTCAATTCTCAATCCTTCTCTCTCTTCTTTCTCACACTTCTACTTTAATCAAAACTCTCAATTTCCGGCAATATTATTCCGTCAGGTACGTTTCGTCTTTCGATTTCATCAGTTTCAGCTTAAATTATTCATTAGATTTCCAGAAATTCTGTTGCTGTATTTTCTGAATGAATTTAAAATTCTTTTAATTGCAGGCTTAATTGAGACTGTTTTTTTTGGGGAATTTGATGTATTTTGGGAACTGAATTCGTTGTTGTGCAGCAAGTTTAGGTTGTTACAAGAGGAACAATTAAGGCAACGAGTACAAGAGGAACAATTGCCATTAATCTCAGGTATTTTGCTCTTGTGATCTTGATAATCCCTACTTTATTTAAATACTAATTTGTTAATTTGTTTTAATTAGGGTTTTTTGTTGTTCATATGTTTGTGGGTTGTAGCTTGCTTCTTGAATTCCTGGTTTATGTTCACTTTTTTTGAACCGTGGACCAAAGTTTCTAAAAATAGATCTTAGCTTGGTTTACCCAACATTTCACTACCTTAATAGTTAATACCACAAATTGACTCACACTCTGGAGGGCGGGATTTGGAGGCCAAATGTACTCAGCCTTATCCAACAATGAGGGTGTTCCAATTGACCCTCAATAGAGAATGTTATTTGCATCTTTCATGAACAAGAAGTGTACATAATTTAATTAGTCATTCTGTTAACAGTCCACTATAATCCGAAAACCAAAAATTATAAACCTTTTGAGAACATTATTGCTGTTTTTGGCCTCAGGTTACAATTTGATGCCTTCCTTTGAAACATATGGGAGAACGGAAAGAGGAGGATTTATATCGTAATTTCTCCAGAAAGGATCTCCAAGGCCTATGTAAGAAATATGGTCTACCTGCTAATAAGTCAAACTCTGAAATGGCAACATCCTTGATTCTTTATTTGGAGGTATTTTGCTCAAGTACCTTGCTTCCATCAGTTGTGTGAGGAAGAAGCTACCATACATTTTGAAAAAGAGTTAGGCTTGAACAAATTTTCAATTTCAATAGTAGACTCTAAATTAAAATTTCATCAGTTCAATTAATTTATTTCTATCTTGCATGATCTTCTTAGTTGTTCAGTGAAATATGTTCCATTACATCACTCTATTATTTGGACGTCTGTGATTTTGGCCTTGTATAACTTTCTTATCTTCGGTGTTCGAGTTTCTTATTTAAGATTTTATTACATGTTGCTTATTGTTGAGAGTATAGTGCAAAATATCGTCCACATCAACTTATACCGACCATATTGTGAAGATTTTGAGCTTTACTGTGATCAAAGTATAAGTTGATACAAACCCATTCCATTGACAACAAAAGTCATTTCGTGATCGTTACTGCAACCTTGATCCAAACCTTTTTTTGCACTGCTGTTGAGAAAGTGGACTTGAGAGAGTTGCATGGTTTCTTAGTGTTGAATGTGCATATTGTATCTTGCTTAGTAAAGAGAAAGAGGAGTGTATCCACTGGCTGCATTTTCCACCTGTTAACTAATGAGGCTTATACAATAACTTTAAGAAAGCTAATTTTGCTAGTTATTTGTAGCTCTACGTGGATTAAATTAATATCTAAGTACTATTCACCATGGGAGTAATGTTGATATTAAACTTCATGGTCTCCCATAGTTCTTAAAGGCAGTAACAGTCATGATTGTGGATTTGCGGTAACGGAAGCGATGCGGTACTGGTTGAAATCATGAGATATCTCTTGAAACGACATCTTTTACTAATTTGAAAATTTTTACTAATTTGGCCGATAGGCTTTTTTTTGCAATATGATGACTCCTACAACACTTTACCCTTGTGTAAACACTCTTTGAGATAAAGTAACTATTGGAGTAGGGATTCAGGAAATCATCATAGTGAAAATTCCGCATAATCTGAATGGATATTTAAACTTGACAAAAATGGTTCGACCACTATATGATTGTGGTTTTCAAATTGATTAATCCCATGCAACTTCGTAACAATGATCAACAAATATTAGAACTACTAAATTTCTAAGCCTCACATTCTTCATAAGTATTCTTTTCCCTCTTCTTAAAAAGGAAGTTGATGATTTGGTGAAAAAGTTTATTGGGTCGTGGTGGGATGAAGTGAGGATTTAGGTGATAATAATGAATGAACTATATATCCTAGAATTGAAAAGGTATTGTAGCTGTTAATATAACCTTTTAAAAAGGAGAGTGATAGTATTAAATTTAAACGCATTAGGAAAAACCAAGTATGAAATTTACTGATCAAAATAATTTTCAATGAACACTTCATTCTTTCATGTAGAACTTGAGAGTTGAGAGTTGGATGTACGCAACCTTTCTTTTTGTAATGATTAAGAGGATTTTCTATGATTGAATACGCTTCCATTAGAAAAAAAAATCAAATCTTTATATTTAAAGTCACTTTCTATTAGTAAAAGAATATTTAGACAAAATTTGTATTGAATATTAGTGATCTATTATAATTAATAAAATAATTTTTGGGTTATAATATAAAGTTTTGATGATTTGAATGATTATAATCAAGAAAAATCTTGCTTTAATCTAGAAGTTATAGTTTTAATGAATCAATTTGGAAAAAATCATAAAATATGATAATCAGCCTCTTGTGAGAATTAAAACAACCACGAATAATTAGAAAAATCTGCCCCCTTTCTTGGAAAAGTTGAAGGAATTATAATGTCTTTAAATTTCATTTTTATCACCGTTAGTTTGATTCATAGGGAAAAAAAATAAGACTTAACATCCTATTATCAGCCTAAGCCGCAAAGTTTTTCAAATCTATTTATACTAGCATAAAGAGTGTATAAAACCACGATTTATTTAGGTTTGTTAGGGATTTTGGCCAAAATTTTGGTAGATAATTACATCGTCACTGCATCCCTAGTATCGATACCGATTTTTGTTCTTTCATTTCCAAAAGGCCCCACCTACATTATAGTTGCACATATATGCTTTCATTGCTTCCAACTTCATTAAACGACCCTTAGAACTAATGGCCTACTGTTCCTTTTTTAATTCAATGTGGCCACCTAAATTACAAGCACAAAATAGGGAAAATGTCGAGGGCTCTCTATCATGTGTTGTGTTTAAGAAGTTTAAGGATCATGTCTCAAATCGATTCAAAGATCACTCTAGATCTTTGATTTATTTGAAAATAGTGCAACATAGGGCTTCTTAATGTTTCTATGTATAGATTATTTAAGGTGATCCTAAACTGGGCTTGTTTAAATTGATTCACTAATTGGTACTTAGTCATTGACCTATGAGTCTATGACATATTGGATTTTCCATAAATCTTGTGGATATTGTTACAAGTTCCCATTTAATTTTCAACCCTAGTTTATTTTCTTTCTTATTCGTATCAAAATGAGAATTTTTTTTGAAAGGAAAAGTGAGCTATTGATTATACATTTATACTTGTAAAAGGATATTTAGCGGCTAAAGCTAGGAAGGCTGTTAAGTTTCCCAATTCTATAAGCCATCATAGGCAACTCGAGAGTGCAAAAGATTTCCAAAATAATTCGTTGTTAAGTTGATCATGAATCAAGGAACTTGTGTAGATGAAATTCTAGTTTGAGGTACACTTGTTTGTTTTATAAAGTTATGGAAGATTTCACAATGGAGACTCGTATTTTTCATTATCACGCATTATGATAGTTATCACGACTGCAAACAATACTATATTTTTGCACAATGATGTTGGCTTGCATTTTTTCAATAGTGAAATTGTCTAATAAGTAAGGTTAGCTAAAGTTGCTTGTCGCCCTAGTGGAATGTTTTATGAGATTATTTTGTCTAGTGGAAAACAATTTTTCCACTGACCTGTTTGTTATGGAATGGAAAGGACTTCTCCTAAGGTGGGAATTGTTTTTGTGCAAGGTTGAAGATAATATAAGTATTCATACTATATGTTAAAGAAACCACATATTGCACATAGGTTAACTTGTCATGATCAACTTCACATAAATAAGAAGTGCACATAGGTTAACTAGTCATTTAGTAAAGTCCAATAAATTTTGGATCAACAAAATAGAAATCTTTAGCTCCATTGAGAGCGGAAAATCCTTCATCAAATCAAGTGTACGCTAAAATTTTGATTTCTTAACTAGAAGTCTATAAAGGTGAGTTACAAGCTGGATATGAAAAGTCACATTAACAACACACAAGTCCTTTGATATTACTTTCAAACATGATACATTAATAGTAGTATCCCACGATTGGAAAATTTATGGACTCACCATGAATAAAAACACTATGTAGCAGTGATTAGAAACCCTTGAACATTGTTAAAAATGTGAAAAGAATTAAAATTTAATCAAAGATTTCATTTCTTTTGTAAATGTTTTCTCTATTGCGAATTTTGTTAATGATTATCATTAAATCAAAATTTTAGTCTTCGTGAGGTTTCGAAGTTTTTGAGGATGCCATTATGAAACTCACTACCTTTTAATTTTAGTGTTTTTGTCATTTCAATTGATAAAGGCAAGGGAAAATTTTGGTAGGATTTTGAAGTATAATCTTTGTTTTTCACTACCTTTCTAGTTGATTGAGTTTTGGACTTTTGGTTTATAGAGTCAATCTCATATTATTGGGATTAAGGCTTTGAATTTGTTGCTATTTTGGGAAACTTTAAAACGCGACCGATGCAATGCTATGTGACCTTGTTTTTACACTGATGGTAATCGTTATATGCTTTATAGTTGATACACTTATACTTTGATGAGGTTATTTTGCAGATTAGATGTAATATTGTAGCATAACAACGCTTTTAGGACTGCGCATATAAGTGTTGTTTTAAAGTGAAATTTAGGGATTGAAGTAACGTGATTGAAATCTGAAAAAAAAGAAACAAGATAAGTGCTTATCGTAGGACACGATGTATTGTCAATATGTATTTGTTTTCCACGCCCAATTCTCAAGTTGGTTAAGGCTTTGCGTATAGGCCGCAACCTACTATTGATTGGAGAAATTATGCAAATCAATGTTGTATTATTCTTAGCATTACATTGAAGAATGTTATCATTGTGTATGAAAAGTTGATTGTATTTGAAACTTTCCCTTCATCTGCATATAGTTTTCGTCTCAAAATATATTTTTAAAAATGGATGTCTTGCACCATAAAATCATGATATCAAACACTAACTTATTTTTAAAGCTATGTTTACTTCGATTATATAGAAATGCTTTATCCTTTGAAGATGAAGATTGACCTTTTTGTTGGATGCCTCTAAGGCATACAAAATGGAAGATTAGGCTTCATTCTTAATTTTCATGATTTCCTTTTGTTTTTTTCTTTGTAGTTCGTGGATTTCATTGAAATGGTCCGATATTAATTGGATTGAATTGTTTTATAGGATATGATTGCTTGAAGATAAAGAGAACACAACCTTCTTTAGAAAATTTTATTGTAAAGTATTTTAGGGGTCTAATTTAGCCTTTTTATCCTTTAGGAATTTTGGTTTCTTATTAAAGAAATACATTGTTCTAGCATATTTTTATGGGCCATGACATAGATAGAGAAACTGACATTTTCAAGGTGTGAAAAAAAGACTAGGTTGCAAATTTTATGAAACATCTAGCAACTAGCTTAACATTGTAAATCGTAGCTTAGATGAGCTACGTGGCTTAAAAAAGCTAACTACAAGGCCACCGTGTTAGTCTCAATATAAATACGTGAGTCAAAACAAAACGATCGTTATTGTTTTATAGTTAGATATGGCCTGCGGGACTATTTTAGCCACATGTATCAAAACTATTCATTGTGATAGTTATAGTTCTATATTGGTGCAATTAAAAATTATGCCGTGTCAAAATAAGCAGAACATTGTAGATGCTCGAACAATCTTGAAAATAAATCTTCTTGTTTTAACTGTGATTTTTTCCTTTATGGCATAGTTATTGATTATTCTTGTTTTTATATGGCATATATATTTGCCAATTTTCTCTGATTTCACATGGATGTCTCTTCCTGAGTTTTATTTGATACATATCTTATTAATTCAAATAGAAGAAAAAAAGAGGATATTGACTTTTTAAATGCAGATGAAGAACGTGAGGTCCAAAGCAATATGGGAGGGGACTAGAACGGATGCCTTTGCTTCTGGAACAACAGAGTTGCAGGCTAGTGTGAGGATGAATCTGACTGATGATCTGAATAAAGGTCTTTTTCTATCTTCAACCCCCAACCCAAACATCTAAAAATTGCAGTCTTTTTTGTGAAGCAATATGCTGTCAAGAGATTGGATCAATTGGCTTTTTTCAAAATTAAAAATCTGAGATTATTTGGATTAAGATACCGCATTATTTGGTAACATGTACAATAAAACAGTATGATGGTCTCTGAAATCTTTAGTTGTTCTATGTGTTTTAAGAAAAGTGCTTTGATTATTGACATTGATTGTAATATGTCCTTCTACTTGCTATCTTTCCTCCTTTACGTCGATAGTGTTACTGGTATCTGGTACTATTTTGGTTTACTAATTCTCTAAATCATTTTACTTATCTGTTTTTTTATTTCAGATTGTGGACACATGGCGTCTCATAGTTGCTCTGGCAACAATCAACACCATGGTCATCAAGATGCTCAGCTGAATAATTTTCTGGTTGGCAAGGGTTCTGCTACTTCTAATAAGGTCTGGTATTTGATTTCCCACTAATTATCATTGCTTCTTTCGGAAGAACTTGAGACAATGGTTGTTGAAAGAAATTCTATGATTATCGTGATACCTGGACTTCTAATCTTCTAGTCAAATCAATTATTGAGAAGTAGCCTCTGATGAGCCAGGAATTTTCAATTTATCTGTTAAGCATCTCGGCACGATTGCCATATTTTCTTGCCATGGAATTGATTTGAGACACGAGCAATGCAAGTGAGCAATACAGGCCACTCTGTTCCAGAGCATGTGAAGACAGATCTGTTCATGGATTAATTCAATATTGTTCTGTTAATCTTTAGTCTTCTGTGCTTTTCATCTGAGATTCGTAACAAGCGTATGAATTTGGATTACATTTGCATCATAATTTTTTTTGTTAATGCTGGACGTGATTTGCTCAAAAAGTTTAATCTTTGTGCTCAGATATTAACAACTTTTGTCAATGATTGGAAACTTTAGCCACAAAGTCGTAAAATGTATGTTGTTGGTATGTAGGATATCGAACAACATTTTATTATAATGTTATCTTCAAACTTTTTTGCCTAACTATTTGTTTCGATTTATATTGATATATGATCGAAAATTTATTTGGATTTATAATATATATGGCCAAACTTTGTGCATGGAGACATAATGAAGATTTGAGCTTGGATTAATAATATATTATGGTAGTACGTGTTCAGCGAGAAACTGTCTTGACTCTTGACATGAGAAAGTAATATGGGGTGTAAACTCAAGGCATAATGTTTAAAATTATGATACAAAATATTTCCGAGTTCCTCCATTCTTTATTTTCCTATTGTTTGTGTTTGAACCAGTGTTACTTGATTTTCCATGTAGTTTGCTTTTTGAATTTGCAATTTGCCCAAAGTGAGACAGAATTGAACCAAAATGATATAATTTCCTTAAGTCCAGGCAAACTAATGAATGAGGTAACACTAGTTTTTAACTTTTATTATACCTAGAGTATTATTACTTTAAATACCAATTACATATTTCTGGTTGTTATTAAACGTTCTTGCAATTACTGACAAGTTCATGATCAGTGTGTATAATTATCAATGAGTGACAAAACTAGTACTTATTGGCTGAGTTAAACGAACAAAATAATTGTATTCCTGGCTAAATTTTCTATGTTTGTATGTAAGCTCTATGCTCATGGTGAAGTAAGTATTAAACCATCAATGGTCTTCTGCTTAGTTAATGTAGGTGCAGAGACTTGGCTGAATTGGTTCTTTTTAATGCTTCCCTGATTCTCCCATTCAAATACTGTTTGATCTGTCCATTTTTCTCTTCTAGTTTAGCTCTTCCCATTCTGATGGGCTTTTTGAGGGTTGTGACTTGTGAGTCAGAGCTGAGGCTGCAGCTGTGAGGTGCAACTGGTGAAGGTTAGAGTTCTGATTCAGACAGCTGGGTTTGATATTTAGTTTGGGATGCAGGAGAAGGAGCTGGTGCTAGAGATTTCACTGGGTCAAGGGAGGAGGTTGGTGTTAGGCTTGAGTAGGAAGATGAGTGAGTGAGAGAGGGGTGGGGATGGGGGGTGGATACCAGTCAGAAGGGTGGAACAAAATGGGAGTTAAATGTGAAATAATGTATGCAAAGTATGCTTGTGTTGGCTTCATATTCAAATGAGTACAACTCAAAGTTGATGTCAATTTTCATAAAAGATAAGACCTGGCGTATACAGTTGTGCAATTGAAACATTTTTGTAACTGGGGTATTAAAAAAATAAAAGAAGCCATTGGAAATATTTTTTTTTTCAAATTTGTGAATTTTGTTGGAAGTTGTGAACATGGCTGCTGCTATTATATTCAAAGGTTGTGGAGTAATCTGGATATGGTTTGACATTTAAAAGAGAAGTTCATCTTTTCTGCTGTGCTTTGCAGGCATCTGAAGAAGTGGGTATCTTAACGCAACTCAATAGAGGAAGTAATAGTGATGTAGGTATAGAGAACACCTTCTCCTCTGTTGTTAGCTCTTCTGTAGTAGCTCCTTCCCCTACTTTTACATTTGATGTCTGTTGTGAGGATGGGATTCAACTTCATGTTGATCTGGATTCAAGCCCAGCAGACTGGATTGAGAATTTAAAATCTGGAATTCACATATGTCATGATGTGCACAAGCCCATGTCACAAAGTTTCCATCAAGATATAGGCCTTTTATGTTGTAAACAAAAACACGACTCTTTTATGGATCAATCCAAGGAGACAGAAAATGGCCAAGCTGAAGTTGGACCTTGCCCAGCCACGTTGGCTGATAATCAAGCTCAAATTGATAATCCCGATGGAAGAGAAGATTCTATGTCTTCACCTGGATTAAAATCATTGTGCAATGCTGTTCGCAGCCTGGAGAATTCAAAAGAGACAGCAAATTTATCATCCATACTTGAATCTGGTATTGAGAGCAAAGTTCCCGGTGTAGAATCTAGTGTAAGAGAGGAAATGTTGGCCACTGATTCAGATGTTAATGCAGTCATCCAGAAATCAACGTCCCAGACTGAAACTTGTAACAATACGGGAAACTCTGTGCCATCTGATTCTAAAAGCTTAGTTGCACTGACACACCAGAGTGCAAGTGATGTGGATGGAATCTGTGAAAACTCATCTTTGGAGCAAACTTGCGGCTCACTTGATGCTGTTCTGAGAAGTAATAAATTGTCAACAAATGTGCAAGCATCTCCTCGTGCTAATACTAATCAAGATTTGGAATGTTTTCCTTCTGAAGCTCATAGATGTGTTGACTTAGATAATTCTGTTCAGACTTCCACGAGAGATGAGCTTCAGACAGAACCTGCTCAAGCAGTTGACCAGAGAAATTCTGTGTCCTGTTTAGGGTTGAACAATCATTTACCGGATCTTGCTGAAAACAGCAGCAAAGAGGACACTCAGTATGAAACAGCATCCTTCTTCAGGAAGTCTGAAAGGCAAATAAGAGAGGGTCAAACACTTTCAGCAGGTAGGCCCTCAAGAAGCAGTTACTTTCCTTATAAATATATATGAGTACCATGACGTCATTAATCTCACTAATGGTACTGAAACAGATAACACTGAATTTCTTGGGACACATGACGCTGGTAGAAGAACTGATGAGCTTCAGCAAAAAGTAGCAGCAGTTCATCCCTGCTCTACTGATGGGTCCGTTGACTTGCTTGTTCCTAACCAAAATGGTGAGAATAGACATATTTCAACTGAACCAGATGAAGTTAGAGAGGACGCTTGCACAAGCGCATCAACAATGAATGTTAGAGATATGGTATTGTATCATTGCTTTATTACAATTCTATCCCGTTTTTTTTCTTAGTTTTCTTTTTTTGTTGGAGATTTTGAAATGCGAACAAATAATATTTGAGTGAGAGAACTTGACAAAATAAAAAATCTGTTTTAACTGTGAAATGCATTTTTCTTTTGTTGCAAGACTTTTTGTTGAGTATGTTGTGAGTTCTATCACATTATTGGTCCGAACAAAGACCATCGTGATACTCATTTGAGTTGGCAGTATTTTTCTTTTTTTTCTCATTGATTCAGCTATTACTGGCCGTTTGTATTAGCTTATATGTGAGACTACCTTGCAGGGTACTGGTGACACTGGAAACATAAGGGAGGTATCAGAGTAAGCTCATTTCTGTTGAACAATGGTTTTTTATGCGGTATCGCCTATTGCTTTACCTATTAACTTTTTTGTTTTTAGATTCTTGAAAGAACGTATGGAAGAGCCCTGTAAAAAGCTTACAGCTTCAGAATCAAATGGGAAACTTAAGAGAAAGCGACATTTTAATCACTTTGAAGGTCAAAGCAAGTTTGTTAACACGGAGGCAAAGATTTTAAGGTCCTCAAAGCAGTTTGTTGGAGATGTTCACTCGAAGCGTAGAAGATCATCACGTCTCTTTACTAAGGTTTACCCTCATTACTTGTTCTTTTCCTATCTTCACCAGCTGTATCAAAATTTATCTCTCTCACCTATCCACCCATTCACACACCATTCAACCTACTAATACCAAGAGGCTGATGGTTATATTCTGCACTATATTGCCAAGTTACTAAAAATCATCAGTTTAATGGACGCCATTTTTGTCATACAAGGACTGCTGTGTTATAACCTGATGAGTGATTTAGCACTCCCATTTGCTGTTTATAACTAATTCACTCTGAGCTTTATTGTTGGGTTGGGCATCACAGTTCTGACACTTTCCCCAAAAACCGCTATCAGAAATTCACAACTCTCGAGCGTGTTTCTTGAAGTGTAAACATAAATTAAAGAAAAAATTACCAAGAATAATCCAATCTATTTGTGATTTTCCTTCAATAATCCCATCTATTGATTAACCATGAATAATCCCAACTTTGAAGGGTATTTTCCTAGAGTAAACCCGGTGACCGGATGACTTGCTATAACAAGTTTTAATTTAAAAAAAAAAGATAAATTAAAAAATGTCGAAATTTTTTTTAAAATGTTCAAAAAAAATTTATGATTTTTTATTATTATTTATAATTTTTTATGTAAAATTTTAAAATTTTTCTCTAATTTTAAATTAATTTTCAATTTACTTTTTCGGTGAATTACCTACTATAGCAGGTTATGGGGTTACCCAAGTTTACTCTAAGCAAATGCCCCTTAAAGTTGGGATCATTCATGGTTAATCAATAGATGGGATTATTGTAGCAAAATCACAAATAGGTTGGATTATTCTAGGTAAATTTTCCTAAATTAAATCTTCAGAAAGTTACATGTGCTTTAAAAAAACCTAATTATCTAGGTTTTCTTTTCTTTAAGTGTTGATGGATGCAATACTTGGATGTTGTTTTTAGTACTCTAACCGAAAGCTGGTTTAAAGATGTTTTGATAGTTTGAATGGTTCAAGAAACGGCTAGAATTATTATTGGAATGATAATTATTTTACCTATTTTGTAACATTAGAATTTATCTTTTATACATTTAGAAAATTCCATGAGGTCATTTAGGAACTATAAAAGTTACCATGATGTTATGGCGGAAAATTCATAGCAATTTTGTACGTGTTCTACCAACTATGTAGGTATTATTAGTGTGAGACGAAGTCTAGAATTACCTGTGTTTTGAACATTAAAGCTTGAACATTAAAGCTGCTGATCAACATCAGATTTTTGAGCATAGTTCAAATGGGCAGTGGATAATATGGGATTTGGCCTGTTCACTGTCGCTATTATAAATGATGAGTCGGCAAGTATGTCTTATCATGCCTCAGGGTGTAAGCTGTATCACTTAAGGTTCATTAAAGACCCCTACACATTGAGATAAGGTTGATTACTTGTGAGGTCATCTCAAGCATTTACAATGGTGTATGTAATTAGATAGCTGCCAGCTTACAGTTCTGGAATGTTCAAATATAAGTTCAGTGTATAGAGGCTTATGTTCCTTTTCTAGTGCGTTCTGTTGTATAGTACTTCAATTAACTGATATATGTTCGTCTTCTGTGACTTGACAGTGAGTTGTGCAGGACACAATTGGAGGTACTTTTGGTACTAGGAGAAAGCGAGATGCTAAGGTTAGTACTAAACAATATTCTCTACCGATAAAGTTAACGTCTGAATCTGTTCTTGACATATTTACTTCCAAGAACAAAGGCAAGACTAGTGCAAGTCTCACACTTCTCAATATTTACTTGAGTGGCTTCTCTCCTCTGTAAATTTATGAGTTTAAATGATGGTGATGAAACGAGAGAGAAAAATTTCTTCATCCATATTTGTCTTTCTGCGTTTTACATGTTCCTTCGTCAATATGCGATTTCACTCTTGATTATTGTGACTCACAATTATACGGTAACAGGGATGATCCGGATGTCATACTACAGAAAATTGGCCCAAAACCATGACATATCACTTAAAACTGGTCTAAAATGTGTTTGTTTTACACCTTTATAATGCAAGTAGCATTGGTTCGATAGATTTTAAAACCTTTCTACTCAACACTATTATGCGTTGTAGTAGTCTTATGGTTAATTGATCGAACATCCATTCATGATGTTTCGAGGTGAAAGCTCTTACAATTTGAGTTCCCTTTTCACCCTTTCTACTTGTCCTATGTTTTAAACGTACTGAAGTCATGGTCAGGGCCGGCCCTAAATATATTGGGGCCCTGGGTGAAATAACACATTGGGACCTTTTTCCTTTGCACCTATATGGACCTTCTACAACTGTTAATTTTGCTTTTTTGACAAAGGGCCCTGAGCGACGACCCCTCTTGCCCACCTAGGGCCGGCCCTGGTCATGGTTAATTAATTGTATAGTGACTCTCTAATCAATTATTAATATTTTTGTCATATCAGTTGATGAAATGTAGAATTTGTATATGCAGGTTTCCTCTATATGCTGGAGAACACACAGATACAAAGAATGAATAATGGTGCTGCATATACTATACATTCATAAATACCTATATATTTTATATCATTGCTTCATTTATCCTGCCCTTATGTACATGAGGCCATTGCTCCCCTTTTTTAAAATTATTTTGGTCTCTATTTGAGGTTTGTATATTAGGTTGTATTATTGTGGTTACATCTATTTGAGGTTTGTATATTAGGTTGTATTGTATATTACTACTATGTCCCTTTGTGATTGTTACTACACGTCACTATCAGTAGTAATCTCAAAGGAACGCAGGGAATAGGTTGTATTATTGAGGTACATCTACGTTTTTATTATATTTCAGGTTTCTACTTTTTGATTGTAATTTGTGTGACAAAGATCTCTCTACAAGACTACCCATAAGCTACTTCAATTTGGTTTGGATGAAATCGAGTCTAGGTGATAGTCTATTTTTTTCGGCTTTTATTTAGTGTGATATTTCAATCATCATTGTCATTCCAATGAATTTCGCACAAGGTGGGGTTTGTGGAGGGTGGAAAGTAAGCTACACTAATATTCTCATCACGATGAGGTTGTAATTGAAGTGATCCATGAACTTCGAGTATCGCCTAGCATGTGATATTTCTAGTACTATAAGTAAAAAAACTTGAGATATTTTTGGGTATTATAGATTGTTTTAAAGTCATACTCAATTTTAATTAATGAAGTTAATTTTAAACATAGTTTGTTAGAGAATGATATGTCGTAATTCAATATGACAAATTAATATTCATAAATGGAGTAAATATTTTATAATTTGTTTGTTGTTATTTTTAATTTTTAGTTTTTATTTTTTTCAAAACTAAATCAAAAATTGAAATCACAATAATACAAATCCAATTTTGTTTGTTTGTACTATACACTTTTGACTCTAGAGTGTTCATATGTTTGGTAATTGGTCATAGGACTTGTCAAACAGGTCTGGTTGGATCGGGTTCGAATTCACTCTTTACAATGCACGTATTCAATGCTTAATATCTCTTATTATACATAACGAAATATTATAAAAATTGAATACTAATAATCTTTGCATTGAGACGAATCAAACAAGATCTCACTTGATTATGTTCTAATTTATAGATTAAGAATAAAATACAAATTAAGAGTAATAAGTGATTAGTGTCAAAAACTAAATGTCTCATTATCTATGAATAGGAGGGAGTATTAATAAAATTTATATTAAATCGGATCAACTAAGTTTCAACTTGACTATGTTTCAATATAAAATATTTAAAATAAAATATAAATAAAAAGTGACTAATAAATTGCATTAGATTTCAAATGGAATAAAAAGTGAAAACTTTTTAAGTTAAACCGTACTATTTTAGGCGTAGTGGGAGTATTACATGAATGTTCCTAATTAGTAAACATAATGAAAAATGGAACATATACATGAAGTTTGCATTTGACGTTGTTCATCCATTGGTTGTTATTCCATGTGAAGAACTAATTGATCATCACTAAGGTGACTTTATATAATCAATATCTTTAAGGAGTGGTTAAAAAAACCAAAGTCTTTTAAAACATTATTTTCTAAACTTTTTGACTTATTCAGTTGATTTAAATTGACTGCAACCAGATCAATCTGATCCAGAGTTAATCCGACTCAGAAACAAATCAACTGAAAATTACACAAGCCGAGATTCATCCAAACGACTCGTTGGACATGTCTACTAATACAGATTTCTATATTCCAAAAATTTAGGAAATCAAATTTAGAAAAAATGAAGTATCAAAAAATGCAATAATGCAGGCTTGATGCTTAATGTTCATATCACCTCTCTTCCATTAATATTCAAAATTGATTCCTAATCCAAATCAAAGCACATTATATATGAACAACCACACTCAATTACATTTGGAATTTTGAATCGAATAAATTAAGTGCAAAATTCACCAAATTAGATCCTTGTAAGTCGTAACATACCCAGACCAAACATCCTACAAATAACTAATCAATAACAATTTCTTTACCCAATAATATTAAATAGCTCTCACCTATAAGTAGAGTTTATCAGGTCGGATAACCTTGGCTAGTTAATTATCTTGGTAAGGTCCTAGCATTGAACCTAGAGCCCTTGCAAGCTCGACCACATAATAGCCTATCTCATGGAGCTAAAGAGTAAAGAGTCATAGTTCTTTGGCTTGGGTTATAATGGACTAAAATAAAACAATTCGCTAAAATGAGTATGCTCTTTGTAAACGCAACCTAGGGGCAACAAGAAACACGAAAAAAAGCTCTTTGCAGTTTTGTTTACAAATATAATTTTCTATACATGATGTATAGAAAACACAACCTAGGGTTCCTATCTTTAAAGACCCTTCTTGAGCCGGGGACTCTTTTGACCGTCCTCTCCTTATGGGTATGAGACGCCGTCTATCATCCCTCCCCAGACCCTAGACGTAGATTGTCTATAAACGGGATACACTGGGGATGACGATAATGTATCTCGTACTTAATCGCTCCTGAGTCAATTGAGGTTAAGCTCCTTGTTCCAAATCGAATTTCGTTCCATGTAACAATGGTTCACGAAATCTCAAGCACCAATCAAGAGAAGACAAATAGAGGAACCAAACCGATTCAATAAAAAAAAAGAGTAAATTCATCAACAATCGAAAAATAAGAAAAGACCAAGATAAAAAATTCGAACAGAGCAATCATTTTACTAGCAAGATACATAGAAGTTGCATATGTATATGCAAAGGATCAAGCATTATAGCCTCTTGCCTGTTGGTACCTATAATCATACCATCATTACACATACTTCAATTTCATCAACAAAAAATGAAACAAAACAAAGGGTATAATTGACCGCTTTCCTCTAATACTCACTATCAAGGGAGTACGAGTATGAATTGTTTATCACCTTCCCTCACACAGACCTTGTTTTCGAGCGGGATATTGGGTTGATGATGATGATGAAAACAAAGGGTATAAAAGCAAAACCTCGAGATCATATTAAAGGATTTTTATAAATCAAGAGTAGAGGTAAACAAACCTTTGGGAAGGATCATCATCAGTGGCAGCTTGCTATAACTTAATAAACCAGAAGAAATTATATGAAACTACTACACTATGTTTGAAGGATTGAACTATAGTAGTATATCTAGTCCAATATTAATGAACAAAACATTTTTAAAACTTAAGAGGGGAAACTTTTGAGTAATTCAGTAAAGGTTGCAGTTAGCTCTTCATTTTACAATCAGCATAACAATTTCCACTTTCAACAAGTCTTAACACCATTAAGGGCATAGTACAGACCATATGCTCAAATAACAGAGTAAAAATGTCTAACAAAATGATAAAATATATTATCCGACAATGGTGATTAACATACTAATTGACACTAGTTTTTCATTCTCATTGCCACGATTTATTACCACCTACCAAACGGGCCGTTATAGCTATCAAATATCAGTCAATCGAAGAGTTAACGCAACGAAGCTGACAACCAAAAGATCCATATTTTAGTTCCTTACTGGATGCAGTGATATAATAACCATTGAATACTATCTCACAATTCAAAGAACTCCTTGGAAACTTGAATAATCTCTCACAGCTTTGATATTCCTTCCATAGTTTGTATTCTTTTTTTATATGAGACCCCTTATCACATTTAGATTCACATCCCCTCTTACCATTCCCGGAAACACAAACAAGCTGCTCTAAAGCGTTTGCCATCACCAAAATATGGTTTAGAGCAGCAATATCCTCATTATACCCCTTAAAGTATCTTACTTCCATGTATCTAAGCTTACTCGCAGTACAGGTTTCATAACCCGAATACTTATATTTATGAGAATAACCTTTATATTTCTTAAGAGACAAGATCAAAACCTCTAAGTTAGGAAAGTGACTAATACATTGAGTCAATTCCTTCCAAGCTATACGGTAGCAAAAGTTCATCTTAAGATGGGTCAAATTATGGAAAATTGGTAATACTTCTCCTACTCCAGCATGACCTACATACTTAAGAACTTCCATTGTGCATTCTTTGAGTTGAAGGGACTTCAAATTAGCCAACCCATGAAAAGGCTTCCATGATTTACTAATTAAATGTTCTGTATCTTCTCTGCCCTTTGCATACTCCAATACACAAATAAAAGCATCATACAATTGAGTTGGGTTTTCAAGAAACTCGTACTCCACTAAACGACCTCGTATAGTTAAGTGTTTTAGGTTAGGAACATCGATAACAAATTTGTAGTAAGACCAAACAGAACGTACATTTATAGCCAAAGTTGTTAAATTTGGAGCTGCTATATAAAACTTTTTTGTTTTCCCAGGTGTGGCATTGTAGGCTGAGTGATATTTCAGAGATAAATCTTGCAAATTTGGACAATTCTTCAACAGGTTGCACAAATATTCAGGGTCCTCAGGGATATATGTAGAAAGCTTGATCAAATTAGGAAGATTAACAATTCTACTTTTAGGAAATTCACAGTATATTTCTGATTGCAATACTACCAAAGATGCGGTTTCAAAAACACAACTGGGCAAAACAAAAGGAGGAGTATCTTCATGATTACGAGTTACCTCAATTTCTTGGACATTGTGTGAGCAAAGCTGAGTCATAATGAATATCAAATTGGATGAACAGATATTCATCTCATCCATAGTCCATGTCCTCGTTGAAGGCAGCGAAAGGCGGAAAATGTGAATGTTTGGTAGATTCAGTTTCGGGAAGATATGTTGAGTAATGGTGGAGAATTCGGTAGGAGATTTGACATCGTAGGAAAAACGAGTGATTTGTGTCCAGAGAGTTCTCCAGCGACGGGATAAAATGGAGGTTGCGACGGCATTGTTGATTGGGAGAAAGGAGAGAATGTTAGAGATTAAATTGTCATGTAGTGAGCTTATACGATCTTCATTTTCATGATCTTCAGTTTTGATTCTCTTGATGCGATTGCTTTCCGCCATTTTTAGGGTTTATTATTTTTTTTAGGGTTTATTATTTTTTGGTGAGCTTTATAACTTTCCAATCAGAAGGTATCATGAGAAATTGGAATGTATAAAAATAAGCTGGCCCATTACACCCGTCTATGCTATATAACCGTCTATAGCAAGATTTGCGCTTTCCGATTAAGAATGATGAATGAATAGTCATTTTGACTAATATTGTAATTAATATGGAACGGAGGAAATACTTGCAATATTTTCTTTTTCAAGCGATCCAATGCATTAATTCGATTCGTAATATCTCTAATTATGTATAATAAAAAATTATAAAAATTTGGTAAATAATTTTTTTTGACCATAAAAATTTGATAAATAATTGTGGTATTTTTTTTGTTTTGAATATACATAGTTCTCGTATTTACTTCACTACCGATCATAACAACAAATAACAATACAAACTAAAGAGTTTACCTAAAAGAAATTAAAAAAAAAAAAATAACTAAAGAGTTACTTTATATTTTATCTATCTATAACAAAACAAAACAAAACATTGTTGATATCATCAATTTTCAAAATTACCTACGTGTCACTTTCTCAAAAATTTTAATAAAACCGTGCATCGAACGGGCATTATTCAGTAATATATATATATATATATAAAATAATTGATAATATAATAAATTCATTCTCATTTTTAAAGGTGTAAAGCAAATACTTTATTTATTACATAAATAAATTAAAGTCTCTTATTATTAATACACTTATTTCATCCTTCTCATCTGTAGGGATTCTCTAACCTACTCCGAATAAATAATTAAAACAATACTTAGTAAATTGTTTGACTTACACTTTGACCAGCACACTCGGGAACAGGCCTTTGACCACCATCACACATACTAACATTCCTAGGACACTTAAGACAATTATGTGCCAAACTGCCCGTAACCTTAACATTTTGGGCACTAAACTCAGCTGGCAAACCCCCCACAAGAAAATTGTGATCAAAGAAAATATGCCTCCAAGGGGCACCAATCCTAGCCCCAAAAGCTCTAGGTATGGGCCCAGATAACTGGTTATGACTCAAGTAAATCGCCGTAAGTTTGTCCATTGTAGCCAAATTTCCGGGCAAGTGCCCGGTCAGTCGGTTTTGCTCGACATCTAACACTTGGAGATGTGTAGGCTCGACTGAGAAACGAGGAACCTGTAGTTCGGTAAACCAATTTATTGATAAGTTAAGTGTGATGATTTGAGGGAGGTTCACAATTCCTCTGATTCTGCCGCTAAACCTGTTATCACTTAGATCTAATGTGCGGAGGTTTAGAAGGTCAGATACTGAATGTATACTCCCTGATAGCACATTGTGGCTTAGTGACAATGTTCGTAAACTTGTAGGAAGTTGTGGAAGGATTCCGAATAGTTGGTTGTTACTACCATCGAATGTGTGAAGTTGCCATAAGCCGGCTAGATTAGGGATTCGACCTGAAAATCCATTGCTAGAAATTTTTAATGATTCGAGGGTTCGAAAATTTGTGATCCAATTGGGTATAAGGCCTGTTAGTTTGTTACGTGAGACATCGAGTTGTTGGATTCGTTTTAGTCTCTTTAGTCCTTCGGGTAAGCTGCCGGTGAAGAAATTGTCGGAGATAATAAGTGTTGTTAGTTTGCTAAACTTAGTCATGCTGTCGGGGATTGGGCCTCGAAACTTATTTTTGCTTAGGTTTAGAAGGGTGAGTTCTGTTAAGTTACCAATGTTACTAGTTAGAAATCCATCGTACCCTGCCCCGTCTAGCTCAAGGGTAGTGATTCGGCTGCTTGAGTTATCTTCTGGGATGGTGCACAAAATCCCGAGAAAATGGGATCCTGTGCTTTCACATGGATCAACCGAAAAATCCCATGTGCTTATGAATGAATTGGAGGGTATCGAGTTTGGATCGATTCCTTCTTTTAAGGCTCGAAGGACATCGATTTCTGAGCTTAGTGTAGCCGAATGAACCAATGTTTGTCGATAAATGACAAGAATGGCCATCGTTATGAAATAGAAAGACATTTTCGAGTGTAGGAATGTTTATATATATGTAAATATGCTTGTATTAGTTGATAGATATTTAACTGTCGAGATGTCAAGTATATATAGACAATAATGAAGTAGCATGAGAATTTTCATATCAAGAACATGTATATATAATTATCAAGTAATAAAATTAAAGTTGTTTTGTTAATGGATCTTGGTAAGATTGGGAAGATGGTGTATCATTTGTTTTGGGAGACTAACCTAAACTTCTTTCTTAAAGAATTTGTTAAAAATTATTTTTTTTTGTTAAGCAATAATTAGGTCAATAGTTTTGTATTGTGTGCTCTTTGGTCTTTAAAGGAACTAATGCATTTATTTTTTATTTTTTTTGAAGAAACTAATGCATTTATTATGTTTTTTGTAATAGCTTCTCAAGGATTTTGTATCATTATAATTTTATTTATATCAAATAAATTAGAACAATAGTTTAGTGTGATGTTTTCTTGACCTTGATGCATTATAGGTTAAAAGATGGATCTTCCACGTACATTTTTGAACTAACATTTCCCATATAAAGCAACTTGTGCTCTTTTTTTATTGGGATTAGAGGTGTTCAACATGGCGGGTCGACCTAATGGGTCAAGGATTGAGTCACATTTTAATGGGTCATTAGCGGGTCGGGTTAATAAAGGGGCCTTTGTGTAAAGGGTCGGGTCGGATAATCATATTAATTGGTTGTAAAAAATATTTTACCATTTTTTTTATATTTTTATACGCGATTATTGTATTTATAGTTGCATTGACCTAACAGGTTATAAAGTATAATAAAAAAACTATTTTATGAACTTTTTAAAAAAGGGTCAAAGTGGGTCGTATTTAAACGGGCTTGACCCACCCCGGCCCGTTTAACATTTAACATGACATGCCCCGATCCGGCCCATTTAAATTTTGACCTGCCCCGCCCCACCCCGGCCCATTAAACACCTCTAATTGGGATACATGGTATACTGAGAGAATAAAGGTTCAAAAAAGCAGTGATATTTAGACACAAATTTCTTTAAAAAATAATACATATTTTAACTGAGATGAAACATAATTCTCGTAAAGTCATATTTTCTATTTATCGGGTTAAACTTAAATATTTTCACATGTAGGACAATCAGTCCACGTATATGCAAGGTCAGCCCTAAGGGTGGGCAATAGGGGCCGTCTCCCAGGACCCTATGTCAAAAAAGTAAAATAATAGTTGTAGAAGATCCATATAAGTTATAAATTACAAAGAAAAGGGTCTTTAATGTACTATTTCATTTAGGGCCCCAAAATATCTAGGGTCCGCTCTGCGTATATGGTGTGTGTCACAGTTGCGTTACATATATGCTCAAAGAAAAAGTAGTTTTGGCTTGTTAATCAGTTAAAAAGCGAAAAATTTATTTGATAAATGACTTTTCTGTCAATGTTTAAGTTCAGTCTAGTATCCAACTAAACTTACTCGAATATGCAAAAAATACTCAAGTGAACTTTTTTCATTGACTTTTTGGCTTATTTTTTTTTCTAATAAAACGCCAACAATCAATACTATTTTTACCATTATCAAAAAAATTTTGGCTTATCAAACTAGATTAAAAATCAACAAAAACAGTCATTACTTTAAACCGATTAAACAAATTAACTAAAAGAATCAAGAAAATGTTGAATTCTTTTTGGATTCATTTTAATATTTATAAAAATAATAGAGGTGAATGCTTTTTTCAACTTAAATTCAAATAGTTCAACATCAATAAGAATAGTTTCATACTATTTTGTTTTATTACATATTTTATTTTCGCATATTCTACTAGTTTTAAAGGTCAGTTTAAGAAAAATAAATGTATTTTAATTTTAAAATGCCTTCTACTTTTGTTTTTGAAATTTGATTTTTTATTCTTTTGAATCAATTGAGGTGTTTTTATATATGAGGGTGGTTTTCATGTTTTCTTGTGAATTTCCAAACCGTAAAAAAAAAAGGCAAAAGGTAAAGGACACTCTTAGTATCCGTACAAGGCAGGGTCCCGATGGGGGGATTATCTCAATTTCTTAAAAGATGCGGACAAATCATATCCGTTCTCCCAAGAAGGGAGATTAGAGAGATAAAAATCTCCAACTGATACTTGCGCCCAATAGAAGTCGAACCCCTACAAAAAAAATGAGCTAAAAAGAACTATTGTGTTGATTTATTTGATCAGTTTATTACCCAATAGGTAGCAAAAACAAGGAGATATAAAATATATATAAAGCTTTAACATGTTGGTATTTCTAATTGAACTCGATAAACATTTATGAAAATTATTCAAACAAGTGGATCATATCAAACTAAACTTGTTTTTTTTTTCTTTTCTTTTTGGGATTATAGGATAGACCGAAAAAAGTAGAGAACTACGAAAGATTTGATTAAAAAAAATTCCTAAATCTAGCCCAAGGGCTATAAGGGGATAAGAGAGGCCTATACCCCAAGCCCATCTACAAAATTAGAAAAACAACGCTTTAATATTTAATAATTAAGAATTTATAATACATCTCAAAAAAAATTAAGAACCTATAGTAATATATTTATCAATTAGGGGTCTCTAATTAATGTTTCGTTTCGAGCCTCTCAAATTACAGGTTCGACCAATTAGGTCGTGACAATTCGTCATATAATCTCACCATGGCCAACTCGTGTGAACACGGGACACCCGTTGGCTCGGGCCCACAAACCCACGGGTCAAGAGCGATGACTTGCACATACACTCGGTTAGATTCATTGTTTCCCAACGCCATATGGTTTTAAGAAGATTAGTTCACCTAATATATATACAAGTCAAAAACCCACTATTTTTCCGATGTAGGATCTTGTCTCATATGTGAAGTTTTTCCAACACGACGCTGATCTTGCTTATTGATAAGGTGAATTCTGCATTTGTTGGAACAAGAAGTTTCTCATGCATATTTAGATATTAGAGTTCAATAGATCTGTCCAAGTACACTGGGTAGGATGATAATGATTAATGACGTCTGTCCAAGTACATAACATGAGAATTACTGAACCAGTACCTATAAGTCAGTTACTTCTTACATAGACTTGTAAACACTTTACAAATCAAACATCGTAACGAGCATTATTCGATTTCGAGCTTGATCCCATTTTCGCAAACATTCAACTTTCATAGAGATGTATAGAGATCAACCTAGATCAGGGACGATAGAGTACTCGTCGTCATCATCAAGGGGGATCTCGACTCGTGGCTTTTTGTTGGGCATACTGGTTTTGGTCGTTCTGTATTGGATCGTATGGTTGCTTGGTAATGAGATCGGAAGTTGAGGAACTTCAGCTGCTGCCAAGGCTTCGTGAGCGATTTGCTCACCGAACAGATTTACATCGGACCACCAGTCGAACTCTCCTAGCTCAAGCTGCCCTTTCTGTTCCACATTAACACGAACGTTAGCATATCACACATTACATTTGATATTATAACTCGTATCGCATCAAAAACATACATATAGATGTTATTCAGTGGCGAGTCTTGGGTAGAAAGTTAGAGGTGCCGAAGATTATTATCCTAACAGAAAAACTAGGAGGTCAAGATTTGAATAAATACAACAACAATAGTCCGTTACCCCAACACAATTAAGTGCCTCGTGCAGAGTTTGAGCGTTCAAATGTATGAAATCTGACACCTATTAGTGATAACAAAAAGATATGAATTTCCAACCTGGTCATGGTCATGGTCATCAACTCAGCATCTCGCACAAAGTCAGGGTCAGGGGAGACGTAGCGGACAAATCATACTCGTACCCAATCGAGGGAGAGGGCATTCTACTACCCCAATGCCCTTAAGCGCCTTCTGCTTAGGTTTGAGTCTTTAAATGTACGCAACCAGACCCTTTTAGGGATAACAAAAAGATTGTTTCCAATCGACTATTGGTAGCAAATATCATATGCAACTTCACATCAATAAGAAGTGCACGTGACCTAATACATTATCTTAATATAGGGAACCAAGTCATACCGGCTGACATTAAGATCGGCCATAGGATACATTCTTGACAATCAACACATATCTAGATGATAAAGTTTTGGGAGCACAAATGACGATAAAACTCCGTCATGGAACCAGCTGAACCAAAAGCTTAAGCTGATGGTTGAGACTCTGTGATATGTTATATACTCTAAAGAACTCATAAACTTTCGAACTTTCTTATAAGAAATCAAACAAAACCGCACCTTATTGGAAGAATCGAATTCGGAGAACTCCAACAGGTCATCAACAGCCCAAGACGTAGGCGAGAAGTTGGGAGGCGGTTGAACGGTTTGTTTCAAGGAAAGTTGATGTGCATTCTGGTTTGATGGCTCTTTACAGATCTTTTCAGTGTCGTTTCTGCATCGAGAAAGACAGCCCAAGGCCACACGTATTCCGGTTGCTAGGTATCTTTGATGGTTCGCGGCTAGAGTACTGACTGCGTGTATAGATTCGTCGCAATCCTGACAGAAAAGAGCTCTGTCTTCTACACAGAATATAAAAGCAGTTTTCTCCTGTTAAGGATGTTTTCATTGTTAGTACATTATCCTTGTCTGTGATCAAAAAACTTTTAAAGAATACATAACATATTAGGGCCTCAACTATAAGCTTAAGCTTTTGATTGAATTGGTTCTTTAAATTGGTTCTTTGACATGGTATCAGAAGCCAACGTGACAACTGACAAGAGGTGACGGGTTCGAATCTCAACCGCCCCTCATTTAAAGCGCCTATGCGCATCCACACTTCTAGTTCAATGGGCTCTCAAGTAAGGGGGCGTGTTAGAGTATATAACATATTCCGGGGAATTCTGAGCTAAAATGTCACGCTTGAGGAAGCCATTGACAGTCAGTAGAGTATGTGACTGCAACAACATTCCAATTAGAGGTGTTCATCTGGATTATCAGGTAGTTTTCGGGTTGAATTTTTTAGATCGGTTAGAATTAAAGTTTTGCATCCATATTGTGTTTTTCATAGATGTAAATTATATTTAAAGTCGAGTCAAATCGAATTTAATTATAAGGTCGGGTAAATTGCAGACCATCTGGTCTATTTTTAACAACTTAACTCCAATACCATTAAGTGGTTGGTTTTGGGAGGGTCAGATATATGCAATATTACCCTTGTTAATGATAAAACCAACAAGGTTGTTTCTAATTGACTATTGGTAACAAACGTCATTTGCAACTTCACCTGAATAACGATTAATATAGTCCCCTTGAGATTTGAGAGATCTGGGACGAAACATTAAAAATTTAATGAATCATTGTATTATAGTCCACTATAAACCAAAACCAAAGAATCTTAAAGTTTGAAACTGTTGAATTGAAGCCTAGATACTCCTTATAAGAGGAATAAACAATGATATACCTAAAAAGTTTGAAGTTGAACAACAAAATTAAAAATTTATTTGGTACCTGGCTTTTAAGCAAAAAAATTAAATAATTTTTTCTCTAGTAAATAAATCATAACCAATACTAGTAATTATTTTTACCAAATATATACAATTAAATAGACTCATGGACATATCATAAAAAACCCATGCTTAAAGTGATGAAACTCAATATGTTTTATAACACAAATCACATAAAAATGACTAAAACTAAATACATGCACATAAAGTCATTGATTATCATGTTAATTTCGGGTCAGGTGTTTTAGGTCAGGTTCAAAATAGAGTTTCGTATCCACATCGATTTCCATCCTTTTAATTCATTTTAAAGTCGAATCAAAGTTAAATTCAATTATAAAATCTGGTAAATATCAAATCATCGGATTTACTTTTAACGTTTCTACATGAACAATTACATAAACATAAATGTCAAGGAACAAACTCAACCAATGAAATCTAATACGAGAGGCTTTTGAGCTAGATGTGTAGATCCAACACATGCCCGGGTAAATATTCTACTTTAAATGAGGGGTGGTTGAGATTCAAACCTATGACCTCTTGTCACCACAACTTCTAATACCAGTTAAACAACCAACTCAACCAAAAGCTTAAACTGATGGTTGACACTACAAGATATGTTATATATAATCTGACAATAAATTTTAAAAAAAATTTAAAAAAATAACCTGACAAATATCACAAGTAGGGAGTTTGGTAGAAAGACAATTAAGCTGAAGTCTCTGATGTTTGCTAGCTAACTTATTAGCTGCATGAACTTCTGTATCACACTTTGCACAAAGTGCAGCTTCATCTGCACAACATATCACTGTTGCTGGATTTCTCTCACAAACATCACACTGGATTTTCATCCTTTTTTACTTTTTTTTTAAAAAAAATTAAAAAAATTAAGAAATACCCACTTCAGAATTTATCCAAATGAACAAAACCCAGAAATTTTTTTGTTCAAAAAATGCCTATAATTAAGATAAAGATAAGTACAATGAAAGAAAATAAATGTTATTGGAGAGGGAAAGTGATTTTAATTAATCACCAAAAAGATATGTTATGAGGAGAAATAGATGTGTATGGAGGAGGATGTAGAGAAGAAAAATCACCAAATATTTGATGTGTTGGCCCATAGCTTTTTATTCAGATTATTGGATCGATTTCGATTTATGTGTTTTGGGTCGGTTAAAATATGTTGATTTTTGTTTAATTTTAAATTCATTTTGAAGTTGCGATGAGTCGGGTTTAATTACAAGATTGGGTAACTATCGGATTGTCGAGTATGTTTGAACACTCCTATCAGTGTTGCTATAATTTCGACTTAGTTTTCTTTTTAGCCTGTCCCTTTTATTTTAATATATAATTCCTTTTTATAAAAATATTTCCTTCACATCCATTTATTCTAATCCATAATATTATCCCACAATTTATTTGTAATTTTTATGCAAAAAAAGACGAGGGAGTAATATTGGGCTTACACAAAATAAGACCCGTCTAAGAGAATAGTTAAATGTATATAAGTCTGATAAGATTTCATCCTAAAACCATTGGCAAATAAGAAGAGTAACTCATTAAACTTATATATTAGTCAACTTCTCTCTAATTGTTCAATGAATCGCATCATGTAGAGCAAAAGGTTTGGGTTTCGATCCCTACTGGGCGCAGGCATCAATTGGGGGGCTTCTTGACTGCGTGCATCTCTCTTTACTCTCTTAAGGGAACGGGTATAATTTATCCGCATCTTTCAGAAAAAACAAAAACACCCATCCGAACCCTACTTTTGCGGAATACTGAAAGTGTCCTTTACCTTTACGTTGTCTGATTGTTCAATGGATTAAATATTGATTATTTTCCAAAGAGGTGGTTTCCCATATCATATGTATGATAAGAATAAAGATTTGCACAATCAAATAAAGGGCAGAAAATAGATCAACGTAGCTAAGTAGGGTACTCTCATTGTGTCATGTGTGAGACGAAAAATTTGTGGCCAATATTTGTTTGGATGAATAAATTATTTGTTGAATGAGTTGTTTGCCTTTTTTTAAGTTGATGACATTAGGATAGGTAACATAACTATCCCAAAGTGGGACAATTGGGTTTTAGTCATGCCATAAAATGTAGGAAAACATAATATTTAATCAACATTTTTGTGTGTAGCGTTCTTGGTATAAGGGAAGTTATGAGATACTACTCCGTCATGATGAGTTAGTAGCAAAGAGAAAATGAGTGAATATTAAGAAAGTGGTAATAAATGAGGAGAGAGAATGAATTGTGTGGATGAAATTAAAAGAGAATTAAAATATATGGATGAGATTAAAAGAAAGTGGTGGGCCATAGTCTAAAAACAGAAATGCTGCAATTTAAGTGGGACGGACGAAAATGGAAAATGATGCAAATTATAAGGGACGGAGGGAGTATTTAATATGTTCGACTGCATAGAGTGTTGGAAAATTAAAGGCCTTAATACTCCTTCTAATTCAACCAAGTTGTCTCATTTGAGTTGGGTACGGTTTTTAAGAGTCAAACGTTGGGGTATTTTAATTGATTAAATTAATTGAGAATGTGGTAATTGGGTTGGGAGTAGTAAAACTAGGGTTAGTTGGGTATTTTAATTGATTAAATTAATTGTAAAGGTAGTAATTGGGTATTAGGAGTAGTAAAAGCGGGGGTATTTAGGTAAAAAAATCACTGCCAAAAATAGAAATAGGACAACTTGAGTGAATTGCCCATAAAAAGAAATGGGACAACTTGATTGAGTTAGAGGGAGTAGTAAATTATGTAGTATATAATAAGTGTTTTAAGATATAAAATTGTTAGAAAAATATCGAAATTTTTGAAATTGTGCAGAGTTTTTATAGAATTTTTTAATTTTTGCTTCGCTCCTGTATGGTATGGTCAAGATTGGTTTTTCTTTTAGCTTTTTTTTTTCAAAAATTAAGCAACTTGTATTTTGGTTTCTCCACCTAGCCTATATATGACATCATTGCTTAGCTCTACAAAAGGAGGGAACAAAATGCATGTATGGATAAAAAGTTTGTAGTATCTATTTATATTTCTATGTGCTTCCTCCCACTTATTATAATCACATTTAGATTGTACATGGGAATAAATTGTAATTTAGCAAATTAAGTAAAACAAATGAATCTTATTCTTTTGTGTCTTATCTGATTTGATTATGGTGTGATATGAATTTTAGTAATCTGTTTATTTATGATTTGATTTTGCCACAATATTGCTATTTGGGTTGACAAACAACCCATGACATTCAGGAGTTTGAAAATTTAGGTTTTAGGTGTCTAACTGGATAGATTTGTAGTTGCATTTGTCGATGATTACTATATTCCAAAAATAAAGAGGAGCACGAAAACTACTTGTGTATTGTATTGCCAACGTTAAGGGAGTATAACTTAAACACAAATTAAAAATGTCTAAGTACAAAGTTTGACTTAAGTAGGTGTTCTTCCCAAGATATTTTGTGACAAAGAGGATATCCCTACACCTCTAGGTTGAAGCTATCTGAGGTTGGTCCACATCTAATTATGTAACGGATGTAAGAAGTTTCTTGCATTTTACGCATAATTTGACCTATGACATCCCAGAGGGAAAATAAATTTGTGTTAATAGAGGAGTATGAACATGCCTTTAAAATATAAAAGAAACATTTAACTACTAGCCACCAGGTATGTTCTTACTCTACCTGATCACACGTCAAACTACTCAGTTTACAATGACGCTTTATAGATAGGTCTTTATTGTGTGCTTATGCAAAACTGAAATGTAATGGCTTATGCTTCGCTTTAATTAAAGTCTTATAAAGTTCATTACCCCACTTCAGGGCCGAATCTGAACTTTTCGAAGCCCTAGGTAAAATGATAAATTGAGGCCCTTAAAAAACAAAGATACTAGAATGACACTTGATTAAAATTTTGTTAACATGTATATGTCAATTTCTACAAAATTAATTGACTTATGTGTTATTTTTTTAAAACAAAATTACCATATTTGATATACCTTTAAAGATAACCACCAATTATAACTAATTTGTGAGTTGATCCTAAGTTAGAGGGTGACCGGTATATAAAAATTAATTGACTTATGTGTTTTTTTACGTGACATTTAAAACCTCAAACTTGATTGGCAACCAACCTTTTTGGGCTAAGTGTAGTCATGTACAAAGGAATATGTCACATTATTTAGTCTTTTTTCTTTCAAAAAATACACTTAAGGTAATTTTTTTTCAAAAATGGTATAAATTAGGTAGTTCTATTATCAGTCTTATCACATTATATGTTAATGTGGATCGTTTGATAAATTCTGCATGATTATTTCGATAAGCTGTAACTAGGAGATGGATCAATTATCAATTGTTTACATTAAGTATGTTGTGCATTTCTTAGGGTTTTCGCATACAGTTGTATCAGACATAGATACTCATTACTTATTTTACTTCGAGAAATTTTTACATCAGACTTTGGGAACCACTTTACCACACATTACTTCCTCCCGCCCTATGACATACGATCCAATAGAACAGATAAATCATACATTGAAAGATATGTGATGAAAAATGGCCATGAAATGTCAATGATCTTAGGATGAACATTTGAACTTAGTTGAGTTTTCTTATAACAATAGTTACCAAACTACCATCCAAATAACCTTCTTTTAAAACACTTTATGGAAGGTGATGTAGAATCCATAAATGATGGGATGATTTTACTGAGCGACACATTAGAACTTGATTTGTTAATCCATATATGTCAAAACAAGTTAAGTTAATTAGGGCAACAGAATTCATACGTTGATTTGAAATGATGAACAGAGGAGCTTACAGTTGGGGTTAAAATTTTCTTACATGTATTACTTATGCGTGGTGTGGTTTGGTTTGGTACCTGTGGAAAGCTAAGCCCTAGATTTATTACAGGTCCTTATGACATTTTAGAATGCATTGGGAAGTTGCATACCTTTTGGCTTTGTCCAACTTTTCGGAAAAGATGCATTATGTGTTTTATGTTCTCAAGTAAAGCATTGTGGTAAAGGTCTTAGGGTCAAATTCTTGGTTAGTATGTTGCGAGGGCCTAATTTCTTTAAGTAGAAAAATGCGAAAGGAAATACACGCATTTATGTATACTTTTTTTTTTTGAGCCCGCATTTATGTATACTTATACCTTTCTTTTGGGTTTGTCGTCTTAGTTTGATTATCATATTTTAATGTGTGGAAACTTGAAAGTGTGCCATTGTCACTACAAGAAAAGTTGTTTTTAGCAACACTAAAAGTCGTTGCTAAAAACCAGTTTTCGTTGCTAAAAATGTTTTTTGCAACGACTTATGTTGTTGCGGGTACGACCGTAGCTAAAGGTTTTAGCAACGACTTTGGTAGTTGCAAAAAGTTATCTTTTTTTGCAACGAGTTTTATTATTAAGGGTGGTTTATTAAGGGCGAATTTGTGTGGTCTTGTGCAAGTTGCGAGGACATAACTTCTTTTAATATAAAAAAATTTCATAACACCTCATTAATTTATAATTTGGATGTTTATGATCTAAGCAAATAAAATATTAAATACATGTTTAAAATAATAACTATATGTGTCATCTTGTGCAATTTGGGTGTTTATTAAAACTATTTTAGACTTGATTTTATATATATGTTTTAGTAATATTTTTTAGGTCAAGTTTTATCGATTATGTATTTCATCCTCTAACCCTAATCTTTATTCTTTTTAATTCTATTAATTCATTTCTATTGTTTGATATTACCCGAATCATTATCAAAATCCATCAAAATGAACCTTTTGTCATCAAAATTAAAATAAATATTAACCAGAATTTCTGTAAATTCAACTCGATTCTTACCACTTTGTTCGTTGTAGTTGTAGGTTTGAGGTTTTATTGTTTTTTGACTCCTCACCTAATTAAGAAATAAACGACCTCCTGAGAACGATCTTTCATAGTTTAGATTTGAGTTTAATAAGCTATTACTTTGAGCAAATATTTCATAAGTTTTGAAGAAAATCACATTAATTAGTGTTCAGTACATGTCTTTTAAGTAGGTTTTTGGTTGACTTAAGCTTTTTTGTTGATCAAATATAAAAAAAAATGTGTTTAGTTAATGACTTTTAAGCTCCCTTATTATTTTTTATAATAATTTATAAAAGGGGTGCATAGTAAAATGTTTATTCGAACAATTTTAGTTTATTTTGATACAAATAGAGGTTGGATGGTCAAACCAGTCAATTCTCATGTTTGGTAAACTAACTAGTCGAAACAACTTATTGATATGAATAAACTATTTTTGAAAAAACAACTCATGGCAGTGGGTTCAAAATCAACTGGTCAAATCAATTAATAAACGATCAATTATCAGTTATCATTTATCAATTGCTTGTCAAACTATAGTTAACCATCACTAAAAGATAAAGACAAATGACCTTTTCGGTATCCCGCACAAGACAGAGTCCGAGTGGGGGTTTTCTTTTTCTTGAAAGATGCGGACAAATCATACCCGTACCCCCAAAGAGGGAGTAAAGAGAGATGCGCACAGTCAAAAAACCCCAAATTAATACCTACACCAAGTAGGGGTCAAACTCCAAACTTTCTCCTCCACATGCAGATACTCTATCTATTGAGCCACAGTCGTTTTTGGCATTTGTTAACCATCACTATTTGTGACCAATAACAATGAACTTAAATAACTAATCTATTGTTAGCTAGTCAAACTAACTTTTGCGAGGAGACACCAAAACCCCAAAGCTTTTTAGTTTTATCTCACTCCCCCAATTCTCCCAAACGCCGTCCTCCGTCATCTTCTTCACCCACTCTCCCGACTCTCCTGATCATCTTCTCCATCAACAATGGAGAATCCTGCGGATGACGCTGCCAGATCCGTCGCTAACATGTCTGTGGATTCTTCTAGCCCTAGCGTGCTTGCAGAATCTGAAACTCTCAGTAAAAAGTACGCTTTTGATTCCATTTCTTACGTTTTGTTCTTTCATTTTTCAAATGCGTTGTTTCATTGTTTTTGTTTTCGTAATGTAGTGCGTTGAAGAAGCAGTTGAAGAATAAGCAAAGAGAAGAAGAACGGCGTAAAAAGGAGGAAGAGAAAGCCAAAAAACAGGTATTTGGTTAATTTTTTTAGTTGGAAATTTCAAGATTATTGCTGGTAATGTTATTTTTTTAACTAATTTAGTATGCAATTTAGTTTTGTTAATGAATTTTGATGTAATATATTATATATATGCTTTGGAATGTAGTCGAATATAATTCAAAAAAAGTCTCTTTGATTTTATAGTGATGGCGTACATGCGATGCAAAACATAACCTTGCCTAGTGTGAGCTACCTTATGCTATGTTTGGATGGAGGAAATAGAGGGGAAGGGGAGGAAAATGGAGGGGTGGCTTCTCTTAATTTGGACACCAAAATGCGTGGGAATTGAAGTGGAGGAAATAAGATAGGATGTGAGAACACCTTTAACAATGGAAATATTTGGAAGGAAAATAAGTTAATCTTCCCTTCCCTTTTCCTTTCTAACATGTTGTCCAAGCACAGTCTTAGTATTTTTTAAATTTAAGTGAACTGGTTTATTTTAGTAAACAATTAGCTAGAAGAACAATGCACATGGTGTGATTTTCTACGTTTATTATTTGTAGGCTGCAATGCCGAGCTCACATGGTCAGAAGTCTCAAGCTGCGGATGATGAGGATATGGACCCAACTGTATGTTTTTTAAATCATTTCTGCTAGTTTTAAAAATTAGGTTATGGTTGAAGGTATAAGATTGCTTGATTGCTTTGGTTGAGTTGTTTTTTTGTGTGTATCTATGTGTGTTTGCAGCAATATTTTGAGAATAGGGTGAAATCCCTGGCGGTGCAGAAGGCAGCTGGAATTAATCCTTACCCGCACAAGTTCTTCGTTACATTGAGTATAACAGAGTATATCGAAAAGTATGGTGTTTTAAACAATGGCGATCATCTTGAGGATGTGCAAGTATCATTAGCTGGTTGGGAAAAACTATTTAAAGATTTTTAGGGTCCATTTGAAGGTTTAGTGATAGACATGCTGTTAACGTATTTTTCTTTTGTGTTTTAAGGGAGGATTATGAGCAAGCGTGCATCATCTTCGAAGCTTTTCTTTTACGATTTGCATGGCGGTGGTGCTAAAGTTCAAGTGATGGCAGATGCTAGGTAATTGATCTTCATTAATATTCGGTAGTTAACTCTTGCGCTCATTTGTAATGAGTCATGGGTCATATTATTCTTGCATAAAAGTCTTCATCATATTGATTTATGAGACATTGTACTGTGTTTTTAATTGTAGAAAATATAATTGTAACCTTGCTTCATGACAGCCAACCTGTATAATGACATAGCATTCTCTTTTTAATTTTGTTCTACAATGGTGATGTTTACTGTGCAGGACTTCTGAGCTGGATGAAGCTGAGTTTTCCAAGTTCCATGATTCTGTTAAACGTGGTGACATTATTGGTGTAACTGGATTTCCAGGTTTGTGTTTTGGGACATTTGATTATTAGTAGAATTTCCCGGATAATTTGAATTTGAAAAGTGTCGTTCCTTAATCAAGTGATTGTGTAAGGGTGGATGACGGTGATGGAGAGGGATATCTGAATATAGCTGGACACTATTAACCACTAGAAACCTGAGCTAGTTTGTCTCATTTGTATGGCATTGTTTTAACTTGTATTTTTAATGAGTTTCTCAATAATACGGCTGGCTAAGTGTTTAATCTGGAGGTTTTCCGGAACTATGTGGTCAAGGAACTATGGATTTTTAAGTTTCACATTCTCAACTTCTGTAAAGGAAACATTTAATGTCAACTGTGAGTTATTCAGAGATATTGATGTGGTCTGCTGTTCTGCAAAAGTTCACTGTTTATTTAGAGTTGCTGTGTTGCATCGAAGAATCCTCAATCTTGCAAACCATTCTTCATATATTAATGTTTATTCTTATCTAGGTAAAACTAAGAGAGGGGAACTAAGTATTTTTCCCAAGTCGTTTGTGGTATTATCACATTGCCTCCATATGATGCCGAAACAGAAGGCTGGTCCTGTTTCAGTGAATGCCAATGTGAAGGTGAATGAATTTTCTTCGCAGACCTTTTTTTGGTGTTAAGCTGTATTGACTTGCTATTCTTTGTCAGACCGGTGAAGTGTGGGTCCCGGGGAGCACCAGGAATCCTGAGTTGTACATTTTGAAGGATCAGGTACCAGATTATTATGAAATTTAAATTCTCAATGTTCTCTATTTTTACTTCACCCTATGATAATAAATTTATCCTCATTATGGGTTTCATTTCTCTTTAGTAGCTGATGCATGTGCCTTGTCTTACATTCCTTTTGTGTGGACAAATTAATTGGCAATTATGGTACAAAATCTATGATGTGGTCTGGAATTGTGGTTCCCGTTACGGTAGCAAAACCACTTTTGTGGTAAATGTAAATGATTTTCTCAGTTATTGCGATTTAATATTACAATAGTTGTAATCTTAAAAATCTTTACGGTACGGCGTGGTAAGCCGGTAACCTCGAAAACCTTTACGGTATGGTCACAATTCTGTGATTCAACAGTTTGCATTACGGTGATAACATTTTTACTTTTAGAAAGTCAATGTTCATGAGTTGGGGTGACCTTCTATGTTAAGCGGGATTCAGGTCGTCCTGCTACTCGTGGCTTGTACCCCATGTGTATTATGATCTGCTTTTCTCATCTCTTTATCTTTTTATTTTTTTATTTTTTTATTATTTTATTTTTGATAACCTGGGTATCAGGCCAGCTTATGTGCACCAACTACTCCTAAGGGATTGTTTCGAAAAACCTGCGGTATTCCTGAGCGGACTCAAATCTATGACCTATAGGGTATACTCCCATTGCTTTACAAGGTCGGCTACCCCCTCAGGGTGGTAGCTTCTATCATCGTGCTGTTGTTCTATCTGGGCTTATTGTTACCACATTGTTTTATACATTTTACCTTTTGTTGCTTGAGCCATTGTTGGTTTGCATTATTCATCCCTTTCTTTTTTTAGGAAACCCGCTATCGCCAACGCTACTTGGATTTGATGTTGAATGGTGAGGTCAGAGAAATATTCAAGACCCGATCAAAAGTTATCTCATATATAAGGAGGTTTCTTGACAATCTGGGTTTCTTAGAGGTATCTTTCTCTTAGCTGCTGAAAGTTTGTGCTTTTCTTTTGTGTAAGAAGTAGAAACTTTTGTAACTTATGTTGTGTTCTGGTCTAGAATAAAATTGGTTAAAATGTCCTCTTCTCCTTGTTGATAGTGAATGAATAATATGATGGGAGTAATGATAGCTTTTCAGTTCTTTGACCCTCATTGTGTCGCATGTTATAAGGAGATTAGTGACTACATCTTATATGATATCCCAACCGGTCATTCCCAGTATTTACATTAAAACACAGGATGCTGGCATTATTAAATGCCTGTTGCTTAATTTAAGCTGGCATCAAAATATCTATCAACAAGGTTTGGTCACTTTCTCTAAGAAATGTAACAACGCTCTCTAGTAATTTCTTATTTTGCTTGTTTGTGCCTGCAATCGTTTTCGTAATAGTGGTCTCGGTAAAATTCAATTACTTGGTTTTGGATTTGTTGTTCACTCTTCACAATCGAGTGAGTGCAAAATTTCCCCTGCTCACAAGCTTGATTTTTGGCCTTAAAAATGGGGTTGGTGAAAAGGTAATGTAGGAATATTGGATGCCTAAGAACTGGTTAATATTCTAGGGAGAGACTGTGTGGAATATGCATACTGCATGGAATGTGTAGCTTTACAGATACCTTTTTTGTCCTCAATTAGTGTTGGCCTTTCAGGGGTGAAGGATCTTATAGGATCTAAAATGAATATGAGAACAAGGATGGATTATTCTTGTCAAAGGCAGGACAACTAATTCTTTCTATTGTAGACTGGCCAATGGCAATGAGGAAATGTAGGGAATAGGATGCTATAAATAATGTGGTAAAGGATGGTAAAAAGGTTTTAGTGAAAAAACGAATTGCCTTTTGCTTAATAGAAAATCATGGTTCTTCCATATAGCCCATTGGCGAGTGAAGTATTAATAAGTCTCTCAAGTGAGTCAAGTTTTTCTTTTTCTTATGACAGGAGTATCTCTATATTCTATCTGTTTGTTTGGGAATCACGTTTTTCGTGATTTATAGTAGTGATTCTAACTTAGGTGGATTGAGACCTATTAACTAGTGAATTATGATTACTGTTATTACACTTTTAACTCTTCCAACAGGCACATACAACCACCTTGCCAAAGCTTTAAACCCAACAATGTGGGGTCGATTTGTCATTGCTAGAACATTGATTCAAAAATACTAGTGAATCTGAGATTTGATAAAAAAAAGATATAAGTTTTTTTCCGTAGAAAATTTTGAATCTAGATGATTCGTCCTTTTTTGAGGATCCATTTCTCCATGATTTATATTCTATCATTTTTTATAATTTTCCAGGTTGAGACACCAATGATGAACATGATTCCTGGAGGTGCAGCGGCACGTCCATTTGTTACCCATCACAATGACCTAAACATGAAGCTATACATGCGTATTGCACCCGAACTTTATCTGAAGGAGCTAGTTGTTGGTGGATTAGATCGTGTCTATGAAATCGGAAAGCAATTTAGGAATGAGGGTATTGACCTTACACATAACCCTGAGTTCACCACTTGTGAGTTTTATATGGCTTTTGCAGATTACAATGATATAATGGAGCTGACTGAGAAGATGTTAAGTGGTAAGCATCTCTTAGTGAGACTTTCGACTAGAATTGTTTTATTTTATTGTCCTAACAACCTATGTTCCAATAGGGATGGTAAAGGAATTGACTGGTGGCTATGTCATCAAGTATCATGCAAATGGCTTAGATAAGGAGCCAATTGAAATTGATTTTACTCCGCCTTTCAGGTTTCTGCTCTGTTTATGTGTATTTTTTATTACTTGTACAGTTGTACAGATCGTGCCTTTATGTATTGAGGACCCTTGATATGGCATACAGTAATATTTATTGATTCATGAAATTGCAGGAGAATTGACATGCTAGAAGAATTAGAGAAAATGGCTAACCTGTCTATACCAAAAGACTTGGCTAGCGAAGAAGCTAACAAGTATTTGATAGATGCTTGTGCTAAATATGATGTGAAATGCCCCGCTCCACAGACAACAACCCGCTTGTTGGACAAAGTGAGTTTCTGCTTTTTTTTTAAAAAAATTTTACTTCATAGTAGAGCACTCGCTTTGCACACATCTCATCTCCAAACCCCATCTGCACGAGTCACTTGGCATTGGGGTAAATGCATGTTTTTAGTCCATTGTATGTCTTTGGGTTTTTCATTTTGCGAGAAAATACCTCTCGTCAAGTTGTAATTTCAAAGGTGCATCAATCTACCTGTTGTTTTTAGGGATTTTTTCTTTC
Source organism: Amaranthus palmeri (assembly GCA_019776075.1). Taxonomy (NCBI): domain Eukaryota; kingdom Viridiplantae; phylum Streptophyta; class Magnoliopsida; order Caryophyllales; family Amaranthaceae; genus Amaranthus; species Amaranthus palmeri. Next base: position 1,401,471 of record JAAKBH010000282.1, read on the forward strand.
TTTTCCTTCTTTGATTATATGTGGGTTAAAGGTGTGAACATTGATTCCCTTGTCTAGCCTTACTCGTCTGCCCCAACTCTCCAATCTAGCCCTGGCTTCCTCATCCTTGCTAAACTTGTTCTGCTTTTTAACTGTTTGCAGCTGGTGGGGCACTTTTTGGAGGAAACTTGTGTTAATCCTTGCTTCATTATAAACCATCCAGAAATAATGAGTCCTTTAGCCAAGTGGCACAGGTCAAAGCCTGGCTTGACTGAGCGTTTTGAGTTGTTTGTGAACAAGCATGAGGTATGCTGCTAATCCAAACTTTTTAAAAGGTTTCTACTGATAGCTATTTTTACTCATCGATTCATCTAAATTTATTGTTATTAACTCATCAGGTATGCAATGCGTACACTGAATTAAATGATCCTGTGGTACAGCGTCAACGATTTGCGGATCAGCTAAAGGTGCTGATAGTTGTACTTTCACTGAATGTTTTCAGCATCTGAATTGCTGAGGCTTTTGTTTAAAAATATCTTTTATTTTCAGGATCGACAATCAGGTGATGATGAAGCGATGGCTTTGGACGAGACGTTCTGTACTGCTCTTGAGTATGGGCTGCCCCCAACAGGTGGTTGGGGATTAGGTATTGATCGGTTTGCAATGTTGCTGACCGATTCCCAAAATATAAAGGTTCGATTCTTGTTCTTTCTTAGTATGTGTATTGAATTTTGCATTTGAGCATGACAGTGCTGGATTGAAAATTATTATCTAGTTGTGAACATTTTATATATTGAGGATGTTGTCCATAGGTTTGGTGGTAATGTTTTGAGGCTTGATTTCATGTGTGCTTATGTTTTAACAGGAAGTCTTACTCTTCCCTGCCATGAAGCCGCAGGATGATACATCTTCTGCTAAAGGTACTGAATATTCATACCATGAACAATTTGTACCATTTTTACTATAGACTTTGTAGTTTGTGGATTCTAGTCATCATCATTTCTCTGAGAGATAGTGGGGAAATAATATATTATAAGTTTAGTTTACTAGAGTTTTGACATGACACCCCATAGTTTTGGTATAGAAATATACAATTTCACCAGTTCATTTTAATTGTCATGCTTGTAATTTGCTGAGGAGTGGTTTTGTGCTTTGTGACTGACATGCATTGTTAAGTAAAATAGTTTTACTTGCTGGAATTACCAAACTGTAGCTTGATGTTAATTTTTTTTTTACTGAAGTTTTCTTGTCCATGTCTCTAATTTGTGTATAGTGATTTTTCACAAGATTAGTAGTATCGGTTTTTCCATCGTCTCTGCCATTTGCAGCTTAAATAGGGTATTTCATGAAGTAGTAGTCTGTTATCTTGTATGTGAACTGGTTAGTCACAATAGCATGTGTAAATTGACTTGAAGATAAAGATTTGTAATTAATAAGCGGAAGTGTGTAGGCAGTAGGGATAGTAATTAGAAAGTCTCCGTTTCAAAACTAAGAAAATCACTATTCACTAGTATTCATTCTCATTTGTCGGCATTAATCTCACGCTGCTCTCGACTCTCGACAATTGAGATATATATGATTCTGACATAATATTGTTTTAAAATCCAGTTTCGTATCTGTAGTTTTCTAACATTTCTGACATTTTCTCTCTTGATCTGGTAGAGTTTGCATACCATTCAGAACACAGAAACAGATGAAGCATGCCTCTATTCGTATGACCATATACCATGGCATTATATTTTTCAAATGATGTAACCATACATTATTACTCAATTGTGCAATTATGACCATTTAGTATTTAGAAACAGCTGAGGGAGTACATATTGTCCGAAAATCGTGTTCACGTTTTGGATTGTAGTTGTAGTTTTATACTGCTTTACTCATCAGACGATTGCGTGCACAACCCGCGGCGCTCAATCCAAAGTCTCGATAACATTTACAGCTTAATACAATGCTTCTTATCTATGAAAAAGGACCTGATTGTGGCAGTTGAATGTTTTTACTCAGTAGCTAACTGCTTCTATCCAAAAATGAAAACTGCTAATTATTTTTTTTTCTTGTATTTGGACATTTGCAGCTGCAGCATAAGAATTCTGGTGTAGTACGAGCAAATGGCTAAGTGCTTTGTGATTAGTTTAGACAGCTTGATTCTTCCTAAATTATAGTCAATACAAGTCCAATTTTGTTACTTTCTTGAATAGTGAATCATTTTGTTGTAACAGAATCCACTATGGAGTATTAACTGCATATTTTTTACCATTTACATTAAATATTATGTTTACCTTTGTCCTGGAAAGTGGAAATATTTGCAATTTATGCATAGATTCTTTAGAAGTTCTGGTGCTTCATATTGATTATTGTCTTGTTTTATAATTGGATTTTCGACTAGCTTTTTGGTTGACTTTTGGATTGTCGTTTTTGGTTTCTAGTTGGTTAATAGCCAAAAAAGTTGTTTGGTTTGGCTTGTTGACCCAAGTAGTTGAGTTTGAGTATCCGTTTTCCCCCCTTTTCCTGCTAGGGTTGGAAATCTTGTATTTTCCATATCCATACGATCGAGTCTTTGGGTTTCCGAAATAGTGTTAAAAGAAGTGTTTTGAATTATTGCTATTTGACTCAGACTTGTTTTAAGAAAGTCGAAGTATTTCGAATTGTTTGTTGACAGGAACAAAATCAAAGGATGAGTACATATGAACAAAATTTTGGGCAACCAACCTTCATAATTAGTTGTTCCCCCACTAAGGATGGGAACAAGGTGAGTAGAGGAGTGTAGGAGGGTGGTTAAGCATGATGAAAGTAGTCCGAAAAATCTCCATCATATTGAATGCAATGAGCTCTCAGTAAATGTTTTAAAAATCTCAAATAATTAGTCCCCGCTAAAGCTGCTCGACCGAGCTAGCAGGCTTGAGTGGGTCAAAACATGCCTATAGTTACTTGAAGAAAACTCTAAAGATCCCCTCGATCTAGCTAAAGTGCTCAACCTAGTTAAGGTGTATAAAGTGCTGTTGAATCAAGCTCTAAATCTCATGATGGAAGTGATTTTGATCACTTAATTAAGTATGCTTTAGCTTGCACATTGGAGGATGATGCGGAGCGAAGTTCGGGGTATGGAAGGATTCGATTTGGGACACTTGATGAAGTGTGTGATAATGTATGGTGTCTTGGTGAGGCAAAGAATCAAAGGGAAAAGAAGCTTGAAGAGCTCGAGCTGGTCGAGCCCATGAAGAGGAAGGTCGAGCACAGCTCGAGCAACAAGGCAGCAGCAAGTCAGTAGCCCCTGAAGGCCCGCTCGACCGGGTCGAGCAAGGTGGCTCGACCGAGCGGGTTCAGCAGACAACTTTCTGACGCTTTGTACTACAATCCGAGTTTCTTGTTTTTGGCTTGATCTTTTGCTTGGGCTCCAAGCACTTGTACTAGGGTATTCTAGAGACTTCTAAGGGCCTATATAAGTGTCCTAAACTCTCTAGAAACATAATTGGGAAGTCATACACAAGTTAGAATATTGAGTTTCTCTCTTTGTGTATGCAATTGGGAAGTTTGAAGGTGGGCTTCAAACTTAAGGGCTATAGAAGTGTGTTCTTAGCTTATTTGGTTGTATCATTATTGTAATTGTGGTTTACTTAATGATATATTATTTGGTTTGAGGGGGAGGTATCCTTAGATACCTCATTAATCTTGGTCTTTGTTGTTTCCATTACTTTGTTCTGTTTTTCTTCTTTCTTTCACCATTAACTTTCATTCTTGTTTCTCCAATACTCAAAGCCCATTCACAACAATTGGTATCAGAGCTTTTGGTTAGATTTGTGGGTTGTCTTGTGGGTAAAAGGTTGAGTCTTGGGTAGGGAAGCAAGATGGGTGATGGTACAAAGTTCAACATACCCTTGTTTGATGGGAAAATGAACTTTGCGGCTTGGAAGAGCACCGTAATGGATTTGTTGGTGCAACAAGGGATTGATGAGGCTCTCTCTAAGAATAAGCCCTCATACCTTGATGAAGGGAAGTGGATGGCAATGAAGAAGAAGGCGGTGAGTTCTATCCGACTTGCCATTGCACTAGAGATTAAGTATAATTACTTGGATGAGACCGACCCGGGGGAGTTGTTGGAAAAGCTTCAAGCGGTGTATGCTTCGAAGTCTTTGACCAACAAGCTATGCTTGAGATGGGAATTGTATCAACTCATGAAGGAGGAGGATACTAGTATGCAAGACCACATCAACACATTCAACCAATTGGTGTGCCAATTGTTGAATGCCGATGAGAAACTTTCGGATATGGAGAAGGCACTATTGCTCTTGGCTTCTCTACCAAAGAGCTACAAGAGTGTAGTTCAAGCTTTGCTTCTTGGGAGGGACACAATCACTTTCGATCAAGCTTTGGCGGCTTTGAGGGAAAATGATAGGTTCATGGTGAGGCATGGTGAGGTGGATGAGAAGAAGGGTCATGGTGAGGCCTTATTTGGGGAAAGTTCTAGGGGAAGGTCTAGCAATGGGAATCAAGCAAGGGGGAAGGGCCAAGTAAGGGATAGCTTTAGTAACAAGGAGTGTTACTATTGCAAGAGAAATGGGCACATTCAATCAATGTGCAAGGATATGAAGGAAGACCTCAAGAGGGCAAATGAGGTGAGGAATGGTAGAAGAGATGGCGAGAATAGTGGGAGTGCTAATGTCGGTCTCTTGGATGAGGAGGAGTATGAGGGAGGATTCCTAGTGGATGGGGGAGTGGCTCACAACAAGGATTGGTTGTTGGACTCCGGGGCCTCATTTCATGTGTGTGGTGAGAGAAGAAGGTTCTCTAAACTTAAGTTGCTTGATGGTGGTTTTGTGACCTTACCTAATGGTGAAAAGGTGAAGGTGCAAGGTTTGGGTGAAGTTGAGATTATGACACATAGAGGTGTCAAGAGGGTATTAGGGGATGTGAGGTATGTTCCCATGGTTGAGTATAATCTCATATCACTTGGTAGGTTGGAATCCAAGGGGTGCACTTTCAATGTTAGTGGAGGCATGGTGAAAGTCATCAAGGGATGCAAGGTGATCATGATGGGAAAGAGAAATAGGAACAACTTGTATGTGGTTCAAGTTGGTGGTGGTGGACAAGGCCACAAGGATATTAACAAGTCATCCATAGAGGGGTCACTTGGTGGTAAGAGATTAGAGCTTGAGGGGGAGATTGTTGAATCAAGCTCTAAATCTCATGATGGAAGTGATTTTGATCACTTAATTAAGTATGCTTTAGCTTGCACATTGGAGGATGATGCGGAGCGAAGTTCGGGATATGGAAGGATTCGATTTGGGACACTTGATGAAGTGTGTGATAATGTATGGTGTCTTGGTGAGGCAAAGAATCAAAGGGAAAAGAAGCTTGAAGAGCTCGAGCTGGTCGAGCCCATGAAGAGGAAGGTCGAGCACAGCTCGAGCAACAAGGCAGCAGCAAGTCAGTAGCCCCTGAAGGCCCGCTCGACCGGGTCGAGCAAGGTGGCTCGACCGAGCGGGTTCAGCAGACAACTTTCTGACGCTTTGTACTACAATCCGAGTTTCTTGTTTTTGGCTTGATCTTTTGCTTGGGCTCCAAGCACTTGTACTAGGGTATTCTAGAGACTTCTAAGGGCCTATATAAGTGTCCTAAACTCTCTAGAAACATAATTGGGAAGTCATACACAAGTTAGAATATTGAGTTTCTCTCTTTGTGTATGCAATTGGGAAGTTTGAAGGTGGGCTTCAAACTTAAGGGCTATAGAAGTGTGTTCTTAGCTTATTTGGTTGTATCATTATTGTAATTGTGGTTTACTTAATGATATATTATTTGGTTTGAGGGGGAGGTATCCTTAGATACCTCATTAATCTTGGTCTTTGTTGTTTCCATTACTTTGTTCTGTTTTTCTTCTTTCTTTCACCATTAACTTTCATTCTTGTTTCTCCAATACTCAAAGCCCATTCACAACAAGTGCCAATTTTGAAGTTTAGCATTTTTAATTTAGAATTTTATAAATTCTTGTGAGAGACGATTTTTTTGAGAAACCATTTTTAATTAAATCGACTTATTATATATTTTGTAAAATATTGTAAGTAGACATTAGTAATGATATAAGTAGACATTTAAGATATTGAAACTAGGCATTACGGATACGACAAATAAGAATTTAACCGACTAAACGTGCTATGTGATTCAACTTGATTGAGCAAATCACAATTAGCCAAATTTTCAATTTTTTGCTATGCAAGTTGGGGCTCGAGTGTATTAGGAAGCTCCATTTGGTAAAGCAACATGAAGTGAGGTTGGATAGTGAACTCAAGGCTCCTTTTCATTGGCTACGAAAATTCGGAATTTTTGATCTCGAGTCTTCCGAGTTTAGGAGAGCCGTGAATGCACAAAAGGTTGTCGACTTATTTCCACCTGAAAACCGATCCTTGTCTTAGCTAAAGCATGTATCACTTTCTCCATGTAAGATCTTCATTTCGATTCCCGCCACCCTGCCAACCTTATATTCAAAAATGAAGAAGCAACCATCAGTGCTTAATTGCTCGTGCTTTTGGTGCCCATAATAAAAAAACACGACACAAACCTCTTTAAAACCCAACACTACATATCCAACTATATTATAAACCGTTCAGTGTTCAGACACGACCGGTGCCTTCCTCAAACACCCCCAACACACACACATACACACACCAACCTACCTATCTTGCCTAAAGATTAAAAATTTAGAACATACAAAATTTTTTTTTTTTATTTGTAATTTACAAATAAAAAATAGAATAGTCATTACTCATTTCAATTTCATCACTAAATATTCTATAATTGTTAGGTAGAGAAACCCCTGGAAAGACCACTCTCGTATCTCGTCTGCTTACACTACAATCAAAATTCTCGTGTACCGTCGGTTGTGTATTGTATTCTCTCTGTTTCTCTCAAGAACATAGCCATAGGGAGTAATTAATTCTCTGTAACAGCCAATTTAATATAAACCCTAGAATTTTATTCTAAATCTGTGAAGAATTCACCCAGATTTTGATCGGATTGAAAAGCTTCATCAATTTGTGGATCTTTGTATTTCTACTGTAATTCGTCCATTTAGGTACTTTTCTCTGGTACCCATTTCAATAATCTCGATTATTATCAATTTTTAGTTACGAATTCAATATCTTGGTAGTTGATTTTTGCATAGTTTTCGACTTTATATCTTGGATTACCCCTAATTTTAAATGGGTAAACCATTGTTTTATGAAATACTGGAAAAACCTGCTACTAGTTGTATTATAGCAATTTGTAGTGCAATTTGGTTTTATATTCAGAAAAAGAATATTGGGTATTCACAAGTTGGATTAAGCTATGAAACTGCTATTGAAGGGCATCATTGGAGGATAATAACATCAGCTTTTTCACACATTAGTGTGATCCATCTTGTTTTTAATATGAGTGCTCTTTGGAGTCTTGGTATTGTAGAACAATTAGGAGAAATGGGTCTAGGAGTTCAATTTTATCTTCATTACACTCTTGTATTGGTTGTTTTATCTGGGATATTGGTATTAGGGTCTTATCATGTTCTTATTCATAAGCTTAAGTTAGAGCATTTTCGAAGAGTGACGGCTGTTGGATACTCTTGTGTTGTTTTTGGGTGGATGACGATTTTGTCAGTGAAGCAACCGAGCTCGAAGTTGAATCTTTTTGGGTTTCTATCTTTGCCTATTAGCTTTGCTCCATTCGAATCATTAGTTTTTACGTCGATCATTGTTCCACAAGCTAGTTTTCTTGGGCATTTGTCAGGGATTATTGTTGGGTATGCTATTGGTTGGGGTTTGATTCATGGGATGAACAATTATTGGGCTTTGACATTGTTGGGATGGATCGCTCTTGTTTTCGTTGTGAGTTTGAAGCGATCAGGTGCGTACGACTTTGAGTTCCTCGAGATTGAATCTGTTACCGATCTTTCGTTGCCTATGGTTCGGTTTCTTGCACCTGCTAATGGTAGAACATTGCAAATGAGTTCAGTGCCAACAGGAGGCGTTGAATTGGTTTGAATTTTGTGATCGGAAAGAGTGGATTAGCTTTGTTTGGCTGACTCTATATGGACATTAGATGGTTTCATGTTGTGATAATCCAGGAGCCAGGATTTTTGTTCTGCATTTAACGCTTAGGAGTATACAACGGACTGTACGACATTTCAACTCAGCTTCTATCAGCTCAGAAATGAACCTTTTTGACCTTCTAGTGCAGTATATATATGTTTTGTTGCATCATTCAAGGTCAGTTTTAAATTGAAATTTCTTTTTCATTGTATATTTATGGCTAAAAGATTGAATTGAGAGTTTATATGGGTGATTACCCCAATTATTGGTTTACATCTGACCTTATGCTAGCCAATAGTGGCAGATGAATCTTGTAGATTGTTCCATTTATTGCAAAAAATCTTAGTATTTTTCCATATGTTCCTTAAATTGCCCATTTTGTTCCATGTACTACTAATATCTTATGATTCTATTTATCAGCATTTACATTTGTTTGTGCCATTATGCCAACTTTTATGCTGTTTGGATGGGGGTAGAGGTGTTCAAAATAGACCCGATGACTCTATTGACACCCGACTTTATAACTGAACTCAATTCGACCAGACTTAAAAATGGTTCTACAATTATGTAAAAACCAATGTGAACACAAAATCTGATTTTGACCCAACCTGAAACACCTGACTCGAATTCAACCCGATGACCCGAATGAACACCTCTAGATGGGGGTGAATGGGGGAAAGTAAGGGGAGGAAAATGGAGGGGTGGCCTTTATTTGGATAGCATTAGGGGAGGGGAGAGAGTTGTGTTAAAGGAAGGGTAATGGAGAGAAGTTTTCCTTCCCATTTTCTTTTAATCAGATCCTTCATTGAAGATTTGGAAAGAAAACACAATATTATATCTCTCCCTTTCGTTCCCTCCCGTTCCTTTCCCTTCCCTTTTCTTCCCTTCCTTTCCCACTTAAATCGCTAACAAAATATACTCTGTCTACATGATGTAAAACCACTCAATTTGCTTATGTTATTAATGCATAAATATATTTCACAATAGTTGTGTGTCGTATATCATCCATATGAAACTAAATCTAGTCGGGAGTTGGAGTTGGACTTTGTTTTGTGCCTGATTTGGTTTCTATGATCACATCAGTAAACTTTAATTTTGTTTGAATTGATAGAATTGGAGGGAAAGGAAGGAGAGATGTTTGGATAGATATAATTTTCTTTGTTTGGATACCAATATTGAAGGGGAGGGATTTAGAACGAAGGGATTTGTATGGATTAAGTCTCTTAATTTTGTCGAATCTTCAAATGTGGAAAGATTTGGAAGGAAAGGGCTATTTTTCTTCCTCTCCTAAACAAAAATGATTGTGTGAATGTCACGGTTTACTTTGTTTCCTAAAGAATGATTATGTGAATGTCACTGTCTTTATTCTTATCAGTTTCTTTCTTCTTATTTGTACATTTTTGGCGGAGTCCCCATGGTGCAAAAATGTTGTAGTAGTCACGATTATGGTACGTAATAGACTAACAGGAGTGATGGGATTGTCGTAACTTCAAATATCGGCCAAAACCTTGATAGCATGGGTAATATTGGTTCGGTAAATTTGAAAAAATTTCCAATGCTACCGATATGATACAACGCTTCTCTTAGGATTAACATTGTTAGTTTTAACTCTAGTTGATCATTCGTTAATGGAATAGTTTGTGGATCATATGAAGCCGTCTTAAATGAGATGGTCTCATGGTTAGACTATTAAGTGATCACTTACAATTTTAAAATGATCAATTAGATAAATGAGCTAATTATGTGAACCCGTCTCATGGTAAGACGATCTCATTCTAGACGAGCTGATTCTTTTGATCATTTGTTTCAAATCAGATTATGAGGTGCGTCTTTTTTATCATCTCTTCTCTGGCTCCGACTTGGTTTGCTGAATGAACGATTCCATTGTTATATACTTATATTTGTTGTTATATCATTACTATTCCGAATGCCATTACAACTTGTATTACTATTTCGCTCATCCTTGCCATTTTAACTGCGGTTTTTGCTCTCGGAAATGGATGATTTTCCCGGTTGTTGTTCATAGACGCATAGACAATATAACAGTGAACTGATTGTGCTGTGAATTAGGATGTGCTAGGATTACATGGCTTCCTTCATATAGCTCAGCTAGCTGCTTCATTTTGACAATTATTGCCTGCATTTTATGCCTTCCATTGTAGAGATGCTCAATGGGATGGGCCCATAAAACCCCCTTATCCAGCCCGACCTGTGATAGGGCATTGTCCGACCTATTACCATTTTTGTTTGACACGACATGGCTCGACCCGATAAGAAATAGAAATCGAAGTTAATTACATTGAGGCATGGTTTGACCTGTTACCTTTTTTGTTTGACACGACATGGCTCGACCTGATAAGAAATAGAAATCTAAGTTAATCACAGTGAGGCATGGTTTGACCTGTTACCATTATTGTTTAACACGACATGGCCCGACCTGTTAAGAAATAGAAAAATCTAAGTTAATCACGTTGATTTGTAAATTATCATAAAAAGACAAAAGAAAACCTGATAATATAATCAAAATAAAAAAGGAAAAACAAAATCATTAAAGTCATAGACCTATAAATACTTACTACTTAAATGTAATTTACCAAATTGATAAATTACAATTATTTATCTATTAAAACCTTGTTAAGAAATTGCTTCAACTCGTAAATAAATATGAAAAAAAAAAATCTTATCGTTGGTTAAGTACATTTCCAAGAAACTTAAGAAATTCCAGAAAGAAAATGTAGCTTAACATATTTTAGAAAATTGTGTTTTAATTAGATTAATTAGGTTTAGTTAAAGTCAAAGGTTATTTACTAAGTTAAAGGTCATTTAGCAGGTCATTTTATCTAAATTAGGCAAGGTGATTATAACACTGTTAGAGTTTGATAAGTTGAAGGTTGTAGTTAGCAATAATTAAGCGTTAAGGTTGTAATTTTTAAAAGGGAAAATTACATTAAAAACTCTCAATTATTCGCGGTTTAAATATAAAACTCCCAACAATTGATTATTATTTAAAACTCCTAACTTTAGGCCCATTTTATATTTAAAGTCCAAGATGACTTATAACCAGATAAATTGATTTTAGTTGAGAAGTAGTGAGACCTAATAGTATATATTAACTCACCTCATTCCCTTTGACCTTACACGACACTTCACGTACCCTCTTATTTTAACAAAATGGTAAGTTGGTAACCGGTTAAATAGGTTATAAAACTGTATCTGTGCTTTAAATTTAAAATGAGCATAAAGTTGGGAGTTTTAAATAATAATCAATAGTTGGGAGTTTTATATTTAAACCGCGAATAGTTGGGAGTTTTTAAAATAATTTTTCCTTTTTAAAAAGACTAAATTTAAAATTTTCAGTTTGCAAATTATAGTACTTCACACAATAAAATATTGATGAAATATTGTCTGATGTAGGGCTGTAAAAAATTGACCCGAACTGTAATACCGCCCGAAATCGACCCGTTAGTTGACCCGAGGTGTAGTGACCTGTAACCGATCGAAACCCGACCTGATGTTGACCCGTAACCCGACATGTACCCGAATATTTTAGACCCATAATCGCCCGATACCCGACTCGAGAATAACCCACACCCGATATGAACCCGATGATGTCGTTAACCGAACTCGATTTGCACCCGACCTGTTACAACTCGAACTCGAACCTGTTACTCGACATAATCCTACCCGAAATGAACCACAATTGGCTCAAGAACGTCACATACACACTTAAAAAAAAATTCAAGTTTTTATAAAAAAAAAAAATCAGAGAGTTGGTCACGTTAAATACTTGGTGAGCTACAACTTTAATGCCAATACAAATAAATAGATAAAAAAGAGAACAAAAATCAGTAAAACACAAAAAAAAAAAAAAAAAAAAAAAAAAAAAAAAACAAAAAAAACAAAAAAAAAACCACTAAACGAAATGTGAAAACACTAATTCCCAAAAGCATGAAATTCATAAAAAGAAATTATACCAGGAAAAGAGCAAATTGCCATTTCGCCATTCGAATTTCATTTCGCCATTGGAATTTCATTTCGCCATTCTAGGAAAGGTAGAAAAATAAGAAGCATATGCACTCAATAGAAAGTTTATGCTGCCAAAACCTTTCAAAAACCACATGAATTTCCAAATTTCCACATAAGTTCATTACTTTAAAAATTGAATATTTGAACTCAACATGCCTGGCATAATGATATATTGGCATGGACAACATATTATTAACCATGTACTAAACAAAGAAGAAAATCAACATATATCAAGAAAATCTATGAAATCAGAAGCTTGCGTAAGTTCACAAACTACAAGCAACAAGTTCAATTAAAATCACGTATGCAAAATGACGATTGATTTGCAACTATAATTCAGTCATTACATACAACCGGAAAATCAAATCAATTGCCTTTATTTTCAATATTTCATAATTGAATTTTTCAATTCACAATATGAAGCACCGGGAACGTTTGACAAAAAAAGAAACGTCCTTCGTGTAACCTTATGCTACTTCTGGAAAATGAAAACAAGAGGTCAACATGTAATGTTAGTAATATGTTCAATGATGTAGTTATCCATGGCAATAGGTTAATTCCTAGACATTAAATTGAAGACTTTAAATCAAAACAAATTGATACCCATTAAATTAACATCTTGGTAACCTCAGCAACCTGATCTTTTGGTGGCATGATGAGAGAGATCATTCTTGTTCCATTATCCCTGGCGGCTTCCGATTCTTTGATCAACTTCTTGATTTTTCATATTTCAGTGTTCTTGTTAGTCTCTTGGTCGTCTGACATCTGGAACTCGTGTTTAAAAACCAATTGGCTGCAAAAGAAAAAAAAACTTACAGCAAAATAATGAGACCAAGAGGAAATAAACAAGAAATTCAAAATTACAGAGGAGATAAAATTAGTAGTAATGAGAAAATGTTGTACTATTAAAATTTGTAGTAATTGGCTACTGACTTGTGCTTCCACTCCCATAAAAACCTTTTTTAAAATGTTTTGTTTTTCTCCTCATTGATTATGGCGACTCATGATTAATGTCTGCATATAACGTTGCCCCTAGAGCGCTCTAGCTTCTAAGGATTGGAGGTCTAAGATCATTTATTTTATATCAACTAAAACTTTCATCTGTATCCTCCCATGTTAAATCTGAAACTTGAGAAGCACCTTGTGCTTGGGGTTCATATCAATTATCAATTATAATCATAAAATTGGAGAGAAAAGTGACAAACTCTCCATGAATATCTATTTGATCTTATGTAAGTTTGTTATGTGCGTTTGAATAGGTGGATATATATGAATTAAGGCCAAATGTTGGGGGAAAGGTGGGGTCTTTTGTTGACAGGCGTGGAAATGACATTGAAATGGGACTGCATGTCTTGTTTGGTTGCTATAACAACCTGTTCAGACTAATGAAAAAGGTAAATAACATTTTCTCAAGAACAACATTCTGATAAAAAGGAGAACTTCAATTGAAATGCAATATGGGTCTTAATGCGCTAATGTATCTTTTGGGTTAGATTTCTCACAACACTAACTGCGAACTTGTGGCTTGGGATATAAACTGCTTTGCGATCATTTATTCAGATTCAGATAATTGTTGGTAACCACCAACCTATATGCTCAAATGATTTTAAAAAAAAAACCTATTAAACTAACATATAGGTCGCATAAGCAACAAGTACACATTTGTCCCCCGAAATCCAATACAAAATACTCTACCCATAAATTCAATCAATGTTGGTTATTTGATGATATTAGAAGAGAGAAGACAAGTGTGGATAAAAACTAATGAAAAGAGTAGGATCCATAATTAATCAATGGGATGGATCGATTGGAAAATTTAGCACACTCAATCGGACGAAGTGACTAATTATTTAAATGCAACTTTAAGCAGAAAATATGTGGCCAGATCAACTTTCTGAATTCACACACTATTGAACATTTCTTATAATAAAAAGAGATAAAATGTACCTCACTGTACCAGACACTTCAAAGAAAACAATCTTCGTTTGTATCCATTCATTCTGAATAAATGGTCATACATTTTTCCCGAGCTAATTACTGATGCCTAGCTACCTAGAATACATAATTTGATTGTTAGTGATACAATACACATTTGGATTTTGTTTTTGGTTAAAACATAAATGGTGTTTCTTATTCACAAATCACAAATTTAATGGTTCACAAAAAGGATGAAAAACTTTCATCTTTTATCACCAAAATCAATACTTTCCAGTCACATCAAAATGATTCAAAGCATTTTGTACTTTCTACCATATTCAATCTCAAATCAAACAAACTTGCAACCTAAAAACATGAAATTAGATTAATATAGACACTACACTAAACAATGAGATCCATATTCATTAAAGTGCTGAACAAGAAACCACCGCATTATGGTCAACCATCAAACTCTAATAAGTAAATCTCCAAAAAAAAAAATAAAATCAATAACAGTGTCGCATCATTCAAGTTAACAAAAATTAATTAAAAACATATCCAAGAACTTCTTGCCCAAAAAAACTCTAAGAATCCTAACGAAGTGTAACCAAAATCATAAATTCAGCAATGAATAAGAAACAAAAAACCTAAGAAAATCCATGATGAATTGATGATCACAAAAAGTCTTATCACACACAATTAAAAAATTCTAAATTCAAACAATAATGCATCAATTAACATATAAAACACACTAATAATCCAATTCCAAACAATAAGCACACATGAATTAAAAGTAGAACAATATCAAAACTTTGAAAGATTAGTAAACAAATCAATCAAAAATTAGAAAATATTAGAACTTTTGTAGGATTGAACTTACAATTTCAAGAGAGAAATTAGAATATGCATTTGCGTGAAAAGCCACGACTTCCCCTGCCTGAGCCACGTCATTATCACCAACTAATCAATTAATCAATTAAAACTAAATAACTTACATATGAAAAACAACAAGCAATTTCAATCTGGACAAACAATCAATTAAAGACAAAAGCATTGAAAAGGTAGGCAATAATTCATCAATATAACAACAAGCAAACATGTAAATAAGGATAATGGAAAATAAAATACTTGATTTCTTCAACAAATGCTTATTCGTCCCCAAAAAAACAAATGAAAACCATAAATGTTTATTCAAAAAAAGTTGATAAAAATCAGGGTAATTTCCAATCGAAAATGAATTTAAAAGCCCAAATTTTTCATCCCAAGAACCAAAGTTAAATTCAAATAGCTGACCTTCAGAGTGACGATTCCTTTGCTTTCTTCACCTCGAATTGAAACCAACCAAATGTGAAGGCACTATCTGTCCTGAAATAGAAAAACAATAGGCAAAATCATTGTTGAAAAGTTCCATCACAAATATCTGTATAATGGCCGGACAATTAGCATGCAACAATTAATTTAGCAGGCCCAAAATTCCACCATTTTAACAGGAGGATCCCAACGCTGTGATTAGACTCAGCAATACGAGGAAAAAGATGGAAACCTCAATAATAAAAATTAATGAATCACAATCCAAATCAATGAGATATATAATGAAAAAAAATAGTAACAAATTATTCTTGCAAATCTAACCTTGTTCTTGGACAAGTCTCAAATTATTAAGGAAAAGTAAGAAAAAACGAAAAAGAACGAAAAATGTGGAAAAAAAAATTACAACAGACAAAGAATCATATTGCAAAACCTATAGTCAAGAGAGAGACCCTTAGAAAATCATTCCAGAAGTTAATCAAATAAACAATCACCCACAAATGACAAAGCCAAACCTGATTAGGTTGAATAATGTAGAAGAAGCAATAAAACAGCAAGAAATCAATTAAAGCCAAAACATTTGAAAAACCACTACACAATATAAGTAGAAATAAGGAACAAAGTTGGCTAAAACATTTGAAAAACCACTACACAATATAAGTAGAAATAAGGAACAAAGTGGGCTAAAACAGCTGAATTCTTCAACAAATCAAAGCAAAACAGCTGATTTCTTCAACAAATAAAAGCACAAACCCTAAATCGAAACAATAATTAGTCAGTAAACAATCAAAATACACTAAAACCTGATTTAGGTTGAATAATGTAGAAGAAGCAATAAAACAACAAGAAATCAATTAAAGCCAAAACATTTGAAAAGTCACTACACAATATAAGTAGAAATAAGGAACAAAGTGGGCAAAAACAGCTGATTTCTTCAACAAATCAAAGCACAAACCCTAACCGAAACAATACACCAAAATGCCAAATCCAACAACCAAAAATGAAACATGGAAACGTGACGAACCCAGAGATTGAAATTGGAAATGTGACGAACCCAGAGACAACCGAAATTGAAACGAACCAAGGAAATTCAGATGAAACCATTGCTAGAAAGAGAAAGGCAAAGAAAAAAGAACAGGGATGGAAAAATGAAATGGCATGAGCATGAAAAGGAGGAGGATGAATTAGAGGGAAAAAGCAAGAGCTGCGTGGTAAAATCCCAGCCCTTCTTAATTACACGTGTAAGCTGTACAATAAAAGGGGAAAACACTATTCCTTAGATCAAAAATGAATAGTGTTTTTCCTTGCTCTCTTTTTATAGTTAATAGATTATTATTATTATTATTATTATTATTATTTGGCAAAGTAAGTATTATAAAATGCCAGAAAAATAGCCGAAGCTTACAAAAGGTCTTAGAGACTGAAAAGACGACCCAAACGAAGCTTCTAAGTATATTGACGTCATTTGTAAAGACGGCTCTCAAAAGCCCAATCTAATACTTAATATATATTGTTACAACTCTAAGGATAGGTTTGAGTTGGACTTTTAAGAGTCGTCTTTACAAAAGTTTACAAAAGACGGTCTCTTAAGAGAGCACCTGTTATTATTATTATTATTATTATTATTATTATTATTATTATTATTATTATTATTATTATTATTATTATTAACCACATTCTATTTCACGGAAACGAATTTACAAGAAGTTGGTAAAGAGTCGAGCAACAAGCTGAACACCCACATTCTATTATTATTATTATTATTGACTTTGTCTCTAGTCTTAAAAGCTTTTAGCACAAAGACTAATAAAATAACCATAATGAATTATAATAGTGGATATTTATAAATAAAAGATAATATATAAAAGCAAAATTGGTGGTATCATATACGGTAAAAGAATTGCTAATTTATATTTTATAAATTTGTCTAGCTGAACCAAGTGTAGTTTAGGAAAAATATATGTTTGATTCAATTGATGAATCAAAATTTTTTTGAGTTGATTCAGCTGTATTAAGTTTTGTTAATCTAAAAAGTAGTTCAACTCAACAACATTAAGTGTAGTTTAGCTAAAGATAAGTTTGATTCAGCTGAATTAAGTTTAGTTTAGCAAAAATAAATGTTTTGATTCGGCTGAATCAAGTTTAGTTTGATAAAATAAGTTTGATTCAGGTGAATCTAGTTTAGTTTAGCATTTGATTCAGCTTAATCTAGTTAAAAAATTATTTAGTTCAATCACTTTTATATAGGATAAAATTTTTGATTCAGCTAAATTAAATTTGTTCAGCTAAAATTGAGTTTGATTCAGCTAACAACTAACTCAAATTTTAATCTAAAAATAATTTGATTCAATCATATCAAGCATAATTTAGCTCAAAATAAGTTTGATTCAGCTTAATCAAGTTAGTTTAGATAAAAATAAGTTTGATTTAGTTAAGTCAAGTTTAGTTTATCAAAAAAATTGTTTGATTCAGCTAAATCGAATTAGTTAGCTAAAAGTATCTTAATCAAGTGTTGTTTTGTCTAAAATAAAGTTTGATCCAGTTGTATCAGGTTTAATTCAGCTTAGGTTTGATTGAATTGGATCAAGTTTATTTTAGCTAAAATTAAACAATAAATTTGAGCCTGCGATCAAATCTTATTGACTATATCTTTAATTGAACCAAATTTATCTGGTAACAGACAACTTAATTAACTGACTACAACTCGTGATGCTCCAATCACAAATAATTTCAACTTGAATAAATTGTATAATAAACATAAAGTGCATTCAACATAAAACTCAACTGAATTGGACTTTAACTGACCGGAGTACGAAAAATAACCGAATGGAATACTAAAATGATATGATTGATTCGGAGTCAACCCGAACCCAATATGACCCGACTTGACATGGATGACCCGACCCATAGTATAACCGAACTCGATTCGACCTGCAGTATAATCGATCTGGATCTGAACTGTATTAACAGAAATCGATACAAACTGAACTCGATTTGACCTGAACCGAAACCGAAACCGACCCAGTGTGGTGTTGACCCGATATAGACTCGAACTCGATTAGACCCGCAACCGAACCGACTCGAGGTAAAACGACAAAGTACTCGAAAAAACCCGAACCCGAGAATATCCGAACCCGATTAAATCCGACCCAAAACCCGACCGAGTAACCGAATTTAGACCCCTAGTCTGATGTATGGGAATATAAAATTACTATTCAGTTTTGGTGATATAATTTTTTTACATGTATTAGAATTGAAAATAACAAAATATATTACCACTTTTAGGATAAAATAGGGTTATAATATTTTACTTGTTTTATTTTCAGACTATTTAGGTATTTGATTCTTGTTTCTAACTTAGCTTTTTGGTTGACTTTTGGCTTTTGGTTGATTAATATCAAATAGCTAAAAAAGTGTTTGGTGAATGACTTTAAAGTAGCTGAAAAGCTGGCATTTAAGCCAAAATGAAAAAACTGCTTTAGTAGCTTTTATGGTTGGCTTTGGCTTATTGGCCCACTTTGTATCTAATAAACAACCAACAACTAATACTCAAATTTACCAAATATCTCCACAAACACCTAGTTTTTTTAGCTAACTTAAAAACCAACAATAATAACCAACATTCCAGCTGGTCAAACAAAAAGCCAACATCAAATTTCCAAACACCCCATTATATTTTGAGACTTTTGAGACATTTTGGTTAGTGGAGAATATTAGTTATAACGTTAGAAAATATGACACTATTCATTCATCGCTTTAAATTTGTGATTAACTTTTAATTTATAAGTTAAAACATAATCAAATGAGATTTTGTTAAATTCATCGTATTGCAAAGATTATAAACCTTAAGTTTTTATAATTTTTTTACTATACGTAACTAGAGATATTAAGGATTGAATTAGTGTATTACACTGGGTGAAAAAACAATTGTTGTAAATAGTTTGGAATAGAGGAAGTATATTATTGTTATTATTTAGGATAAATGGAGATTAATAATCCCAACTTTGCGTGATCCGCTCAAAACAATCTCAACTTTCGATTATTTTCTAATATACCTAACTTTGCCACTTTGTTGCTCAGGACATACCCTTTAATATGGTAACCGGTTATAACAGGTAAATCACCTTTTTTGTCATGGAAATAAGAAGGATAATGGAGATTAATAATCCCAACTTTGCGTGATCCGCTCAAAACAATCCCAACTTTCGCATATTTTCTGTTATAACCGGTTACCATATTAAAGGGTATGTCCTGAGCAACAAAGTGGCAAAGTTAGGTATATTAGAAAATAATCGAAAGTTGAGATTGTTTTGAGCGGATCACGCAAAGTTGGGATTATTAATCTCCATTTATCCTATTATTTATTGTTTAAATTTATTTAATAGAAATATATTACATAATATGTAAGAAAAATATAATTAAGTGAAATATTATTAGAATTGTTTGATTCTATATTTTTTATAATATTACTATACTCTCTCCTATTCGCATTATTTGTCCCATTTGATTTTTCAGCACTATTCATCACTCACATGATTTATGCTAAATCTATAAGTTACAACATAGTCGTATGAGATTTTTTTAATTCGTCTTATTGTAAATTTTATTAATATTAAATTTTTATAATTTTTACTAAAACACAATTAGAGATATTTTAAGATTAAAAACGTACATCGACAAATATGCTAAAATCAAATGGGACAAGTAAAAAGAATAGGAGTCAGCATTATATTGTGTAACAATGTGGAAATTTTGAGGGAAATGAAGATCATGATTTGAATTTTGAAATAGTGAAGTACTTGTCAGTTTTCAACATTAACTTCCAAACTTAATGCATTCAAGTACTTCTATGCCTTAGTAGTAGTTATTGTTTTCAACTACTTTTAGTACCATCGACTTAGCAGTTTTAATTACGTAAGACAAACTAAAATAAAAAGAAGTACTAAATGAAAAAGACAGATGGAGTATTAGCGATTCCGTCCAATTAGTAAGATCGAAACATTCCTCATCAATCATCGTTATTAAGGAGAGTTCATGCATCTTCATCTTCATCTTCATCTTCTTTTATCGTCTTTATAACTTGATAATAACATTGAAAAAACAACACAAAAAATGATTCATTAAAAAAAACAAAATTCACATACCAAACATAAAATAAAAATTTAAGGAAATTAAGGTAACCTTTACTTAATTTTTTTTTTTTTTTGAGTTAAACCTTTACTTAATTCAATGAAAATAAACTCACATTTTGTTTATTTCTAAATAAATTCCACCTATTAGATATATTAAATTAAAATAAATTCACCTATTATTTATAATTATAACCATCTTCAAAGTTTCTATATAATTAAGCAATATTTATTATTTATTAAGGTCATCTTATCGTGAGACGATTTTAATCGGTAAGTCTCATGGGAGACGGTCTATTCTATAGACGGAATCCATGAAGCCCAGCCCAAAATATAACATAGTATATTTGGGGTTATAATAAATTATTTGGGGTTATAATAACTTTTATTTGGGGTTATAGAATAGTGTATTCGAGGTTATAATACCTTACATTTAGGATTATAACATAATATAATTGATATTATAATAAAAAAAATCAGTTAAGGGAAATGGGCTGGCCCAATTTTGTGGTCTATCCTACAGACTGTCTCTTGTGAGATTTTGTGGATTTTAATTGGATCAACCCAAATTATTAAAAAAAATGTAAACTGCTTTCTATACAAGTATGATTTCAGATACCTTTTTTTTACTAATGGACGGGCTTGTATGAGTTCATCTTACTATGAGATGGTCTCATACAAAACTTGCTAATTAAGTACTTAAGAACAAACAATAATTTTATTTCTTTTCATCAACTGTACCTAATAAATGAGTTTATTCACAAAAACCCAATAAGAATATTTAAATTTATCTTCAACGTTCAATCAAAAAACAATTTAATTTTTTGACATCATCATCATCCCCAGCATATTCCGCTCATAGACTATATCTATAGTCAGAGTCCGAAAAGGAAAAATAGACGGCGTCTCATACCCATAAGTAGAGAGCGGTCAAAAGAGTCAACAACTTAAGTTTTTGACAATTTACTAACAATTCCAACCACAAAATAAAAATAATAATAAAATAAAAAAACTTACTATAGAACTTGAAAATAGGTTTAGGTCCATTAGAAATAAGGTGAAGGAGAAGTTGATCACCCTCTTTAATATTGTACTCCTTATAAAAAGATGGTCTGCAGCAAATAAAGTGGTTACCATCCCTAACAGTCCTGCTGCGCCTAAACTTTCTGTTCTTTAACCTTCCTTTTACATCCATTATTTCAACATCACACCACCTATTTAGTAGCTTGTTTTCTTTTGCAAATTTTAGTGGGACCCTCTACAATGTACCCAAAAAACACATCATATATCTTTAAAAAAAATTTAAAAAAAATATTTATAAAAGTCGGGACTTCTACGTACTAGATTTAAATAAGAAAAGAGTTGACTGCAAATATATATATTTGGAGCTATCTCTTGAGATATCGTCTCTTTGAGATATCAATCTCAAGCCCAACCTATAAAAGATTAATGCTACTTACTGTATTCTTAATTGCCTACTTAAATTATCTTTAATGTTTACTTATCGTATCTTTAATGCCTACTTTCAATATTTAAAATGTCTAATTACATCACTCTTAATGTCTATACTTATTTAAAAAATTTATAATGGACAAGCCTAATTAGAGATGGTTTCTCAATGAGACTGTCTTTTACGAGAATTTGTGATATATTTAACGATGTTTCATTTTAAAGTGCTCGTTATTATTCACACGTGAGTTGTCACAAATCAGAGAGAAGGGAAGAATATATGACACTTTAAAAACTTGAAAAGTAACTCCTACTATCAATTTGGTTTTTTGTAAAATTTTAAATAAAACGATCTTATTATGAAATCAAAACTATCGATTTTAGTAGTGTTGGTGTGTGTTAGGGTTTATTGATTGGTGTATAGTAATTGTGGGCTTATTAGGCGTAATTTTGGGACAATGTTAGCTCCTGAAAAATTCCTAATCAATAACCGTGATTTGTAAATCACCACAAAAAACAAAAAAAATAATATTAAAATAAATAAAAGAATCACTTACAATGACACCGGTGGTAAGATTTGAGCGCATAACGGTAAATTGAAAGTGAGGATAACCATTAGGGTTCAAAATTGCATCATCGTTGTCTCTTGGACGTTTTCTACGCCCATTTTCCAATCCTAATTAAATCACAAAATAAAATTTAAGATTAATTAGTACTTATTAAGTCATACATCCATGTACTTTTTAAAGAAAAATTTTTTTAATCCATCGAATAGACTACTCACTTAAGATAGTATTATTGAGCATAAAAAGATTATATCCATTAAATTTATTATTCACCAACTACCTATCAAAAGCAAATTTAATTACAAGAAATTTTATGTAGCTATTTTAAATTTTTAACTTTTTCAATTGATAGACAAACATTTTTTTTAATGCAGTGACCTCGAGCTTACAAATTTTTTTGTTCACTTAAGTACTCATTTCGAACAGATTTTCGAAAAGTGCCCCTTAACGATGATCAGGTCGTTTGCTTTTATGAAAAAAAAAAATCAGCATGATGGATGATAATAACGTAAATTAACATAACCTTAATATTTTGCCTACCCAGTAAAAAAGTTAGAAGCCTAATATCACCAAGCGAATTTTAAAAAAATGTTTGTCTAACACATAAAAAAGCCAAAAACTCAAAATTTTCACATAAAGTTTTTCTTTAATTATTTATCAACTAATCATCACTTACCGTCTCACATTAAAATATTGAGGGTGTTTTAGCTAGTAGCTAATAGCTGATTATAGTGGTTGACTTGATCAGCTGATTTCATTAACTGGTTTCACCAGCTGATTTTAAATCCGCTACTATAATCAGCTTATTCGTATCAATAAATTGTATTAATCAGCTAAATCACCAAACACTATCATTAACTGATCCCCAACCCTTTATATATTTTTTATTAACAATAATCAATCAATAGTAAATTAGTAATAGTAATACTTAAAAATTAATTGGTGCTTACCATCACAACAAGTATTGTCATAAATTGTAACCTCAAAAACAAGGGCATAACCAAGATATTTAAATACCAAAAAATCTCCAACTTTTAAATTATGGTCTTTGCAAAATATTTGCCATCCATCCTCAAAATGCCTACCATCCCAACTCATCTTGATGCTCCAAATTTTTTGGGTTTTATCCTTTAATTTCGCTACTTTTGCATCTTTCTCATTTATTCCTCTAAGATGTTTCATCATAAACGCATCCGGAATTGACTGAAAATGTATAATTAATTACATTAAAATTATTATATTTATACCTATTCCGCATGGGAGGTTCTGAGCATGTTCAGCATGTTCCACCGCACAGGGCTCCAAAAAATTTGGAGGCCTCAATATTAACTTACGTAATACGGAGTACTATATATTTAGTGTCTAAAGATACAAAATTGATAAAAACATATCATAATTTTCGAAATTGCACAGGGCCTTCAAAATTTTTTTCAACTTTTGCTCCACACTTGCTATTCCGTATATAAAAACTATAATTACTATAATAAAGTCATATTCATCGATCAGAAGTACACGATTTTCATCTTGAATGTAAAGTGAAATAATTTTAAGTTAAAATTTAGTGCAAATTAAACTTAAAAAAATTATAATTAAAGAACCAACCCAAATATTTCATGTTTGGAATATATACAATTATACATACCCTCCGTGTCTAATATTTTTCTTGTTTGGAATATTTCAATTTTCACCATAAGAAGAAAGAAATTTAATCAAGGTTCTCAAAACATATACTCCATATCGAAAATAAAATACGTTTATGTAAAATCTCTTTATATTTTTTATAATACGTATTTTTAAATGTTTTTAAAATCATACATCATACATTATATCTTACAATACTATAATTTTGCTACTAAACGACAAATGACAGTCTAATAGTCATTTGACAAATGCAGCCAAATTAATGTTCATTTAATTATAAGTGGCAACAATTTAAATATATTATAAAATCATATCATATCATACAATATTATAATGTTGTTGCTAACAAATGGTAGTCTAATAGCCATTTGTCAAATATGTTCATTTAGTTATAAACGACAACAATTTGAATATATTATAAAATTCTATTTATAATTTATAATTTCACAATAATAATATACAATTGCACAATTATTTTAAATTTATGTTTTAAAAAATCCAATGTTCAAACTCCGTAAAATGCACGAGATTTATACTAGTACTATATAAAAAGTAAACGAGAAGAAAAAAAAAAGAGTAGTACTACAGTGACTTACAGGTTTTATGAGAGTAGCAGGAATAATTGGTATGAAAAAGTGAGGGTTGGAAGGGCGGTAAAACTTGGTGTCCATGCTATCATAATTTCATTCCGAAGCTTAATTAGTGGCCATGCTTGGAATAAGTATGGTAATGGTATGATAATTTCAAAAATTTAAAGATAAACTTACTATGAAAACCCTAGAAATACAGCCGGCAGGCAAAACGCAACCTAAGGAGGTGACCGGAATTCTTGTCGGAGGGCAATGGCGAGTCAGCGGAGGAGTCAGCCGCAGCTGGTGGTGGCCCGGTGGGAGAAAAGGGGAATACGGAGGAGAGGAGATGAGAGAGAAAATGTGAGATGGTGATTTGGGTTTGGATGGAAAAAGGACCAAAATGAAATTGATCTTGTTTGATTTATACTTCCCCGTTGCATAATACTTGCTACACTTCACTTTTTTATGCAATCCAATGCACAATTTTAATTATTAATATCTTAAACTACACTTATCTAAAAATTATAAAAGTGCAATATTATGAAAGTATGCGATTAGACGATTCAAACAAGATCCCACTTGACTATATTTTTACTTACACATTAGTCGCAATATGTAAAATAAGCTTGAACAATGAATAGTACACAAATCAATATGTAGCAAGTATTTCGGAACGGAGGAAGTATCAAAGAGAGAGGATAGATTTTAAGAATGCTATAATAAATAAAAAGAGAGAATAAATTGTGTGAATGAAATTGAGAGAGAGTTAAAATGTATGGATGAGATTAAAATAAACTGGTGGGCCATCATCAAAAATTGAAATAATGCAAATTAAATGTAACGGACCAAATGAAAAATGCTGCAAATTAAATGAGACGGAAAAAGTAAGATTTAGTTTGGGTCATAAGGACCATAAACGGTGCTTTGGTTCTATACTTCTATCACAAATTTCTTTTGAAATACGTTCTTTTCGAGAGATTTTCGAGAGATCAACCTTAATTTGGTGAGTTTATTATTATTTTTGATTTTAAATACGTTTTAATGGGCTGAGCAGAAGAGATATTTTTCAAATAGACGGTCTCTCAAAAGACCAGATGTCTATGGCAAAGTCCTTGTAATTAATTACCTGTGGGCAACTTGAAATAGTTGATAAAGATAATTTTTTAAGATAATGAGATCTTGGTTTGTTGAGATTGTATAGTTCATGCTGCTCACATGACATAATGAGACCAACCATATACAAGTAGTACTAGTACTTTTACTAAAATACAACTAAAATTTATATCCAAATAAATTTGCCAAACACCGGGAAGGAAATACCACTCACAAGTCACATGAAGTAATTCAATTCAAAAGTAGTAATAGAGTGTTACAGAGTACAAAAGAGTACTATAATGTTTATGACAATGGCAGCATGTGTTAGGTGTGCATTGTTATTTAGTGGGATTTCGAAAAATCCTATACCTAGCGTATCAAATTTTTTTATGGTAAAATTTGTGCAAAAAAAATTTGAACTATTTCGATGTTATTATATACTCCCTCCTATTCAGCTTAAATGTCCAATTTAGTTTTTTCACACTTGTCGATGTAATATTTTAACCCTTAATATCTCAAATTATTCTTAATTAAAAATTATAAAAATTTAATATTAATAATCCTTGTATTGAGACAAATCAAACAAGATCCCACATGACTATGTTTTAACTTATAGATTAAGCGTAAAATACAAATTAAGAGTGATGAGTGAATAGTGTCAAAAAAGTAAATGGGACATTTAGGCTGAATAGGAGGTAGTATTTCCTTTGTCTTTTTTGATTTGAATCAAAGAAAAAAGAAGACAGTTTTTAAGTACGTGATAATAAATGAAAAGAAATAATGAATTTTATGGATAAAATAAAAAAAGAGTTAAAATGTATGGATGAAATCTCAAAAAAAATGTATGGATAAGATTAAAATAAGGTTGTGGGTTATTACCCAAAAATAAAAATAATGCAAATTAAGTAAGACGGATCAATAAAATGCTACAAATTCAATAGGACGGAGGGGTAGTGATAGTCTCATCTTGGAACAAGGAAAAGATTGGGGTGGGAGCAATCTTACTCTTATTAACGATAATATTAATAAAAATATTATTTTCGATTGGTCAATGATAACAAACATCATGTGCAGGATACACACGATAAAATGAGGCATTTTACTATGCGATAATTATTGTGAGTTTATTAATTTAATTATAAAAAAGATACGCATTCCGTCTCAATTACTATGCGATAGTAATAATTTAGACTATGATATGATTAATTGATTATGGGAAATATGGATTTTTTTTTTTTTTTTTGAAAATTGAGAAATATGGATTTAAATTTGCTTATGTTTACGTATTTCGTACCGATTTAAAATTTATTACTGCGTCAACATCGCAATAAATTACCAAATTTACCATGTTCACTAAGCTTCACAATACACCCATGGGGTTATTATTTTATGATTCATAGATGAAAATCATGGTTAATATTATTTTAGCAAAATCGTATTTTCATCTATGATTCATTAAATAATACTCTTTTCTATTCAACACAAGTGTCCCATTTGATTTTTGCACTCTATCCAATGCACTTATTTGATCGTTAATATTTGTAATTCTGTATAATAAAAAATTATGAAAAATTGATATGAATAATCCTTGCATTGAGACGAATCAAACAAGATCTCACTTGACAATGTTTTAACTTAAAAGATTAATAATAAAATACAAATTAAGAATAAGAGATGAATAGTGTCCAAAAAGTAAATGAGGCACTTGTGGTGAATAGGAGGTAGTACTTATTAACCAAGATTTTCAATGAATCTCCTATTGTAATTTTTACATTTCTCCTCTCAAAAAAAAAAATTTACATTTCTAATTTATTATGAAAATTGCTCCATTTTTATGTCAACTATGACTCATTTTTTTTCTTTAATTTCGATCCGCACACTTTATTTTTCAATTCATTACATGTTTTTCTTAATTTCTCATGAAATAAACCTTTTTACCCCTTTTCTCGGAAAACACACTTATGTACTTGTAGCTAAACCCATGAGACCGAGGGCGTAGTTTTCGTTGAGTTGAACCATTTTCAGCGAAAAGACCTCTACTATTTTTAAAAGGGTAAGAAATGCTTCCATAGCAAACGGCTTCCATTTCGATAATAAGTTACAAGTCTAAAGGAGCATCTATACAGATGTTGGGGGTTCTAAATATAATATCTCGAGTCAAGCCGATTCGGTTTTTTACACATCCCATTAAGCTTGTTTACATGATTGAGACTGTCATTACGTGTATCGTTGCCCATAATACATATCTTATTGAACAGCATAGCGGTAGAAGTATAACCGTGAATAACACAAACGCGCACATGTACATAGTAAAGGAGTCGTTTACTGAGATGGAGTTCCCCAGCTCCCAACTTCTAAGCCATTACCTACCAACCACAAAGCGGAACAATTGGCGAATCAAAGGAATAATTATTGTAGATTATATACTAAATCAAAGCTTATTTAAGTATTCACTAGTTATCAGCAAAGATGTACGTACCATCTGGATCAAAGAAAAATACTTGCTTCGTCTTTCCGTCAGGTTGAGTCTTTTCGTGTGTCTCAATTCCCTTCTCCTGTATTTCAATAACAGAATAGCTGAGCTAAAACCACAAATGGAAAATGCTAATTATTCATTCAGTCATTCTTAGAAGATAAACTTATCATGTAATATTAGCTCTTTGTAAAGTAAAAACAATGTAACTCCCAAGTCCCAACCATGATACTTCTATACAAAACGGAAAAATTGCACTTGTTTTTGCAAACATGAAAACAAAAACAAGTTAAATCAAGATCAAGTCCAAAATTCAACTAAAACACCCCCCACAAACCACATGCGACCTCTTTTCCCGCTCTACGCTGACTGACTGTCCACACGAATTAGCCTACTAAGATGCTAATAAACATCACAGATAGCACCATCTCTACTACTTGAGCCTTCACATGAGTGTGGAAAAGGGGTCTTCCCTTAACATTCTTCTCTTTAAGATAAAGTGTCATTATTCCTATGCACTACCCTTCATGGTGGTTATCTATTTACTGCATCTGTTATTGTCACCTACTCACCTTCCTTGATGACTTACTCATCTTCGCCTTCTGCGCCTTCAAACATTTCTATACAATGCACCACATACTTGGATTGTTACTCCTGTGCATTCTCATATGAGCATTAAGCTCCTTCTAGTTGCTTTTAGACTCCAAGTAACCTCTCCTCTAATCTCCTCAATGAGATCGGATTCACATTACTCAAACTTCTCACCGTGCTATTGTGCATCTTTGATTTCACCACAACAATCTTTAACCAATGCAAGGTGGAGGTTTCATTCTCCTTTGATCCTTCAGCAATAAATGTAACCTGCTTCATTTCTTCAATCAATGAGTTCTTTACCCACATTTTCTTCTCCTTCTTCATCAATGAGGTTGTCTTAATAACCTCATTTATCCTCCTCAACTTAGTTGTGATTTTCAGTTTTCCATTGAGAATCTCTAATGCTTCAGTGATGGGGTTGGCCGATTTCATCTTCTCCAAAAGGTTATAACAGTAAGTGCACTTGCTTAAGTTTTGTGAAAGATATTTATTACATATAGTCTTTTTTGTAGCAATAGCAACACACATTATCAGCATATACAACCCTTTTATCCTATTAACAAAGGTCGTAACAGTGATTACCAGTGTGCACACTCAAATTCTACAAGATGATCACGCCGTTTCCAAAGCATTACTAGGGCGAGAGGGGAACGTGCCATGAGTCCAAACATAAAAATTAGGACTTTTATTGTTGTGAATTTCGGAATAAGAAATGCTAATAAAATTTATTTTTGTTGAATATTAAGGCATTTGATAAAATTTTAAGTACTAATTATAGCAAGTTAAGTATATATAAAACTCATATGTTTGGGTATAAAAATATATTGCATACCCTAAAGGCCCTGATGTTTATTTTATAGTTCAACCATAGGTGAAAGCCACTCAACGATATCAAGGTAAAAATTATATAATTATTAATGTTTCATATTAAGTTCGCCGTTCTCTTAATCGAGTTCGAGATTAACACTGGTGTATTTTATGTCTTCCTCAACACGAGATAGCTTTTCTAAATCATGATTTATGTAATGTTTCCGAACCACTCATCCTAAAGAACAAATAATCTATTGGTGTTCTTTATTGATGTGCTTCTTACTTCAGGATGCTATTGTCCTCTTTACTCACCCTTAATTTCTTTGATTGTCTCTAGCACGGGACTCAAAGAAACACACAAACAGCAACAAAAGTACACAGAAAAAATATATGGCTAAAGTTTCCTTATCCACCACAACAATCAAAATCTTGTATCAACCACGAAAAAAACAGTTGCAAAATTCAAAGATTCCTAATAAGCTCACGAACTCTCTAGTTTTTGCCTTCATAAGCTCTTGACAATGGTGACTCTCAACTAGCACTAAATTCTCTCATTTCAGGCTAACCGTCTACAATGGAGTTTTCTCCCTCTTAGACTCTTATATCATTCATAGGAACTCATTATGAAGGAAACTCTACTTTCTTTCTTCTAATTAACCTTAGTATAGGTCTACAAAACATCTCACAAAAATTGAACTAGAAAAAATCCATCACTACGTTTACAATCATGCTTGTCCTACACTTATCTTTTTATTTTCTTCACAATATTAGATGGTAATGAAAAATTGAGAAAAAAACACATGTTCACGGATGAGAGCTTAACTACTACGGGAATGCATAGCATATCTCATAAAAACAAACACTTAAAACTACCATTTAATATCATTAAACAACGGTGCACATGTTTACTTAGCGTTAACCCACAAATTCTGGTTCCGACTTTCTCTTGAGATTTAAGTGTGACTTGAGTGCACCTATTGATGTGTGTGCATTCAAGAGTGGAATCCTATAAATATCCTATGGGTAATAAATGTATGTCTTAATTTGTGAGATGAATGTGGTGTTTAAGCGTGTAGTTAGATGCTTAAGTTATGATGGCATTTAGAGGAGACTTGAACACAAGAGTTATGATGCATGATGAATGATGATTAATGAGGAATGCAAGAGGTTGTAGATGCTTTGAACAAGGCATCAAGAGGAGCAGTGGGCTCTAGAGGACAGTGCTCGAACGAGCACAGTACAGATCAAGAAACAGTAGCCTCCAGCAGCTCACGCTCGACGAGCTAGTTCCTTGCTCGGATGAGCGGCCCTGATAGTGGCTCTCTTGGATTCGTTTTGATCAGTTTCAACTCTCTGGTGCATTATTTTCATAATAATTCGAAAGCCTTAAACATGTATGACTCATTAATGATAATCTACTGTAAATAGGTTGCTCATATACTATCCCAAATCCACAAAATTACCCAAAACAAACACAAGCCTATATCTCTTCTCTAATTGCAATTAGAGACCGGAGGACGTAGCCTAAGTTAGGAGAACTTTTTTTGAAAATTTTGTGTCTTTTTATTGCACTATTATTTCCTACAAACATCGGTTCAGGGGTGGAGTTGTGGTGGTTCAGGGGTGGAGATATGTGGTTTAAGTCACTAGGTATGCTAGGAGAAAAAAACATAACAAATATTGAATTATTAAAAAATAATTTAAAAATCATTCATAGCGGTCTAGCGGATGAGCTCAAGGTTAGACTATTTTTTATAATTTTTCCTATTACAAATGAATCAATAGTAAACTTCATAAAATCAGAAATTCACATCAATTTCAAGAATCAAAGGATTATCGACCTCAAAAGAACCAAGAAATGATGAATTACCTTGAGAAACTGAACAAATTCATCGAAATTAGAGACAGAGAAAGAGACATGATGGCCTCTAGGAAGGTGACTGGGGTCTTTAATAGGAGAAGCAGCACTAAAAGGACCTTCGGGGAGGTTGGTAGATGGATTCCTCTGGATCAGATGAAGAGAGAAATAAGGAGGAAGACTGCTCCTAAGCCATATCACCTCAAATTGGTCGAATTTAGGACTCTCTATCTGCTCAAACCCTAGTATCTGCCATCGCAACAAAGCATACATAAACAGTAAACACCATGTACTTCCATGAAAACTATAGAGAGAGAAAGAGAAGAACCTCTTGGTAAAAGGACGCGAGGCGTTTGATGTCGGCAGACTCTCTAGCGATATGGTTCAAGCACACTCCTTTGGCGACAGCCATTTTTCCCGACTGTTTGAAGCTTTTACAACTGCTGCCGTTTTCTGGGAAGATATATTGTTGGGTTTATTTAGCAATTTCAATTTACAACAATAGATGACACGTGTAACTTAGAAAGTCATGAATATTCTTATTTTCTTGGTTTTTTTTTTAATTAAAAATAGGAAAATTGTAAGGAATAATAGACTCTCTTATTTAATTTCCAACAATAATACCAACTTTTGATTAATCATAAATAATATCAATTTAAGGGATGTTTTCTTAAAATATACTCCCTCCGTCCTGATGAGTAAGTAGCAAAGAGAAAATGAGTGATTATTAAGAAAGTGGTAATAAATGAAGAGAGATAAAAAAATTGTGTAAATGGAATTAAAAAAAGAGTTAAAATGTATGAATGAGA
Source organism: Amaranthus palmeri (assembly GCA_019776075.1). NCBI lineage: Eukaryota > Viridiplantae > Streptophyta > Magnoliopsida > Caryophyllales > Amaranthaceae > Amaranthus > Amaranthus palmeri. The sequence goes on from JAAKBH010000282.1 coordinate 1,433,757, forward strand.
TTAAAAGAATATGGTGGGCAGGTGGGCATTATCCAAAAATAAAAATATTGTAAATCAAGTGGGACGGAACAAAATGTAAAATACTGCAATTTCAATAGGACGGAAGTACATTATTTGTTAAAAATCAGGATTTTAGTTGAAACTGTTGAAATATTCCAATTTTTTGAAAACCCTCCTCCAAAAACATATGCAAAGTTGAAAAACAAATACAATGGGCCATTAATTAAACAAAAATCAGAGATCTAAGATATGAAAAAACCTTTAAATGTGTATGAGGGTAGAGAATGTGAAAAAAGGGTGAATTAAGTGTATCACGTGACTCAAGGTGCTGGTCAAAGTAATATGTTAACGATCAAGATACGAAAAATGTTAATTGGTAGTAATCCACAAATGTTTATGTTAAGTATTAGGTAGGTTTTTTGCAACAAAATATACATTAGGTAGTTTCTTGAAAAAAGACCTATACATTGGGTGATTTTTATAATTTTTCCTTTATTTAATTAAAATAAGTCTTAATTTTGCTAACCCTTGAATTAGAGCTGTTTAAAAGTGGCTCGACTTGAAAACTTGAACCGAAACTGAATGTAAACTAACCCGAAAATGTGTGTCTTTTCTTAGGTGTATCAAACCGACAATACCCGAACCGAGGTTGTACTCGAACCGGTTGACAACCACAAATTGGAAAGTTGAACCCGAACTGTAACCGATTTTTGTAATCGACACATAACCGTTAACTGAGATTACTCGAACTTAAAAGTGACCGACCTGAGTCATATCCGACCCGAATCATGCTCGAAACCAAACTTGATCCGACTAAAACTGACTTAACCCGAACGAATTTTAGATTGAATTGCTTTAACCTGAACCAATTTTTAACATAGAAGTATGATAAACTCATATTCAATCATCTTATTAATTAATCTAATAAAGTGATAAATACATGGTTTCATATATTCAAAGTTAATAATCAATGGTCAATGTTTTATTTAATTACTTTTAATCATATTAGATGAAAATTGTTAGAACTTTATAATTTTAATTTCCGATCAAACAAATAAAAGTAATAATGATCACTAATTGATTTGCATTTTAACTATTTTGCTTTAAGTAAAAGAAATCTTGTCATCAATTAAAAAATGACTAACAACTTAATTTGATATTGACTCAATCGATAGTAATTAATAATACATAGCCGAATTTTGTTTTTTTAAAAAAACCTAAACCCGATTTATATCCGAGAAAATCAAACCAATTATTAATCGATGACAACCCGACATTGATTAACACTTGACACAAACATCAATCGACACTGTATCGATAGCTCGAATAACCGATCTTCAAGCGACCTACCGACCCGAGCGTGAACCGTCGGAGCAATCAATAAAAAACAACCGATATGAAATACAACCGAACAGAAAGACATCCGTTCGAAACCGACCCGATCAGCCCGATGAACCTCTCTTGAAGGGTATATTTTGGGAAAAGAGTTCAAACTTTCTCTCAACTGGTGTCGCTGCTGTAATCGTGTTGTTTCTCCGTCTTACCTTTTCATCTCCCTCCATTGATCGATCAAGTGAAAATGGCGCTGAGCTTGCTGAGAACGCTGGCAAAATCAACCACTTTGCTTTCGAATGGTAGAAGTTTCTGCATCGTTAGCACTGAAGTCGTCACCTCCCACACTGATAAATGGATGCAGGTTAATTCCTATGTTTTTTTCTTTTTTTTTTTACAAAAATTTCATTCACTTGATATCCTTCAGTTTTATTCGCCAATAATCTTTTACTAAGATCTGAATTTGTTTATATGTATTTAATCTTTTAGGTTCCAGCTAATTCTATAGAATGATTACTTTTTTCCTATGAAATTTAGGTTTAGGGTTATAGAATTTGACCTGGTTCGTTGGATTAGATCTTCTTTTATTCAATTTTGACTTGATTATTTTATTTTGGTCTTGATTGATGATGTTGGAACTTGGAAGCTTGGTTGCTATGTTAGGTTGGAACTTGGAAAATGTTTGTTTTAGCCACAATCTATCATATTAGGGATATGGATTGTGCTTTTTTTTTTTTCTGACCAATGGAATTCTTATAAGAATAAATTGAAGTTTTTTTCTCTGTTTATTATTAAACTCATGATTGGTATTATTTTGAAAGTTAACTTTTGAGGGGACGAGGCGATAAGCATCAAGGGGAGGGGGAATGTTCTTGTTTTTCCTATAGTAGCCTAGCACTTGACTTTATCCACATGTTTGATCGCACGCGATTGTTCTGTGATTTAGTTGGTGTTCTAACTTCTAAAATGGTGGCGGATATGAAATGGGATAAGCCTTTGTCTAAAATGATTGCTTGTTTCCAATTGTTGGTGTTAAGGTATAGTTCTGTTAGATATTGGTCTGTAATCTTTGGTGAACATGAATGAAGTGTTAAAATACTATCAACTTCTCCTTGGGGGTGTTTGGTAACTAGCTAAAGTAGGGAATTGTGAGACTTAGGGGTGAGGCTAGATTGGGATTTTTTGTCGAAGTTTTATATATCTATACTTATCTGAGAATAGATTGAGAATTGATTAAAAATTATGATAAATTTATGAATGAACACGTACCAAGTATATTTCTTTACACTTTCATGAATGGAGAAATTGTATTTTCATATCAAAATCTAAGTCTCACCTAATGTCACCTTCTCCCGTGACTTTTTTGTAGGTTTTCCCCATTCCTAGTCTCATTCCCATTTCCCCATCCTTCCCAAATTCTCAATTCCACTGAACAAACAAATCAATTTTTCAATCTCATCCAAAAGTCTTATTCTCCAACACAAATCCCCTTCAAACAAGCACAAAGGTAATCTGACTTTTTTTGTGCTTGATTTCATTTCATGTAAAATCACTTAATGAGCAGCAGTGGCCTTTCTTAATTTTTTGGTAAAACTATTGACAATGACAATAAGGGTATGACAAGTTTAATGGTGAAGTATTCATATGGTGCTATGAGTTGTATATTACACTTTGGAACAAATAAGTGATAACCTCATTTAGTTCTACCAAGTCTTGGTAGAAGTTCTATGTTCTAAATGGAGTGTTTTAGGTTTTAGGCTAAATAGCTAGCCAATGATCATTTTACAAAACAACTTAGAATAGATAATCTGACTATGCATTTCCCCAAAATGCCTCAAATAAGATCTTTTTAGCAAGAATACCCTATTGAATGTTATTTTAATTGGTTTTGCTTGTTCTCTATCTAAATCTTGTAAATATGCTTGTTCTTGGGTTGGGGTTTGTGGCTTTTATGCCACTACACAACATTATTAGTAGTACTCCACCAAATAAATGGATTTACGGGAATATTTGACGAGGGACCTCTCCACCACATTGATGGTGTTTAAAAAAAAAAAGTCGGCTCTTTGAACATTTGATCCTTCATACCCTCTTTAATTCACTTTTGAGCTTCACTTGTTTACTCACTCATTTAACACACCAAAGGAACAATATTTCTCTGAATTGAATCCTCTATCATCTACCACATATATTTCTGAAATATTAGTTTTTTATACAATGAGACTTCTAGCTTTACCCTGGTGCATTAAGATTAAATCCTAGCCTAATAAAACTAGAAAAACAACACCTTTTGTCAGGTACAACCCTAGTCACGCACATGTTTATGCTTGGCGCCCTAGTAAATATTTAGAGTATTTTTATTAATAACATATAGCAAGAAACTAACACTAAATATAGTGAAAAATATGGGATACGTTTGTGGTACTGTTTGCAAAGCTACTTTTGTGGTACTGGTTAAATAGTTTGTCCTTAATCCTTTGTTATGCATCCATATGAATTCAAACTCCCCTTTTTAGATTAAGTTCGACCTTGAATTTTTTGAGACACAAGTCAAACAATGAAACATCTTCAAGATAGGATCAATATCTATTGCTTAGGTCATCCTCAAAACCCTTGTACCCTGCAGGCCTGCACACATTTCTTAATCGGTTAATCCCCAGATTTTGAGCTGTTCTTATCTAGTAGCTTTAGGACTTCAAGGACTCTCGCTCATTAGGTAACCAAGAAACTCAGGTGGATCAAACATTGTATCGGTTATCGAATTACTCCATTGTGTAGACTTCAACTTAATATTTGTATCATGATGAGGGCCATAGGTGACATATATAGATGCTTCAACAGTGGAAAAGATTCATCTTGGACATCTTTAACCACAAGCTCAACCATGTCTGAAACTCTGATTAATAACCTCTTCAAAAATGCTCTTGAAGAACTTCAAATCTCATGTCACACTTTCTCCAAAACAATCACTTGAGGTTGGTAGCACAACATGATCTTCAGAAACTACTTACTCTGCTCAGATGTTGCCTTGAAATCCTTAAGAGGAGAAATCATTTTCCTTATTAATTATAAAACATGCCAATTTTTCTTCGTAGGCATCAATTGAGCTTGGACCAAGTCAAGATGCGTGCTTTTCCTTCTTGAATTTCTTTTAACCATATCCTCTAATACATTCATAGACAAGTTTTAGCTATATCATACTGCATTTTTTTTTGGTTTTATGGCATTGGGATCACTACTAGCACTTTTCATGCTTTCAAGATCAGTGAAGAAAAGTAGACTTGTTCAACAAGATCTTACCTCCATCCATTATTTCGGCTTGAGTTATATTTACCCACCTTGAGGACAAGGTTGATTTTCTTGGCAGGTGGTATTTAACAAATGGCTTTTGCTGGGGTATTACAGGAATTACATATCAAATAGTAATTAGTTATAGTGTAGGAATAAGTACAGGTTAGTAGTATTAGTAGAGGTGAAGGGTAAAAGAATCATCATTTAGAAGTTTGTATTAGAAAGTGGACGAGTTCTTGACTCATATTTTGGAGAGCCATAAGCCTCTCGAAAGCTTGTAATATCGATGACGTTTACGATACTATCAATATACAAAATCACATTTACATTCTACTACATTCACATAAGAATCAGGCCATTTTCTACAATTTGCTAACTGATCTGCCTAATTTGTTCCTTAACATTCGTGGGTATTGAAATTCATCTCAGTACTCCACTCTGTTCATGGAACAAAAGTGTACTCAATTAGATGTTTTTTCCATTCGTAGTACCCTTCAAAATCATTTTGGTCGTTCATAAAACTTTCCGACCATCACTATATGTTTTCGGTTATAAAAGCTCTGATTTTGATTGTATCCAAACATCCATGGCCAAGACCAAGCTACAAACAAAACGAAATCAACAAACAGCATGATCTTCGCTGAGTCTAGGCTGTCACCGAATTTGGTTTTTGATCTTGAGTCGAGCACACAGCAATCAAGAGTAAAGAACCGGTTCTACTCTAAAACAGTACAACCCAAAAAGTATTTCATGTATCAGCACCAAAGCATAAACGCAATATGCAATGTTGTTTTTAGTATCTAGAAGTTATCAAAGAAAAAATACGTATTATCTCATGATTATGACTACATTATCCTGTCTTCATTACTGTAGCTGTGATTTTATTCTATTTGCATGTGAGTCAACTTAAACATATGATTAATAATAGCCAAAAGCTGTGTAAAAGAAATTCAAAGCTTCTTGGCTATTCCTGGTGGAATCTTATCTCATTGATCAATCTTTACGTTTGCCATTTCGACTGCATCTTAATAATATTTTTACTTTTATGAAGTGACATCACAAATAATCTGGGTTAAGTTACAAGAAAATTTTGTATAAATTTAATACTCCCTCCGTTCCTTTTTGTTTGTCCACTTTAAGTTTGTCCACTTTTAGAGAGAGAAATTTAAATTAGATTTTTGAAGTATATATTGATGATACAATATATTCATGTGAGATCTTGTTAGATTTGTGTTGATGTAAAGTTTTTAAATATATAATTTTTATAATTTTTTATGATGCGTACTTAGCGATATTAAAGCTTAAAATTTGCTAAAAAATACGTGAAAAAGGTAAAGTGGACAAATAAAAAGGAACGGAGGGAGTACCGATTATAATGAGCTTAATTTATTTATAGAATTTATTGTTTTGTTCTTTATTGTTTCTTAAAGAAGCTAGTTCGGATCACTGTCCTCTGAAGTTGCTTACTTTTCTGTGTTATGTTTATCACCATTAGATTAGGGCGCCTGAATTTCCATAAAAATTTAATCCCTGTGAGAACCCCTGTTAATATCTTGGGAATTTAGAACCTCATGAAATTAAACCTGTATATTAGGTCTAAATTTGGGGAAACCGTATTCTGTTTTCTGCTTATTGTTGAATGTTTTCTGGGATGTTATGCAGCTTTTCTTCAATTTTTCCTTAGACACACTTCAATTTTAATTTGTTGTGCATTTGGGATTTGAGATGTAAAATGTGTAGAACTGGATGTTTACCTTTTTCGTTTGCTATCTCTGTAGAATAAAAACAAGAAGTCTCCAATGGAGTTGATTAATGAAGTACCTCCTATTAAAGTGGAAGGGAGAATTGCTGCTTGTGAAGGAGGTTAGATTGAATTTTCGAAACTCATTTTTCTGATATCGAATCGAGTCAAAACACTTCTAAGACCCTAAAACCAATTGACCTATTACGTTGTGTTTTTCTCCTGGTGGCAGCTAAGAATCCTTTGGGGCATCCAATTGAGTTCATATGTCTCGACCTAGACACCCCGGCAATCTGCAAATATTGTGGCCTGCGCTACGTTCAAGATCATGGTGGTCATCATTAGAAGCCGATTTACCCATTTTGAAGTTTGCGTTTGTACGGTTGCAACCTTTTTCCCTGTAAGCATCGTGTTCTCCTTGGTATTGTACGGCACATTATGCTAACAATCTGATTCAATGAACATAATTGATCCATTGGAAGATAATAAAAACACCTTTTTCATCTGTTTTAACGCTAGATTGGCAAATATGTTTCAACAAACTTGCAATTAGCCTTAAATGTTACGATGTTGAAAATTTAGCCTAAGTATCATAAATCGTGCAAGTAGAGGTGTTCATTCGGGTCATCGGGTTGATTTCAAGTCAGGTGTTTCGGGTCAGTTTAAAATCGGGTTTTGTGTTCACATTGGTTTTTACATAATTGTAGATACATTTTTAAGTCGGGTCAAATCGGGTTCGGTTATAAAGTCGGGTGTCTGTCGTGTCATCGGGTCTGTTTTGAACACCTTTACGTGCAACTTAACCCAAAGGGTAATTTTTTATTTGCGCTACAAACTTGGTTTCAAAAAGAAATAGCAAAATTATTCTAAAAACTGAAGTTTTTTGGTTGAGGGAAGGGAAAGAGCTTCGTGAAGATCAATTCTGAAAGTGGTACTCGCCCTCTAATCGAGTTAAGATTCGATTTTTAAAAAAATTACAAGTTAATGTTGCTGATAAAATAGATGTAGATAAATTCTCTTCATATTTAATCGTCTTGTCCACTCTCGGTAAAGGTGTTCATTTGGGTCATTGGATTGATTTCGGGTCGGTTTAAAATCGAGTCTTGCATCCACATTGATTAATAAATATTTTTACATTTATTTAGAAGTCGGATTCGATTACAAGGTCGGATAAATATCGGGCTTAGATTCGATTACAATATCGGATCGTTGGGTCTGTTTTGAACACCTTTAATTCTCGTCTCTTGGTGTATCTACCATTAATTGTATCTTGCATTTAAGTAATAATATAAAATTACTGATTACAAAACAACGCAAGTAAGTGAAACTTGTTTTTATCTCTATCCTCTTAAACCTTTTTTTTTTTTTTTTTTGTAAATATATTAGTTTACCAACTTTTGGCCAAAATTTGTCCATCAAGTCATCAACAATACTCCATAATGTAAGAGATGTACTTGATTGTTTTAAGAGATGAACTAGCTTATTTGGCTAAATCTTTGAGAGTCGGCGTCAACAAGAGGTCTTAAGTTTGAAATTTCACGTTACAATAATATCAATTTAAATGATAGTTACTTCTCCGTTGCCTTTCAAATCCACCCGACTAAATGGGGTTCGAGTTTTTTTATATAGCCCAAGATCCGCCTCTCACAAAACATGTCAATTATGAAAAGTTGTTATATGAAAAACGCCACCCATTGGTGCATATAGCAATTCATTTGCTTGCTTAATATGATAAATTATGAAAAAATATAGCACAATTAATATCAAGGAAAAATCAAAACTTAAAATTAGCAATATTAGGGATAAGTAAATCATACTCCGATCCTACGATCCTACATGCTATAACAGCACATGTTTCAACTTTAAAATAACTATAAATAGAACCACACTATTGACAACAAAACCCAGTATAACAAATACCATAATAAGCTCCGGCCAAAATCCAAACGAGACGATCCAGCGTTGTGAGGGGGTAAAACCGAGCCATCGGGTTGAGGAGTAGCGGCAGGGGCCAAGTCGAAAGCAGGTAGCGACGGAGGCGCAGATGTCGGAGACAACGGAGTAGTAGGCAGTGAAGGTGTTTTGTTAATTTCCTGCAACACCCCATCTATCCCATGACACCTGATTGATGACCCAGCAACACAAATATCTGGACTAATAACCTTAACACCATTTAGGAAAAAGCGTTTTCGGCCATTGTTAAGGACCTTGAGCATGAATTCGGGCTTTGATGAAGGAATTATCGAGCCAGATGGGAATCGTTCTAAATAGTCAAACCTTAATGGAGTCGAAATAGAGTGTCTAAGCAAGAAGTCGGTAACTTCATTTTCAGGTATCACGGCTTTTGCTAGTAACCGATTTTTAGGCATCAAGAAGGTGATGTTGCTCGGGATCTTGTCTGTCGAAACCATGTTAAGGAGCATGACGAAGGTGAAATAGTTAGCTCTTTGCATTTCTTCGATAGCAGTATTAAGGGTTTGATTTGTTATAGGGGTATGGACAGCAATGGCGGAAGGTATCAGCGCCATTGTAAGTAGCGATAGAGCAGTAAAAGCGGCCATGGTTGGCTTCGATCGGTGTTTGTTTATGTTAGAACAAGAAGTTTCTTGTGCAGGAGAAGTGTTTAGAATGGAAAACTACATCTATACTGAAAAAAGAATCAAATGAAATAGTTTAAGGCATGCAATAGGGCTGGTTCAACAACCAAAAGTTCACAATAAATGTATGTCAAGTATTTAGCAACTTAAAATATATATGAGCTACTCTAGCGAAAGACTGTTTCTCGATAAGACGACTTTAAAACAAAAAGTCTTATGCTAATAATTGTATTTTCTCCTATTCACTTTAAATGTCTCATTTAGTTTTGGCACGTTTGCCAATGCACGTTTTTAATCTTAAATATCTCTAATTGTGCTTGAGTAAAATTTATAAAAATTTAATAAAATTTACAATAAAATGAATCAAATAAGATTTCGCTTGACTATATTTTAACTTATATATTAAAAATAAAACACATAATAAAAGTGGTTAATGAATAGTGTTGGAAAATCAAATGGGACATTTAAAGTGAATAGGATGGAGTATTAGTTAAGCTATTCAACCCACGTATGAAGAACGTCTCACGGTGAAACCATCAAACCAATCGGTTATAGGATGCACAACAGAAGCAGACCATAGAAAAACGAGTTGGATTGGTTGGGTTTCTGGGTCGGGCCAAAATTTGACGAGTGTATCCAGAAGCTCTTACTGCAGGTTGGACAACATATCACCTACTCGATTCATTGTCTCGATTCTACCATTGAACAATACTAGTACTTTGTGATCACCGGATGAACGCAAGTACGCAACCAAGAACGACGTTACTTAACGCAGTACGCAAAAACATATTCGAAAAATGTTCTACTAAATGATACAAAAATGAAAGAATATTGGGAAAATTCCCATTCTAGTTCACAGATAATTTTTGTAACATTGCTCAGTACAGATAAATGATTTTTTCTGAAGCAATTTACAAAATATTTGCAAGAAACAGATTATATCTAACCCAAAATTTACCTTCTAAGGAAAAGTGAACGAGCCTCCGATTTGATCAGTATCTGATGGAGGTTTGATAGCCACCCAGAGTAGAGATATTGTGATTGCGAGAAGTCCCGACCATACGAAAACAATTGTCGGTGTTCTTCCTCTTCTTCCCATCAAGCCTTTAGCAAACGGGTATAAATGGGCTAGGACCCAGAAACTGAAAAAGACGCCACCGATCAGCTTACTCCATTGGGGTATAGTGCTGTATATTGTGCGGCTAAAACCAACCGCAATTGCTATCAAGTTAAGCATCATGATAAGAATAGGCGGAATCATCAACGATGTCCATTTGACGATGTAAAGGTCAGCGAACTCGTCATCATTGTCATCACCGGCAGATTTAGAAGTCAAAGTAAACGAGATTTCGATACCAGCAACGACTTTCAGTAAACCTTGAAGCACTGCAGCAAGGTGTGCACTTGTCCCTCCGATTAGCCAAAACTGTTCGTTACGCCACCATTCTTCCAATTCGATGCCCGACCATTTAATTTCGAGGACAGCTAGTAAACAAAGTGTCACGGTAATGACCAATAAATAGGTGAGGAAAGTGACGTTAAGTGTTTGTACTATAAACTGGCCCGAGAAAAGAGAGAGTGCAGGTAAAAAGCAGTATACGATTAGAAAGATGGATGTGAAGGGATAAATTCCGACATTAAGGTATGCAATTCTCTGAAGAATCTTCATTTTTGGGCTGGCAAGTAGGGCGTTATTGCGAGAGAAGAAAATCTCGACCGATCCTGTGGCCCAACGAAGAACCTGATGGAGCCGGTCAGTGAGATTGATAGGGGCGGTTCCACGGAAAGCATCACGCTTCGTGACACAGTAAACGGATTTCCAACCTCTGTTGTGCATCCTATAACCAGTGACCACATCCTCTGTCACAGAACCATAAATCCAACCCACACGCTCGCCCCATTCGGTTTTATCCTCGTACCAGCAAGAGATGGCATTGATTGCTTCAGCAACTGTCGATGCATCAAGCAACTCTCGACCAATTGTGAGTGCACCAGGTGGCCTTCCATTCTTGACAGCAGGGTGATCAGCTAATGGACGTCCTTGAAACTCTGCTACAGGGATTGAATCAATGAGGAACCTCGAGTTGCCGAACTTCTTGGGAAATGTAGAAAGAGGCATTTCATCGTCGTCAGAGTCACCCATTCTCAGAGCTCGGTTTTCCTCCGCGAGCCTCTTACGACGAGGGAAGCAGCAGTCCCAGACACTAGGAGCACGGTCTTTTGCACGAGGTGGATCAAAGCCATAAAGTGCCATCCTTCGGAAAAGGCAACCAGTTCCAACATATACTGGGCCCTGAAGCCCATCAAGGGCCCGCATGTTGACATCAAAGAAAACGGTATTATTATTGGCATACCGATCAGAGGGGTCAATACCCTCAAACCTTTGAGGGAACTGAACATAACAAATGCGATCCCCACCACGGTCCATCATGAAACACATGCCTTCTCTCATTGCTTGAGAGTTGTAAATGTAATGGTCACAATCCAGATTAAGAATGAAGGGACCATTGGACATGATAGCAGATGCTCTCACCAAAGCATTCATGGCTCCAGCCTTCTTATTGTGATCATAGCCAGGGCGCTTCTCACGAGATACATATACCAGCATTGGAAGCCGGATGTCGACTTCTGTAAGGTCAAGAAGCTTGGACTCATCCGGATCACCAAAAAGCGGTTCTTCACTAGGAGGCTTGAGCATAACCTACATCATTTATTGAAATCAAAAATCAGCGAAACTGATCCTCGGTCAATAGTTAATCACTTGTGGCAAAGGATCTGTCCGTAAAGAGAATTGATTGTTTCGATCATGAAGGAAGTTATCAAATTTACCTGTATGATTCCCGCATGATCTCCCCTAGAGTGTTCGGAAGAAGGATGATTCCAAGTACCGGGCCAATGAGTTCCATCAGCCATCCAAGTAGCTTTAGGAATTTTGACAACCTCAAACGGTTCATCAGTTGGATTTTGTCTCTGAAGTTTTAAGGCCTTAATTTCCTCCCTAGCATGGTACGCATCAGATCGACGTCGAATTGATTCGGGCAAACCATTAATTCTAACCTTGAATTCATCATATTCTCGCTTTAGTCGCCTGCGGTCCTTCACAAAATCTGGACGTACCTTGTTTTTATATGGATCCTTCTTCAGGTTAAAGTAAGATTCGGGATTCCTTGGCTCGATATTATGTTTACGACAGAAAGGAACCCACATATGGGCAAAGCTAGCAGCTTCGGCCATGGCCTCAAAAGTAAGAAGGGCACCACCATCATCAGAAACATAGCAAGAAAGCTTTTCGACTGGGTAGTCAGCTGCTAGAATCGACAGAATAGTGTTGGCAGTTACGAGAGGGGGCTCTTTCTCTGGATCGGCAGTAGACACAAAAATATCGATTCCAGGAAGATCAGATCTTCCAGTAGGATTGTTGGGACTAGGTGTCTCAAACTTTTCTTTCAGGACATTGAGATCTGTCGCACGATTAATAGGGCAGAGTTTCGGTAGCTGATCAAGAAGCCATGAAAAGGCAAACCAAATCTCACAAACCACAGACATGCCCCACAGCCATATTGCATCTTCGTTTTTATGTTTCACTCTCCAAGCAAGAAATAGGCCCAAAACTGCCATTCGTACGAATATGAGCAACCTGCAAAGTTAACAGCAAGACAAATAAATACTCCTGAAAGAACTGTCTGCCTTTAAACGATACTACCAGTCCCAAGCACGGATAAAACAGGAGGTGAGTGAGCGGTAGTTTAGTAATGTCTAAGAAACCAGTTCAACCAAAAGTTTAAGCTGATGGCTGAAGTCCCATCATATGTTATATACTGTAACAAGCTTAGTCACATCCATTGATCATAAATTCATAATCATTAAAAAGATAGACGAACAGAAAGATTAGATTTATACCGATAAGGACTGAGAACAGCTGCAGGAATCTTCAGTTTCCGAGTAAGTGGCCTCCATGGTTTGTTCATCAGTTCTTGAGGGTCATGTATATCCCCATCATTGCTATTAACATCATTTGGAGCCCCCTCCTTTGGCCAGATCGCATTTCCGTACCCATAAGTCCCCTTCGTTTCGTATAACCAGCGATTATGGTCGAATTCTGCGGTTTGGCTTCTCATTAACACCGACTTTGTTGATTTCATCAACGACAATCTCCTCTCCATTTTCGACATTCCATCTGAAGGAGGCGGAAGCGGGAGTGGCCCACCTGTTGCTTCATCCAAGTCCGGATTCTTGTAAGGCTCCTTACAACCAGGGCAAATTGAATCCCCTGATTTGATTGCATCGATATAACAATCTCGACAAATTTTGAAATCGCATTCGCAAGGAAGAATATCCTTACCCCTCCCATCACTCACCACATTCCCATCACATCCATGGACTGCACAAGATGATCCTTTGGCCCCAGCCATCTGAGGATGACTAGCTTCAGAATCAATCACCTTATCCAAGAGATGGGCCCTTGTAACACTATTAAATCCTCCTGTGAAAAGAGAGCTGGAAACATATTGTTCCTCGACCCTCTGCGATATAGTGGGGTCGGGCATTGGCTGGTTATCAGGCGTGGCGGGTATCTGCACAGTATAGTCTGCATATTCGGAGCTTGAAAGTTCACTATCAAGATCATCCCTCGAATAGTTCACATAACGACCAGATGAAGTACGACGAGCAAAGGTTACAGTCGGAGGAAGGGGAGGTCTAAGTTGTTGCAGCTCGGATGCATCAGTGCTCGATGATAGATTCGATCGACTTTGCTTGAATGACTTTGATGCCATTTTTTAAGATACCTATCTTTGATCCTATAAAATCAACAAATCAATCAACTCATACTTCCACATTTTTACAATTTGATTAACAAACTTAACAACCCATCATCAAAAATACATTTGAATCACACTTAAAAGGGTTACAAAAGTACTTGATCTCAACTTCCAAAAAGTCACCCAAGATTCAAATCAAGTCAAAAAGTATCAACACTTGAAAAAAAAGAAAAGGGTCATTAGACTTTATAGCAAGAATCAAGTCTCTCATAAAAGTTAACCCTATTTGCAACCAGTGTAACATAATTCAAAATAATTGTGATAGGTTCAAAATAATTCAAAAATATCCCAAAACCGACCACAATTCGCTCTTTTCAATTTCCGATGAATCATGTGACACTTCAAAACCAAGAAAAAAAGGGGGAATTCCCAGCACTAAAATGTAGCATAAAACCTAGAAAAACTCAAGTTTAACAAGTACTTCTCCTCCTTAGAGAATCAAGTATATGCTTATACTAAAACTTTAAAATCAAATCTGATGTAAACCCACAAACAGTTCCAAACTTTTTTTGAGCAAACTATAAATTCATTCATCAAAACCAAAAAGAATCAAATCAAATTAACTTTTATTCAAATCTTAAAACCCAAAATCAAATAAAAATGAAGCAAAAATAAATCTACCCAAAACTTAAATGTACAAGTAAACAGATTAGAGGAAGCATAAACTATAAACAAAATCAAAAATCAAAACCAGAAATGCAAAAGAAGCATTGAATTAAGAAAATGCAAAAACTTACCAATATAAACAACAAGAACAGATCTCTTGGTGGGATCTTACTATAAAATCCTGAATCTCAACATACTACTCAAACAATAGATTTTGAAGAAAATCAATGATATTAAGATGGGTTTTTAGTATTGGGTTGTAATTTGTGAAAAAAAAAACTTGAAATCATAGAAAGTATAGAAAAATGGTTTGAATCTTATTATATAGAACAAAAAATGGAAATTTAGCAAATTAAAAATTCAATCTTTTACTTTTACTACTACTAATTAATATAATTGGAAAGAAAAAAGGGGAAAAATGTACAAGTAGAAGTAGAAATTATGGAAATATATGATTAATTTGAGTTAAAAAGAGGAAAATGGTTCAAAGTTCAAATAGAACAGCAGAGTGTGAACTGGAAGTATAGATAAGCCGGATGAATACACGCATTAGCACGACATCGTTTTATGTAGCGCGTCAGAAATTTTCAATTGTTTGAATATTAGGTGTGGTGTGGTATACTTTTTTGCCTAATTCTAAACTACTATTGTCCGGTGAATAAGAAATTGTCGCAGTTGTATATTTTGCGGAAAAAATTAAGGAATTTGATGGGTTTATTTTTATTGTAGAATGATATTGAGTGAGAGTTGAAATTATGTAGATGAGAGTAAAAAAATAGTGTGGAGATATTTTTGTAAGAGGAAATTATAACAAAGTAAGAATGACGAACTTAAAAAAGTTGGGGAAGTGAAAATCTTTTCGATCTTTTGAAAATAAATTAAATAATCCTAATCAAGACTTGAGTCTTATGATGTATGTCATCTTCAATAATATGGTTTTGATATAGAAATTTGAATTTACTCCCTCGTATTTTCTTTATTAGTCTCATTTTCAAATAGCGTTAAGTCATTCTATTTCTCGTTTCTATTTATAGTATGTATATTTTACCTTATTATCGCTACCCACATTATCTTACTATATTAATCTAATGAACAACCATTAATAATTTACTTATTACCCTTTAACTCTCCTTTGTAACTGGTTTCATTTAACCTATTTAAAAATTAGTGAAAAGTCAAATAAGACTAATTAGAAGAATAAGAGGAAATATTAAATTTAGATAATTTTGTTTTTTTATTTACGAACTGTAATCTAGTTTCTTTATTGTTTTCAAGTTTTATTGTAATTAAAGAATTGTAAACTTTGTTTGCTTATACGCTATTATCCTATTTTCGAGCGGGATATTAGATTAATGATAATAATAATAATAATGATCTTCGTTTATACGCTATTAGTCAGCATTAAATTAAATATGTCTAACAAGTAACAACCCAATATCAAGCCCCTCGCCCCTTCCCTCAATGAATAACGTGTCTACGTATGTTTTAATAGACAATATTTGATCAATAATTATAAAACTAAACACAAATTAGTTAATCTTTGCAAGTTTTGAAAGTAGAAGGTTCATTTCAAAAAAAAAATATAATAAATTTGAAAGTAGAAGAAATAGAAGAAAATATATTGTAAAACACTATCATCCATCACATTCAATAGTGTTTGGCAATTGGCTGTTGGCTTTTTTAGTTGGTTTGTTTGACTAGTTGAAAATGTTGGTTGTTTTTGTTGGCTTTTAAGTTAGCTGAAAAAGCTAGCTGTTTGTGAAGATGTTTAATAAATTTGAGTATTAGATGTTAGCAGTTTATTAGAGAAAAAGTGGTTCAACAAGCCAAAAGCTAACCAAAAAAGCTAGCTGGAGCAACTTTTTCATTTTGGCTTAAAAAACAGTTTTTCAGTTGCTTCAAAAACTATTTACCAAATATATTTTTTTGCTGTTTGACCAACCAATAAGCCAAAAGCCAACCAAAAAGTCAATTAAAAAGCTAAGAACCAAACACCCCAAATCCAAATAATGTTCTTACTTAGAAAGTTGTGATAGAAGCAAATAACTTTCTAATTTGAGGATTACAGAAATTATAGATACGTTAGCCATGTTACTAAGCGAAATTTTGTTATAAAAAAGACTATAAGAATGTTTAATTTGTTAATAGTTGATTGTTAATTTGAGTGATTGGTTATACCAATTTGTTTGATCAACAGATTTTTAACACGTTGATTAGAGCAACTTGTTCTAAATGAGCTAATTTAAACAAATCATAATAATAATTGGGAAATTCCACGTGGTAATCCTGAGGTTTTGGGTTTTCCACGTGGTAACCAAAACTTTTAAAAAATCCTCGCGGTAACCCTAAGGTTTACGTAAATGTTCCGTCACGACCTTATTGCACATAAAAACGTTAGCAAACGTTAATTTTGAAGCTTTATGGCTATTGTATATTTGTATGCATATATATATGCGACTCAACATTCGAAATGGCATCAATTTGACCCTTTTCCCCCAAAATATAACCCTCAAATCTACCATTTTTCATCAAAATTATTTTTTTCCCCAAATCATAAGATGGTAGAGTTTGGGTTTATATTTTGGGGAAAATGGTTGAGACTGGTGGCATTTAGAATGGTGAGTCGCATATATAGGCGTACAACAACCTTAAAGTTTCGAAATTAATGTTTCTTAACGTTTTGCTTATATTTTATGTGCAAAAAGGTCATGGAAGAACAATTTAGTAAACCTCAGGGTTACCATGGGGATTTTTTAAAAATTTTGGTTACCACGTGGAAAACCCAAAACCTCAGGCTTACCACGTGGAATTTCTCAGAATAATTTATATGATTGACCACTCAATCGACATATGTACCTAAATAAACTAAAAAAATATCCAAAAATTATTTATCAAAACAACCCCTCAATTTTAAAGATGAAACTCCATAATATAATTTGAAGTGCATTTTAGAGATCTTAGAAAAATATATAAAAAATGATTAATTAAAGGAGTAATTAAGCAAAGTATAATTAATAAATAATGGGCATGGCCGATCTCAATCGCGATCAAGAACCAAATAATACATACATACTTTCATGTGCCACCGTCTGATTCCAGCTGCCTCTAATCAACTCATAATAATAATTATTAATATATACTTCTATTGGAGTAATAATTATTACTTCTATTAATTATAAGCCCT
Source organism: Amaranthus palmeri (assembly GCA_019776075.1). Taxonomy (NCBI): domain Eukaryota; kingdom Viridiplantae; phylum Streptophyta; class Magnoliopsida; order Caryophyllales; family Amaranthaceae; genus Amaranthus; species Amaranthus palmeri. The sequence goes on from JAAKBH010000282.1 coordinate 1,451,328, forward strand.
TTAAAAATTTGCTCCGTTTTGGAATTCTCGCTACATAAAATTTATTGGTGTTATTTATCTTTTAATCTTATTTTATATATTTTGTGACTAATGTATAAGATAAAATATAGTCAATGAGATCTGTTTGAATCAACTAATCGCATACTTTTGTAATATCTTTATATTAGTTAAATATGATTTTAGATATAAATAATTTAAAATATAAATTAAATTGCATAAAATATGAAATACAACAACTATAATGAAACAAATAAAATACTTCTAGTCAAATTTCGATAGAAGGCAAAAAGTTAATAGGAAGGCCATTCTCGAGTAGGGGACTCTTTGATCGCATTTTCTTATATGGGTATGAGTGACCGTTGTTCTTTCTTTCCCGCACCCTGATCATAATTTTCTATAAGCGGAATAGACTTAAAAAGATATAAAAAAGTTAAAAGGAAGAATAAGGAATAAAAATTGCAAGATCTAAGGCGTGAAGTATGGGAATTATGTCTGCTCATGTGGGACCATTACTATCATCATACATTCATCCACATTCTTTATCATTGTTTTTTAATTGTTGTTTAATATATACTATATAAGTTATAACTACTGATTTAAATGTATTGTTATTATTATTTATCAATAAATATTCATTTTATTTTTTTATCAATTCAAATATAGTATTTTCAATTTTTATGTATATGGAAAAACATAACAAAACAAAATCTTAGTTCATTCATATTGATCCATATTTTAGAAATATTAACATTTTACATTTTGTAATTATGTACACTAAAATTATTCAGAGTCAAAATAGTTATTAAGTACATAGAAAGAGAATATTGTATTTGGCAAAATGTTCTTGTTTAAAGAGATATTTAACAAAATTAAATAGTACTCCCTTCGTTCTTATATGTGTGTCTTATTTGAAGATTTCACACATATTAAGATAGTGAGAATCTTTGTTGATTGTGGGTATTATTTTATTATAATAGTGGTGTGAATTAATGATTGTATTAGTATTGTGAGAGAGAAAATATAAATTAATTATTATAAATGGGATATTAGAAGAGAGAGGGGGATATTTTATTATATAATAGTGGTGTGAATTAATGATTGTATTGGTATTATGAGAGAGAAAATATAAATTAATTATTATAAATGGGATATAAGAAGAGAGAGGGGGTGAAAAGAGGGTATCAAAACTTTCCATTTTAGGAAATGGGACAAACATATGAAACTATTCGTTATAGTAATGTGGACAATCAAAAAAGAACGGAGGGAGTATCAATAGCGCAACAAGCTAATAACCAATTTAAAAGCCAACAAAAGTAATTTTTTTTATTTTTATCTTTAAAAAGCCAACTTTTCAACTCGCCAAAATTCATTTACTTAAAATTTTAACCAGCACATTAAAAATCAAAAGCTAAAAAAAACTGATCAAAAAGAACACAATAGGCATTTACCAAACACGAACACGAATGACCACTAAGAACTTTGACCAATTCACATATATATATATATATATATATATATATATATATATATATATATATATATATATATATATATATATATATATATATATATATATATATATATATATATATATATTCCTTAATTTGCTGCAAAACCTTCGGTAGAACTTATAACACATTCTTCTTGGACCTTGTTGGACTGGAACACTAGTGGATTACTGGATTTGGAACCAACTTCAGAAACTAAGAAAAGATTGAAAAAATGTTCATGTATAAAAAAAAGTTCGTAAACTATTTCTCGACAAAAATGACGAATTACAGGTAGAGATGCACCCATTGGGCTTGCAACAGACGTAATAGTGATAAACAAATGAACAAGAAGAAAAAATAACACCGAGGGTTGATAAAAATTGACGTTCTTTCATGACAAGGGACCAGGTATGCTCGAATTTGAACGCCTGCACTCACACGTGCATATGCTTCTTGATCCCTCAACTACGCGTTGTGATCTTCGTATGTGTAGTTTGATATTTACCAGCTTACCGGCAATCTGTGGCATGTTTCTAAGGTCAGCAGAGTTTCTAGTGTCTAATAGACGATTTTGTAAGCGAGCTAGAGTTCAAAGAAAAACCCAACGAAAGAGTCAAATTTGCATACCATTCTCCATGTTAAGTCCTCGGGACCCAAAGGCTGAGCTGGACTTGAATAAAGGAAATGCCTCGAGTACTGAAAATTTTGAACAAACACATTCATAGGAGAGTAGAGGTATGATAAGACTATAAGTAATAATACAAACCAATAAATCCAACACAATTTAGTTTCCGGAATGAGATCAAATCGAACCGGGAAGATCTTTACATCGAAACATGAAAAGATTTGGAAAAACATAAGAGAAATTTCACAAACCTTGGCCAAGAATTTTTGTTTATCTTTAATTTCTGAAGGACTAAAACCTTTAAGGTGTGATAAAAGCCAACCGGGTCTCAAAGCATCACTTGATGAGACGAAAACAGCCATCTGCACATACGGCAAAAATGAGAATCTTAACACATTTGACAGCTACGACAAGCGGCAGACTGATACAAACAACTTAGCAAAAACTCGACGTCGAAAATCTTGATCCCAACTATACACAGCCAATTACATGAGCTAAAACAATAATCAGCATAAGAGATCGTCAGTAACAAAGATAATATATGGCCCTACATAATACTACTGTACAACTAAAAAATCATTTAATCTTGCAATTCCTTTTGTTTTATAGATAAAAACTATGGTTCTTATCTTGTAGTCCTTCTAAAAATCTTGTTAGATAATTAGGTTAACTAATTCAATCCCATATGCCCTTATCATTTCCAAGCCTCAATAGGACTTTTGATTCATTTTTTTTCAAAGCTTCTTATACCTCAACTTTGTTGACCCGTTTCAGAAACCATCTATTAATCCTATATTATTTTCTAGAAAATGTACAACTTATTTCTACAAACTAATTTGCTTTGATCAAAGGAAATCTATCCAGTTAATAATCCATTTAAAAAAATAAGACTTAAAAAAAGAAACTTTGAAGTTTAGAAACGACAAGTAACTGGACTGCCGAGAAACAAAAAAATCTACTCTTTTTTAATAGATTACATGGGTTATCAATTATCTTTAACGAGTTTTGTGGGTATCTAACCTAGTAAAAACCAACCAGCTCTCAACTAATTTGTTCAATGACTTAACTACCCCACAAGATCCATCAAACTTCAGTCCACTATTGGCTTATTCCAATCATCACCATTGAGGCTACTTTGATCTTACAGCACGAATTCAAAGGGAAAGAAAGGAAAATAAACAATCTTAGATCTTTCAAATAAACTTTAAATTTGACACTTCTCTTTTATATCTCCCCTTATCTCTCGAAACTTGGTATATGAAAGCCATACAAAGTTGTATCATTAGGCAAGCTAGTACTAGCAATTAAGCTATATGATGAAGCCTTGGATTAAATTGAAGGGTCTGTAGGACGTAGCTATAACCGTTCATATTTCAATACGAAAGGAGGAAGACACTAGACACTGAGGTTAGTAGGAATAAAATAAGAGATTACGAGGTATGTTGAAAGTTTTTGATAAAGCAGAAATAGTAATTAGCAGTTTAAGATGTTTAAAACCACTTAAGACGTGCTTCGAGAAAAAGAAAACATTAGAAGAGTAGAAGTTGAATATGAGCTCTTCCATTCTATATCTAGAATGCTGCTCTCTGCAAAATGCCACATGTAAGAAAAACATTTTAGCCTGAACATATACACCAAACATATATCTATACAAAACATTTTAAGCCGAACAACCTAGTGCATATCACGACATGAAACACTAATATATCTAGAAAATATCTTACAAGGCATAGTCGTGTTCATACCTTCCTGTAGTCAATGATTCCTTCAAATGGAAGCTCCAGTTCATCACTGACTATAACAGGGATGCAGCCACTGACTATAGCATCGAATAATCTAGCAGATGATGGAGTGTCACCAGCAGGGTTAAGGCAAAAGATAGACCTGACAGGGTGAAAAAAGACTACTCAGCTGCATCCACAATGTTTCAATTGTTCACAAATACAGAAGACGACAGGAACATCAATAAAGCTTTGATGATTATCTGGGTAAAGTTCATGTATCTCACTTGCGCATTCCATTTTGGGCTGCAACCTTGCCAGCCTCTCCAGCTGTTCCTTCCTCAATAGACACGCCTTCAGCACCAGACAACTCAGCAACAAGTTTTGATCGAATCTTTCCTCCCTGAAGAAAAGCGCAGCAGCTTAGCATACTGTGCAAGACATATCCAAGTTCCAGAAAAATATTTTTTTCCTTGTTCAACTTAATTCCAATCCCCTATTGTTGGGATTAAGTTTTAGGCATCGTTGGATCATTCTAAAACTTATTTCTAGCAATCCTCATCAGGGTTTTACGTAATCAGATACCATCTTTTCCATGATCCCAATTAAAATATGCAAAAAGGTATTATACCAAAAAAAATATTGCTGGTATCTACGTATTGTGATTGTATTATAAATGTTTTTGAGCTTACTGTGGTTGACATATAGGCCGAGACAACAATGAAACAATCTGGATTGACCACAAAGGCTATTTTGCGACTGTTACCCTGCCGATCCGAGAATTTGCACTATGCATGATATTGATAAACAATACTAAAGTCTAATCTAGGTACTACATCAATGTCATGAAAAATGCATACTTACAAATTTCACAATATTTAAGTTCATTTGACATGCATGAAAAATTGAATCTTGCCCAAATATTATAGGGAATATTCAACTTCACAAAGATCCTCTATGAAAATTAACTAGATATTAAAGCGGGAACCAATGTTAGAAAAAGTACGAAAAATAGGAAATGAAAAAAGCTCATATAACTTGATAAGAACGTAAACATTCATTTTAAGACCCCAAAATGGAATAAGTATATGTTCATTTATTTAAACTCCCATAAAAAGAAAACAGACTAATTAGTTATGAATCCAAATGAAATAATGCTTTACTGTGGAAAGCTTCTTACAGCATTTCTTTTAAGCCTCCCACGAAAAAATAGCAAAGTGCTTCTCATGGACTCATGTTCCCGTAGACAGTGAGCATCGCAAAAATCCAAATTAGGAACATATGGAAGAATCAGATCTTTCTCAAGATAAACTTGCCCAGGCTTATACCTGAACTCAAAACATAATCCACATCAGCTACAACAACTTAAGTGGGACTGCAATCACAAGAACGACCACATACCAGTTTCCTGTGGAGTCCATGTCAGGTAATAGCCAAATTGCAGTTTTTAGGAACCTACGAACTGTTTTAAATGACCAAGGATGGTGAACAGGAAGTATGTGGTCTCTTCCCCCAGAACGCTTCCATGCTGGCTGATCAGTCACCCACTTTAAAACTTCCTGCATCACAGTACAGCACACCATTACTTGACCAGCAGTGCAAGTGCATCAACAAATGTGAAGGTTGGTTAGAAATGCAAGTGCATTATGAATCAAAAAAGTCCAAGCAAGATGGATGCACAAATTTAAGGGGGGTTTGTGGAATTGGGGATGATTTTTCAGTTATGGATGGATGAGAAAATCACAGAAAGCAATAATTGGTGATCAAAATCATCACCAATGGTAACACTCTAGCTGATCTTCTAGACAGTAAACATGTGTTCCTAACCTTTAGGTACACCATAAAGGACAATTCCAGCACATACATTGTTTAGTAATGGTCTCTTTGGCTTACCGTCTCTCACAACTACTTGTGAATATTTATGTATACGTAAAAAACAAAAAACTGCTTTTGAGTCTACAATAAAAAAATGTTGACTCACAATCAAACATTGAGTAAAACTTAGTTGATCTGTGATAAAAATGATGGCGTGGAATAGAAAAAGTCACAAAATTAAGAAAATGTGTCAAAACGATCGGGGTTGAAATTCGATCGAGTTTAACCTAATTTTTTCCAATATTTTTAGGTAGAGTTATTTTCAGGTCACAAATTGAAATATTCTGATTATGACCAACTGATTTCCATCGGGTTTTGGTGGGTCAAAATTTGACATATATATGCGCAACCTCAACTAATAACAAAGAGCTTTTTAAAGTAACAAAGAGGTCATTTTGAATGACCATTGATTGCAAATATCTACGACTTCATATAAATAAAAATAAGGAAAATTTACTTTTAAAAATCCGACCTTTTGCTTGTTCTCTTTTAAAAATTCCCACCTTTTGATTATTTTTTAAAAATCCGACCTTTAGCTTCCGTTTTCTTTTATAGTACATACCTCCCTAACTCACCTGAACAACCGGTTAATTTCAAATTTTTTAAAAAAGAGAATAGGAAAATTCACTTTTAAAAATCCAACGTTTTGCTTGATCTCTTTTAAAAATCTCACCTGTTGTTTGTTCTCTTTTAAAAATTTGACCTTTTGCTTGTTCTCTTTTAATAAATGATGAATTTTCAAATTTATTCGATCACTGGTAAAAATGTTCTATAAAAGAAAACGGAGGCAAAAGGTTGGATTTTTAAAAAATAATTAAAAGGTGGGATTTTTAAAAGAGAACAAGCAAAAAGTTGGATTTTTAAAAGTAAAGACAAAACTATGGAATTATGTGTACAAAAAATCTCATGCAGGTGAAGCATTAGTAAGAACCAAAATTAGACTAAGTGTACACTTTAGGCTTGAAAATTTAAATTAAAGGCACACTTAAACAAATATAGGAAATTCAAGAACCTAACATCGAATCATTCACTAAGATCTCAATCACCTTCAGATAAAAATAAATTAGAAGTTTATTTAAAGGAGTGGAAACGGCTCCAAATCAAGAGCTCGAATCCCATCGATACAATGTTTGATTAAAAAACCTTATATACCAAGTAGTTTTCTCACTCTTCAATCAACTGTACCATAGACCAGTTATTAGTTCGTAACATGTATTCAACAATTTTGAAGCAGCAAGCAGACATCAAATAAAAATGTGGAGGGAGCTATGTCCAACGATTTTTAAACAGAAACAATTACAATAATGATGAGAAATGGTAGGTGTGATACTGTATAGATATAAAATACACGACAAAAATCTATAGATATAAGCCAGACAACAATATAAGGTTTTAGACTAGCTCAAGCAAAGAAAGAAATGCATAGAACAGAAATAAGTATCAGAGAAGCACTCACACCCTGTAAAGTGCCTTGCACTGTTGTTTTTCCATCAAGAAGTAGCTGATGGTAGTGAAGAATGGGATATAAAATAGATCAGCCTCATCTTGCTTGTGAACCCGTATGACATTCTTTAACAGTCTTTCTGATTGTGGAGCAATGAGATCAGCCCAAATCCAATAGTCAATAGAATGCTGCAAAATGTCAGCTAGCTCAGTTATGAAGTCTGATGGAATATCGTCTACACCACTACTTTCTGTAGCTCTCTACACACTCAAATTTTCAACATAACATTGCATGGAAAAGGATGTAACATCCCATTTGGTTGTTTGTATTAGATGGTGGGAATGGTGACGAAATTTTAGGTTAATTAAGCTAGAAAAACAACTAGACAAAGGTTGACCATTTTTGTTCTACTCCAATCAATTAATTTTTCCCCAAAATTCATTCCCATTCATTACCAATTTACCACTTGAAAAGGTGATATCGGTAATGAAAAATATTAAACGAAAACACATGTCCGAGATTAAGAGTACATGGGAATGACATATCACATTTTGTCCAAAACTAAACTAAAATTTATTCCTATCTCCTATCATTCAGTACCAAAAACCAAACACCCTGAACGGGTTTAGCGGTTAATAGTTGACTGGTCTTAATATTCATTTGCAAATCAATAACTCTAACTATTAATCAAAAGTTCCTCAAATCCCTACTGTAATTGCTAAAATTTCAGACCAACAATTTCCAATGCCAAACACATCAACGCTTAAACATATAGCAACAAGAGCAACCTAAGGAAACTGTAAACTGAAATCAAAAAATGCATTAAATGAAAGCCAAAGAAAAAATCAGACAGTATACACACAAATAAAGCAAGAAATCACCTGCTCAATAAGACGATGGACAGGGCTACCATTAGAGGTCAAATTAGAGGTATCCTTATAAGTATTACGAAACAACCACAACAAATCAAAAGTAAATTTGGACGGCATTTCATACACATAAACCCTAATCGGCAACGAAACAGCATGATAAAATGAATCCTCCTCATAAACTCGCTCGTCCTCTTTTTCCCAAATCGAATCATCCAGCTTTCTGATTGCTTCACCGTCGGTGTCATACACAGTATCATCTTTGGACTGAATTTTAGGGAGCTTGTTAATGAGGAAATTCTCTAAAGATGCAACAAACGAAAACTCGAAATTAGGGTTAGGATTTGGAATTGATAAGGAAGTATTGGGAGAAAGAAAAGAAGGTAAAGAAGAAGAGAAAAAAAAGATGATGAACAAAAAAGTGAGTAGTGAGAGAATGAAGATGATGATAACTGGGGAAGTGTAAAGTGATCTCTCCCTTGAAGATGAAGAAGAGTGCAGGTATTTTCCTGCCATTGTTGAGGTTAGGAGAGAGAAAGTGATCACAGTGAAGAGAGGGACTGTGGGAGTTCGAGTCTTTGAGATCGAGGGGAATGAACTGCAAAGGAAAGCGGTATCAAGGAAGAAAACAAAAAGAGGTACAAAATGTCTCATGGTGGGACGATCTCGTATATTGTACTTTCTCCATCATCAAATACTTGTTATTTTAGACACAAAATTTATGGGAAATTTCATATGATAGCATCGAATTTTCATAAAACGCAAGTGTTATCATTTTTGGAAGATTTTTTCACATGGTAGTATTCAGTTTTTTTTTGAAATGTGGTAGCATCCAGTTTATGTCTTACCTGACTGTCGTAGCATTTTTCGTTAAATTCTTGTCAATTTCCGTTTGATTCACCATTTGACGTTTCTATTCTTATTAAGTGTTAGTTGTTGTCTTTATAATTTGCTCTAAACCATTTTTATGCTCTCAAAGATTTATTTTACCATTTTAACGTTTAATTCATTATTTAATTCATCAATGCTCTCAAATGTTGTAACAATTTTGACGTTAGTTCACCATTTTTATGCTTACAACGATTTTTCTCTTCTATAAGAGTAATTTTTTCCTTTTTTTCTATAAATATTCTTTTGTATTCCTGAAATAGCTACTTTATATTCATGTCAAAGTTCCATATTTCTTTGTCATTTGCTAATTAAAATTAAAAAAATGACAATTAAGATTAAAAGACTGATCAACGCTTCAGATTACATAGTTGTAGTAGCTGGCTCCAAAAGCCAACCACAATAAAACCCCCTTCCAAGATTGCTGGAACCCAATCTACTTGCCGAGGAGGAGGAGCGGCCAGACAAAAAAAAAAAAAAAAAAAAAAAAAAAAAAAAAAAAAAAAACTCGTCAATCGCCATAGATTATATCATCATATTTGTAAACTTGTTCCTATTGTCTCAAACCCTGTCCATACATCAATCACCAATAAACAACACTAGACAACAACAATCACATAAATGTAAACCTCAAAGGGAGATGAGGTCGTCGTCTTTTGCGGACTGCGGTTTAGTTGGCTCAATGCCAACCTCCGAAGTGGTGCCGGATTTCTTGCCAAAGATCATCTCGTCAAGATCATCCATCATATCATCGTGTTGTCCTCCATGAGAATTGCCTCGGGATCCTGCTGGTTTCCTTACAAGAGCATCTTCTTTCCCAGCACGTGGTGATTCCTCAGGCTCATCAGCAATGGGAATCATGGCTGGCTCAGGAGCTGCTGGGACAGAAGGGGGCTTCTTTATATCATCGTATTTGTCGAGAACTTTTTGTATCTCATCATTTACATTTAAGGCCTCGAAAAGCAGGGCCTCATTATCACCAGCAGTCTCGACAATTCTCTGAACGGTGGACTGGGACTGACGACATTGATGTACCAGAGTAGTAGTAAGATCATCCTGCCAAAAGAAAGAAATGTATCGGTCAGTTATGTAGAAAATCACCAGAGAAGAGAAACAAAACCGAAGGACGATTTTGTGAGTTGTCACATAATTGCAGAAGCAGAAGAATTTCCATCCGAATGGAGAGGTTGATGTAAAGAAATGGAATGCGATCCTATGCGTCAGCGTTACGTTAAAAAGTATGAGACGTACTACATCATTGCCTTTCACAAATTTCAACAGCTTCAGCCAGTCTGAGAGGGGATTATAAATGGGCCATAGAGAGCAAACATCTGTCAAAATACTGCTTTTCAGTTTAATTGGATTGTACTTTGGTCACTCCATGGAGTTGAACTTCCTAATTGCAATTGTTAGGTCATTCTTTAGGGTCATTTTTTCCATTGGATACGCTAAATTGTGACCTGATATTATCTGGACGCTCACTTAGTTGAATAAAAATTCAGAACTTCCAGCTCTAGGATCTGTAAGCCAAAACCTCTATACTCTTATTACCACGTAGTTAATGTGAATGGTTTTTGGATATTATAATGCACTCAGTTATCATAGTATGAGTATAATCCTCACATGCTAAACAGGAAGCTCAAATCTGTAGGACAGCATAGTGTTGCTGAATTCTGAGTCTAACAATTCAATCAAGCACTGTAAAATAATCTTGAGGAGCTCGACCAATTACACATAATAATTAATAGCTAGCTAATCTTTACTGCTGAATAATCTGCATGACATTTTTACAATGGCATAATACCCAGCAAAGATGCAAATGAAGTTATTAATTTAATAAACTGAAATGAGTAACAATCATTTAGCATAATGACATGAAGTGGCCTATAACATTATCTACACTCTATGCACATAGCATTTGTCAAGCCAATCATGCTTCTAATCCATGAGATAGAGCGACATATGCAACAAGTACTTTTATCCAGATAAACACTGTCTCAAATAAAACTGTAGGACAGAATAGTGTTGCTTAATACTGAGTCTAACTCTTTGAGCAAATTCTGGTAAATAGTCTTGGGGAGCTCCACCAATTACATACATAGCTACCTATTCTTTACTGCTGAGTAATTTACATGACATGGAAAAATACCCAGCAAGGTTGCAAGCGAAGATATGAATTTAGTAAATTAAAATAAGTAAACAATCATATCGCATGAGTAAATCACATATGTGGCTTACACTAGACACTATACAAATAGCATTTCAAAGCCAATCATGCTTCTATAACATGAACAAGAGTCACGCATGTACTAAAGTACTCTTACTTAGAATAAGCACCATCTCAAATAAACATCTAATATGCAAAAATCATGACCTTGTACCGTCTCAACTAAACATCTAATAAGCAAAAAGCATAACCTTTCCATGGACAATAACAGCAGAATAAAAATGTTTTTATACCTGCAGCACATCTTGTTGTGGGGAAGATGACAAAACAGTTGAGAGAAGTTCAATACTATTGCGTGCTACATTAAATGCTTCTTTAGTATCTTCAGCAGAAAAGCTTTGTACAGGAATGTCACGCTGTTCAAGACTCGCATTCAATTCTGCTTCAGATACAGAGCGTGGAGGGGTAAATATTGGTGCCAAACTCTCATCATCGCGTCCAGGAAACCTTATTCCTCTAGACCTCAAGCTCTTTTTCAAGCAAAGAAAACACGTTAGAAAGCAGAAGGTACCAACTACTATTATTTGATCATTTAATTTCTCATTTTTAGTATGTTTTAGCTACATTCTGCAGGCAGAATACAAAATATCCGTATACTCTCCTTATCAAGCTAACAGACAGAATGAGATTCATTTACTAAAAAAAAGATTAGGAAAAACAATCATTTAACAATGAAATGAAGAACTCTACCAAGAACCAATCAACAGAGTAATAGGATTGTGCAAAAATTAAGAAATACAGAGAGCATTGATTCTAACTGTATCACAGCCGGAACATAGAGCATCAGTACAAATTACAAAGATGAAGATGAGTAATTTCCAAAAAAGCTAAGTTCATATGTTTAATTTGTTGTGTTTGTCTGACATACAAGAGAACAGCATTACAGCAAGACATAATAAAGCACGACATAACTCTTGAGTCTTGCGACTCAATCCTCACAGCCCAAAGAAGGAAAAATAAAAGATACAACGTCTAATACCAAAAGTTGCCAGCTTTCCACTGTATAATACAGAAACAAATGGACCTAGTCATAATTATTCATTTCAATAGTTTTTGTGAATTTAATTTTTTTTTTGACTTAATTTATAAGAATGAAACAGAAAACCTTCCAATGATTAGCTTAAAAACTCCATATCAGTGAAGAAATTAATTTCTAAAAAATATTATGATTAACGGAATATTTGAAACATACGAGTGTATGTGAAAGAAATCTATAAAAGATGTACATAAGAAAAAATAATAATAATTGAGACTAAATTGCTGGATTTGATTGTTAGATAGTAGGAGATTGTAGAATCAAAGTTATAATCCTAACTCCCAAAATTTTATTCCAATTAGAATTTAAGATTCTACTGACATTAGATCCTAACTAGTACAACGCTCTGGATCATTTGCTTTTTTTGAATCGTAGAATCGTGATATTGTAGATCAAAACAATGTCAACCGAAATAAATTTTGATGCGATATGAGAAACGGAAACGAAACCGAGAAATATTAATCTAAAGTTTTTGAAACATTAGGAAATTTGGGTGCAATTTAAAGCTTACATTGTATTTTGTCTCAACTTAACATACAAAAATAAAAAAAATACATATAAGAAATTTTAAAAAGAAAAAAAAAGAAAAAAAAGACTTCATTAGTAGAAATGAAAATGGGCTATAAATAATTTGGCCCATTAAAAATCACCTCTATTAATGATAGAGCAAGTCTTGTATTAGACTGTCTCATCCATATAATTAGTTCATTTCTCTATTGATCCCTTTAAGATTATATGTGATCACTTAAAGGTTATAAGTGATCACTTTACGACTCTACTAAGATTGTAAGTGATCACTTTAACGTTATAACTTATAAGTGATCACTTTAAGATTATATATTTGGGTTAGCCCAACAGAGGTGGTTTCACCGTAAGAACGTCTCATTTGAAAATTTGTCTTAATAAGAAGCCCACTATTGTAAAGTCTACTATCACTCATAAAAGAAAAAGGGACTAAAAAAGAGGAGGCAACCCTAAAAGATTAGACTAAGGAAGAGAAAAGGAGCAGCAAACCCTAAAAAATCAGATGAGGAAAAGATAAGCAAGAGAAAAGGAGCAGCAACCCTAAAAAAATCAGACATTAAACATTGATGCTAACTTCTAAAAGGTTGCTGAAAGCCAGATCACCCCACCGGCGATTTCTGAACAGCTCCGGTACGGACGTCTCAGTTTAAATCACAATGTATGGGGCTATTTCCTACATTATAAACCTTTGGAGTCAATTTGCACATTGGTATAAACCTTTTGGGATTAAATTGATATATTTACCCCAGCCTTCTAATGTAATAAGCCGTACATCATGACGCTTTACCGCCCAGCCCAACCCTAACCCATTCCAACCCTATTAACATCCAACTCACTACTAGGCCAGCTTGTTAGTGACACGCATTGCCATCTGACCAACCCTGCCCCTCCCAATGAATAGAGTAAGGCTATCAAAAAGTTTGATACTACACATTTTTCAATGAAGAATATCATTCTGAGAAGTCATTATGGACTGTAGGTAGCATGTTGATTTCAATCACAATCACCTGGGAATTTTTAAAATCCTTTTCCTGCCATTCTTTCGTCTTGGTCATGAACTCACTAACTAAACGCTGGTAAACTGAAAGACATTCAATTTGAGTAGTTGTTCACTACAAAGTCTACAATTATGATCCAAGCGTTGAAACGACTCTCTATAATCAAAAAGCAGAATACAGACACACAAAATTTCAAAATATGCATATAAACATTGGTATACCTTGTATGTTTCTTCAAAAACAGGCAAGTATCTAAGCTCGTTTGAGGATTCACCCCATGATTCAATCAACATAAGTGCCTTATTCCTGTTCATAACAACAGTTTGTGGGTCATCAATCAACTTGACCATCTCATCGAGAACCCTCTCAGATGCAACGTCAGAAAACGCCTTCTCACAGTTCTTCACAATCGTTTCAAGCAACAGCAAAGCCAAGTACTGCACCCTGGGAATCTTCAACATAATTCGCTTCTTAATCCCCCGAATCAACTCAACACTATTTATCCTCTCATGATTAACCATGTCACATATCTCTAAATTGGTAGCCCAATCCGGTTCTTCAAGGGTCTCAGCAGTCGCCTCCTCAACAATTTTATCTGTCTGATTTGGCCCCTGGAAGAACTCCTTCATTTTGAAACTCATCGAACTCACACCCTCGCTCATTTTCTTGCCAACTTCCGACCCACTTATCCTTAATCGCTCACCCAAGGAAGTCACCTTATCCATCAAGTTATCACTCATCCTTAAACCCCTTTATTCAAAATCAACTCGCAAAAATTAGCCAAAAACAATAAATTACCACCAGTTTCCGAGCAGCAGCAGCTAGCAAAACCGCAAATCCCGCCTATATTGCGCAAAACAATTACAAACACACAAGATGTAATTCAATTGAAAGCAACGCACACCAAATACGAAATAAAAAAAAAATTCGAAGTAAAATAAATAGAAAATATGAACAGGGATTAATGAACGAGGGTTTTCAATTCCGTCCAAACCAGAACTATTTTTTAAAGTGAACTAAAGCTAAATTATTTAAATTACAAAATGCTACCAAATTCCAATATTATACTTTAAATGGTACAAAAACCTAACAAAGTTGAAAAAACTAAAAATCAAAAATCAAATATTTAACCAAAAAGCAAATGATCGAAATAATGAGATTAGGTACAAACTACAAACATCCAAAACAAAATTCAACAAACACGCAAAAAAATTAATGGAATAAAAAATACAAGATAATTAGGTGCTTAAACACCGACAAAAATTAGTAAAATTGAAAAAGATTAAGGAGATGAAATTAAAGAATGGAAGTTGACTAACAGATCGAATTAAGTTTAAGTAAAAAAACATCGTTAATTTGCAGAAAATAGTAGATTACCTTGAAATTGATGGTGAAGAGAGAAGAACAGGAAGTCCGCGATTTCGGAGGAGAAAATATTCCGCGAATTTGAAGGAGACGATGACTTGGGATGAAATGGAAGCTTCCTCCGAAGACTTATTTTAGTTGTTAGACTTTGAATTATTTTTCACTCAACCGAAAGAGAAATTACTTCTAAAAATGACATTTTGCTTGTTCTATTTTAAAAATCTCGCATTTCGATTATTTTTTTAAAATCTGATCTTTTGTCTCCGTTTTATGTTATAGAACATTTTTACCGGTGATCGGATAAATTTTAAAATTCCAAGAGAACAAGCAAAAGGTCGGATTTTTCAAAAAGAATGGGCAAAAGGTGAGATTTTTAAAAGAGAACAAGCAAATGGGTTTTTCTGGGTTGATTCTTGGTTGATTATGGGTTTTTTACCCATAAAAACCCATAATCAATCCAAAATCAACCCAAAAAAACCTTTAAATGAAGATGACCCCCAAAGTTCGAACCTTTCTAGGTTAACGAAAGTTCGAACCTTTAGAAACAATTGAGGCAAAGTTCGAACCTTTAAAACCAAATTTTCCTTAACTTTTTTATAAATTTTAGACGTATGTATTGTTATAAATGTGACTTTAATTTTATAAATCAAACATATAAAATAAAGTTACAAGTTTATAGTAGAAAACCAAATTACATATGACAAGTTCAAACCTTTGCTTAACATACACCAAATGTAGATTACATCATCGGGAATCACCATATATCGAACAAAGTAACAAGAAGATTATGTTGGAACTTGATATAAATTCTAGGCGAGATGATCTTTCCTAAAACATCATTTCCTCCTTACTACGGTGCTTGGGAATAAACCGGAAATATGTTTTGAGATACAAAGAATTACACTAACTTCCGAGCACACGGAAATTAGAATGATGCAAGAGAAACTAAAGTGGAAGAAGATAATAAAATTACAAACGAGAATTTCAAGTCCTCGATGTAAAATGCTAGAGAAGAAAAGAAATCAGAAATTCCATATATGTCAAATAACACACAAGCCTTCTATATTTATAGAATAGCTCATACCGGTTCATGAAGCAACATATTCATGAAACACGAGGTTGATCCGTGAAACATGAGATCGATTCATGAACTCATGTCGCCTTTCACTCAACCCTTACATCCCAAATAACATGGTTATAATAACCATAATAACTGTTGAAAGTTATATAATAACCAACAAAACAAAACAGAGCAAGAAACTAGACGAACCCGCACTAAGAACAGATTTGTGCGGGGTGCGTAGTTCTACGCGGTCCGCGCAAATAGTTCTGACAGCCTCCGCGGGCCGCGTAAAACTCCGCGGGGTGCGCACTCTGTTCTGTCCCATTTTTTCTACCTTTTTAAATACACGTACAGTTTGGGATATTCTTAATTAATTTAATTAAATTTAATTATTTAATATAATTAATTAGCCTTTCCGATAATCACTATACACTCTAAATTCCAACATCTATTTGAATACTTAAACACATTGGATATCAAGTATAGTGGAATAGAGGAATTATGAGGCATAAGAGATCAATACACTTTTTCATTTTAGTCTGTCCCTTTAACTTTACAATATTTTAATTTAAATTGTGTCCCACTACTTTCTTAAAATCTCTTATTCAAACTTTTTTTTTTAATCATACTCTGACATTTTAATAATTTCTATTAATTTTTTAATGCTTTTATCAATTGTAGATGGTGCAATCACTTCTCATCCTCCAACATTCAACTATGTGAAGTGTGGAATGTACTTTGAATAAATGTACTTTGTATGGATCTTTAGTCCCAACTAGAGAATGTATTTTATATGATGTTCACCAACAATGAAGTGTATTTTATATGAAAAAAATTATTAATTATAATGGGTTGATAGCTAACAATTTTAGTTTTATTTTTAGTTTTATTTTCAATATTTCAATTGAAATAATAGCTATAATTAAGATCAAAAGCACAATAAAAAGCAATAGAACAATTGATTGGCAAAAGAAACCAATTAATGTGAAAAGTAAGAAAGCTATCTCAATATAATTGAAAGATCAACAAAAATAGGCATCTTCACGTGAAAGTCGAGGTTGAGTATATTCGCTGTTACTAACAATAAATAAAAAATATGGTTAAAAAAGTCAAAATTATTTGTTTGTTGTTAATAACAGTGGACAAAAAGGAGACAATGCCATGACATTGGAAAAAACTAAAGAATATAAAACAAAGTATGTTCGCAGTTAGTTATTTGTTCGCTGTTAATTACAATAAACATACCCGACTTTAGGCTCAGACACAAAAATGCTTATTTTAAGAATTAAAATTTCCAAAGCTTATTTTGAATTTTTTTTATAATTAGCTTATTCTTTTCAATTTATTTACATAATTGCTTTATTTTTCTTTTATAATAATTTTTCGTTCATTTTGTATGTAAAATGGATTCAACTAAATTTATTGAACCCATACTAAATGGATACCAACAATATAGTTACTGGAAGTAAATTCAATTATTGTTTATTCCTAATTCTTAATTTACAAAGAAACTTTAAAGATGAAGATAGGGAGCACTTGTTCAATCAATATCCTTATATTCAGGAGATTCATTCTCATATTCAGTGCATTTTTCTGTTCGATTGGCCTAACTCCTTTGATAGTGTCGTGCAACTTATGCGAAGAAAATGCAAGCGAAAGCATTCTAGAGCATCAGTTACTGTTATGCTTTGGACTGAAACCATGTATAAAACATGGCTCCAAAGGAATTTGCGAGTGTTTGGAGAAAAGGGTGCCCCTGCTGTCTATGTTGCTTCTAGGGTTATTTTTCATGTAACTTCTAGGCTTGATGATAAGTGTAAGCATTGGCTCATTGTGTAGTTAGGGTGTCGTGTGGTTGTGCTTGTCTTGTTTGATATTTGCTTTGTGTTGCTTCCCTTTCGTGTTTTGGGAAGCGTTTTCCTTTTATAGCCTAGGTTGTAAAAGGTTTCTTTTTGGAGTTAATATATACCAATTTTAGCTACAAAAAAAAAACAATATCTAATAGGTAAATTTATTTTAAAATAAATAATATGTAGATTTATTTTCAGCGAGTCAAGTAAAGATTAATTTATTATTACAATTTCAATTCTTATTAAATTAGTAGTGTAAAAAACTAAAGTAAATAATATTTGATAAAATATATATTTTTTATTCACCTACTATATAAACCCCTATATAAAGCTCATGAAATTCTTTTATGCCACCCATAATTAAGTTTTCAATAATCAGTTTGCTATTATTAGTGGTAGAAAACAAGGGCAATGCATTTCTTGTTTCTTTTGTTGTTGACTCTCCTATCTTTTCCCATCTTTATTCACACATCACTTGTTCTTAATCCTCAATTAGTAGTTCAAGAAGTACAAGAGTATGATATTAAATATATATCCTATCATTTAATTTTTATGATTTTGGAATTATAAATTATTATAATATTAGCAATGTTTTAACTAATTGTTTTTTGAATTGATTTTTAGGGCTATTAATGTATCATCTTGGAGGAATTGGGTAGTCCCCTCATGTTTGACAGGAAATCCAATCGATGATTGTTGGAGATGCGACACGAGTTGGGAGAAAAATCGCCAACGATTAGCAGATTGTGCTATCGGTTTTGGCAAAAATGCTATAGGTGGTAAAACGGGTAAAATTTATGTGGTACAAGATTCTAGTGATGATGCTATAAACCCTAAAATAGGTACATTAAGGTATGGGGTTATACAACAAGAACCATTATGGATAGTTTTTTCTAAAGATATGGAAATCAAGCTTAAAAAAGAGTTGATCATCAATTCATTCAAAACCCTAGATGGAAGAGGAGCTAATGTACATATTGCTAATGGGCCATGCATACTCATACATTATGTAAATAACATTATCATACATAACATCCACATACATAATTGTAAGCGAGGAAAAAATGGTTATGTGAGGTACACCCCTACACATTATGGTTGGAGAAACCGGTCGGATGGGGATGGAATCTCTATCATCTCGTCTAGACATATATGGATTGATCATTGCTCGCTATCGAGATGCCATGATGGCTTGATCGATGCTATACGTGGCTCGACTGCCATAACTATATCAAACAACTATATGATGCATCATAACAAGGTCATGCTTTTGGGGCATAATGATGAATATATACAAGACAAGAACATGCAAGTTACCATTGCATTTAATCATTTTGGAGAGGGACTTGTTCAAAGAATGCCAAGGTAAATATCTCATACATTTGTTTGTATAACGATTTTATCGCCTTTTTGGTTGGTTTTTTATTTGGTCAATTTGATAAATGACTTTTAAGACAGTTGAAAAATTGAATTAAATCAAAATCTACAAAACTACTATGAGCAATATTTTTTAGCCAATCGAATCAGCCTACAATTCCATCTAACAACTATTTGCAAAATAATTCCTCTCTATGTAGGGTTCTCGCCTTGTGAGGGTAAAATTAACCGCTATACTCTAGTTTTCCCTCTCAAGGGAGTACGAGTATGGATTGTCCGTCACCTTCCCTCACCCAAACCCTGTTTTCGAATGGGATATTAAGCTGATGATGATGAACCATTTGCAAGATAAACTCATGATTAGTTTTAGTTGTTGTAATCTATTTATGATTTTTTAAAAAATCTATTTACATGTTAATTATAATGTTTGATGTATAGGTGTAGACATGGGTATTTTCATGTGGTAAATAATGACTTCACCCAATGGAAAATGTATGCCATTGGAGGAAGTGCTGGACCAACTATAAACAGCCAAGGCAACAGATTTTTGGCTCCGGATAATCGCTTCACTAAAGAGGTGATTCTTCATTCATCCTAATTCCTAAACTTATGTCTAATACACAATAACACCCATACAAGAAAAGAGTTGACTGCACACATAAGTGTCGATTGTTGAGGTTATTCTAAAACCGATCAGCAACTCTTGTGAAAGACCATCGCTTAAAGAGCCGAGGTCAAGACAAGAAGCCCATATAATAATAATAATTTATATTGAGTTAAGACCAAAAGCGCTTGTGGCTCAATGGATAGAGCATCTGCACGTGGAGCAAAAGGTTTGGGGTTCGAACTTTACAGGGCGCAGGTATCAATTGAGGGTTTTCTTGACTGCGCGCATCTCTCTTTACTCTCTATTTGGGGGAACGGGTATGATATGTTCGCATCTTTCAGGAAAAAAGACCCTACCTAAACCCTAACTTGTGCGAAATACTGAGAGTAACCTTTACCTTTACCTTATTGAGTTAAGCTACTTAACTCGTATATAGCACGTGTCTCACAATGAAATAGTTTCATGCAAGAATTTGTAAAAACCAATAATTGATAATAGAACGACGAGTAGCCCATCAAACTTATATGTAGTCCAACCTCTCTCAAATTTTTCGATGTAGAATCAAATGTGGATTATTTTCCAACAAGTACGAGAGTAAATGACTTGGAATATGACTTTGTAACAGGTAACCAAAAGGGAGAGTGCACTTGAAACAGAATGGACGAAATGGAATTGGAGATCACAAGGAGATCTTTTTTTGAATGGAGCCCATTTCGTAGAGTCCGGGACCGGAAGTGTCGCCGTCTCGCCTTACGCGACCGCCATGAGCTTAATCGCCCGACCGGCCTCTCTTGTAGCTTCTATCACAAAGAATGCTGGTGTCCTCACATGCTAGCTATAGAGCATACAAAACCAATATTTGATGATCTAATATTTTATCTGAATCTATCTTTAGCCTTTTGTTTTGAGTGAGTACTATTGTGTAACCTATAAGTAAGATGTGTCCTAGATTCATATACAAGCCCATATTAATATTATTCTGCTATACTACTATAATGATACATAAATTCTTACTTGAGACTGTCTTTACAAGAGATTCGTCTCAAATGGGTTGGCTCATTATTACTTAGAAAAAAAAACTTTTAAAAAAATGTGCGTTGTGTAATCATATTTGGAGTTGGTGTTATAACCTATTGAAATTAGTATTATAACCTGTTAGAGTTGGTAGCATAACTTATTAAAGTTAGTATCTCCAAATACCAACTTTAATAGATTATAACACCAACTCGAAATAGGCTCAACCGCGCGTGTCAATTATTAGATTTTTTTTTATAATTATTGGGAATATGGTCTGGGCTCTTTTGAGAGGCACATTCTCTCAAGGGAGGGCCTGATAATAACATAATTGTATGAAACCTCAGTTCAACAAACTGTTTCTCTTATAAAACTTCAAGGTACCTTATCTTGAAGGGGGCTCTACTAAAACCACCCTTGATAGAAGCTTACAAAGGAGGGTCCTACAAGTGGGAAGTGGGGTGTGGCTGAAACTTCAACCCTTGAAGCTTGCACACAAATACGCCTTACGTCTCGGTCTATATGTCTCATTTTCTTGATACTATTCATCAATTACTTTTATTAATATATAAGTCATAACATAGTCAGGTAAAATCTTTTTTATTCGTCCCAAACTGCCAATGCAAATAAGACTAATGTCAACTTTTCAAAAATTTTAATTTTTGTTAAATTATAGATATTAAAGTTTGAATAAGTACATTAATATATCATATATGTCAAACTAAACGGGGCATATAGGCAGGGACTAAGGGAGTATTATAGTACGTACCTCTCAGATTGAACAGGCTATCGGACTAGTAGCTTACAAATTGAGTTAGCCCGCTGCAGCCAGAATTCACCCAATATTCCATTATCTGTCTCAACTACCAGTACCATCCCTTCAATGGTACTCTACTAGCGGCTATCCACATAGATCCATGGCTCTAAATAGTATGCTCTAAAGATACCGAAGGCAACCTTGCAAAGGCGAAGGATTAAGCTGCATAATTGTGCTCAGACTCGATATTTAATCAACTTGGAGTTGGAGATAACCGGACACGTTTAGGTTTAAGGACGCAGCAATGTAATAAGTTACAAATATCCAAACAAACATGCTTGTCATTTTGGATTTTACATTCTTATTCAGTGCATTACTTTACAAATTAATCCTCCTCTTACGTTTTATGTGCGACATCATGCTGGAGAAGGTGAGCGAGCTTTGGTACTTCTATTTGAGCGTCCCTGTACAAATTTCAAGAATCTTGAGCTGCCCGACCAATTTGTTTGAGTTTCAACTCAACAATATTGCTACCCAACATTTATGCACACGATAAGAATGGGGAGGAAGTTGTTAAGTTGGTTGGTAAGGGAGAATTTACAATATCTTTGCCTCAATTTCTTCGAGAGTCAGCCCTTTGGTCTCGGGTACTATAAAGAATATGAATATAAGAGACAGGAAGGTTATGACACCAAACATTAAGAACACATCTCCGGCTCCAAGGAGATCCTGCAATGAATAAACCAGGTGAATTGTAAAATATGATCTAGAATTCGAAAATATGATATTGAAAATATGAGTTAGAATTCGAAAAAGGAACATGAAATGAATACAAGGATAGTTTTCATTTTGCAAATGACCAGAAACTGAAGCAAAGAGTGAATCAGGGAGATACCTTTAACGGAGAAAAAGCAAAAGTAACAAGGGCATTTGCTCCAAAATTAACTAACATAGCTAAACTTGATCCTCTTCCTCTCACCCGCAAAGGGAGAATTTCTGAAATCATCAGCCAACTAATCGGACCAAATGATAACTGCAAAGTACAATATCAGTGTGAGCTAAATTTCACTTGACGAGAAGTTTACATGAAGATGTTGGATATGCCAGCAATATCTATCAGATACGCCATGTTACCTAAGGGAGTTCATCGGTGTTCAAGAATTCATTCTATCAAACACGTCATGTGACCTAAGGAGAGTTCAAGATTTCTTTTAAGTTAAATGGATAAACAAGAGTTAAGAATATTCTAATTTAAGACGAGAACACCAAGGATTGATTGAGGGAGTAATTTGATGAGCTGTTAAATGGAGAGCAAGAGAATGTTGTAGGGGACAAACAACTCTATTAGATGAAAATAGCGAATATACGCAAACAATACATAAATTAAAAAAGCCAAAGAAAGAAGTTGGACGAGATGATATACCTATTGAGGTAGGTAATTGCCTAGGGACAATTAGAGTTACTTGGCTAACTGATCTATTCAACAAAATTTGAAGTATGAACAAGATGTCCCGTGAGGCAATGACTAGGGAAGTACTCTAATGCCTATTTATAAGAACAGAAGATGTCTAAGCTTGCTTCAACAATCGAGGAATAAAACTCATGAGCTATACCATGAAGTTACAAAAAAAGAATGATAAAAATTCATATGAGGAGATGTACCACTAAATAAGAGAACTAATTCGGATTTATGCCAGAAAGATCTATAATGGTAATTCATCTTATGAAACGAAAAATGAAGTATTATAGGGCTAGAAAAAGAAACTTGCACATGATTTTTATTGTCTTAGAAAAAGCATACGATAGGATACTAAAAGTACTTTGGTCGCAATGACAAAGAAAGGTAATCCCAAGAAATACATTAATATAGTGCCAGATATGTATAGAAAAGTAAGACGAATGTTAGGACATGCGGAGGGACAACATAACATTTTCCAACCACAATTACCCTTCATCAAGGCTCGACCCTTAGCCTTTTATTGCATCTATTCTAGATGAGATAACTTGAACGATACAAGGTGCATGTTGTTTGCTGATGAAATTATTTTGATTGGTGATACAAGGGAGGGGCAAATATTAAGTTAAAACGATGGAGACGAGAGTTGGAGTCACAAGGTTCTAAATTAAGTCAGAGTAAGAAAAATTAAATGGAGTATAACTTTAACACAAACGAGATAATGAGAGACAATATATAACTAGAAGAGAAAGAGATTGCTCCAAGTAGATACTTCAAAAACCTTGAATTCATATTTCAAAGTTGTGGAGGAATCTGACAAGATGTGAACCATAAAACTAAGTGTGGGATGTAAGTGACAAAATTGGAGAGTGGCTACTTGAATATTATGTGATTGAGATGTGCCAGGGCCATTAAAGTTAAAGAACATACTTTATCGAACGGTCATAAGATTAGTGCTACTATATGGATCGAAATGCTGTGTTTTTAAAAGGTCATAGTAGAAAGATGGGAGTAACGGAAATATGAAGGCTTCATGGATGAGTGGACATACCTTGATGGATAAAATTCAAATGAAGATATAAGATAGGGTTTAGGAGTTGCAAATATTGAGGAAAAGTGGAAAAAGGACAAGGTGTTAGTAAATTGGTAAGAAAGATAAAAAGTTCGAGCTCAATTAATATATAAAGAGGGTAAGAAAGACCGAAGATGACTTGCAGGACAGAAAAGGAAAAGGATATGAAAGATCTAAACGAACAAATTGAGATGGTAACAAATCGGAATGAATGGAGAAGATGAATTCATGTGGACGACCATTGATCCCAATCTTTTGGGATTAACGCTCTGACATTATTGTTAGTGTTGGATAGACAAGAGATAAGGCAGCTAACTATACAAATTGAAAGAAACATATACGTGCTGAACTTTAATGGCTCCATAAAGATTAGAAGGTAGGTATGCTTAAATTCTAATTTTGCTCTTCACAACTCAAATATATGAGGGGTTTCTAATAGATGCGAGAATAAAAGGTCTAGAATCTTGGTATTTTCGTGAACCTTGGAAAGGATCATGGCCTCATGAGATTTGTTCATCAGATACGATTAGAGGAATATTACTCTATATAAAATGTACTTCAAACTTCCAAGTAATTTCTTAAAGATCCTACAACTCTATAATTACAAATCATGTAAAAGGGATTCTTAATTTTACATATGCCATTTTGAACTTCAAATCATGATAAAATTTGGCCTTACCTGATAACAACCAACATACAGGAGTAAACCAACAACAGCTAAAGCCGGTGCATCACCTAGGAAAGTGTAATAGGCTCCAAGAAACAATAAGGACAATACCTGCAATATGGATACTTTATATAGCCTTTGGAAATAATGACAAAAAACGTTTAGCAATTATATACAATGGTACCATCCAGTAGGCTCTTACATGTAATAAGCATACAAGCAACACATGCATGCAATAACATAAAGAGAGAAGAGGAAAGGATTACCATCCCAGATACACCGCCAAGCAATAAAGGTCTTCTTCCAAGCTGATCAACAATCGAAACAGCAATTCCAGTCATAATCAGCTGCAATTAGTAGATCTAAAACTATCAGCCAAGAGTTTTCACATGAAGTGCACCAAAAAAAACCATTAGAAGTTATGCAAGCCATCTTTCTCATTAAATAGAACTCCTGTAACAAGATTAGTTGCTTATAACACTAATGACATAAAAAAAATCGTATTTATGAGCAATAAGACAAGCACCACGGGAACAGTTCTAGAGATGAGGCTTAATCTCACAGGAATAACATGAATGTTCATGGAAAAAGGAACATTAACAGCCATTCGAAGACAGAATTTTTAAAGGAAGATAGCTTCCGTATCAAAATTGACATATATCTACCTTAAAAAAGCCAAGAAGAATTGAGACCCTCGTTGCATCAGATGCTGCAGAAAAACCTGCACTCTGTAGCATAGTTAGTTATCAATAAAAAAGCTCCCCGAATAGAAAAACAGGTCCTCAAGCTACTGAAAATATACATCTCAAATGGTTTACCTGCAAGATTGAGGCAGCATAATACAACACACTTGGTTGACCTGTAATCTGATTGTTAAGATAAAATATGTCACCACATTTAAAACTATGCTAGCTTCATGTACAACAATCACGAGAAAGGAATCCTACCTGCTGAAATAAAACTAAACCGCAACCAATAAACAAAGCTTTCAAGTATTTGCCTCTAAACATTTCAATTGTAGACACATCATTCAATTCACCAGCAAGAGAGAGTTCAGCTATGATCTCATCAACTTGCTGGGCAGCCGTATCACGGAAAGATTGGCCTCTAAGGCGGCACATGGAAAAAATGGAATTCTCCCTTAATTCTTGCTTGTCTCCCTTTCCTTGTATAGCACACAAAAGTAGCCATCTAGGGGAATCTGGAAGCCACCACATCCCAATTGCCATAAGTACTGATATGGGAGAACTCAAGCCATACATATAGCGCCAGCCAGCGATCACATCCACTAAGAGGCTCCCAATAGCATAACCAATCTGCAAATAATAAGCAACATTGCAAGACTAAAGTAGAGACTTTTGTAAGGTTGAGAAAAAAATAGAGATCAAGTGTCTAGATGGAAAATGATGAATGATGCTCTTAAATCAATCAATTGCAGAAGAATTAAAGCTCAACACTTACAACCATGCCGATAATTATGAAGAACTCTTTCAGAGAGATTAATCGTCCTCTTACATCAGAAGGAGCAGTCTCAGAAATGTACATTGGTGCAGCGTGCATTGCCTATGAGAATCACATTAGATTACAGAAGTGAAGACACCTCCATGTATTTTAAAGAAAGAACAATCTAAGCAGCATCATAAAGGCCTTAAGTAATTGGAACACTTATGAAAAGCTAATAATCCTTATTCAGGAAAAAGACCACTCCCCCAAAACAACAAAATAAACTATAAGAGAGCGAGGCTAAGCAGAGAAAGAGACAAATTGAAGTACTAATTATATTCATGTGATTGGTGAACATGGCAAACATCACACTCTTGAATGCAAGCTAACACGAAAAATGAGTAATGTGATAAATACCAGTCCAATCCCAATGCCATATATAAAGCGTCCAATCATCATGATGACGAAGTTGGATCCTGTTGCTGTAATTAGAGCCCCGACAAGATAGATTATGCTAGCTGCAATCAACTCTTTCCTCCTCCCTATAAAGTATACTCTAAACATCACATAAATTATAGGAAGAAGACCTAAGCATAACATGGCTTATGCAAAAGTACAAACCAAGGAAATCAGCAACATTAAAGGCCAAGACAGATCCGATTAGAGCTCCATACAATGAGCCACTGCTCTGCAAATTACCAATCATATACAGTACAACATCAATATATTACAATAAACCAGTATTAAGAATTTCTAGGGGGATATTTCCCATTTTAAGAGTTATGAATTAAGAGTTGAGAACTCACTATAAGGCCAACTTCAACAGGACTCAAGTCATACCATGTTGTTCCACTAAGAGTTGGTGACTGCAACAGAAAAAAAAATGAGGTTGGTTGCAGAAACTAGATTCCTAATTTATCCTCTGCATAGGCCAAGCAAAAAAGGGAGCAACAGAAATCCAATAGAGAAAGCAAATACATATTTTCAGAGAAAAGCAAAAGGCTGTCTAGATAATGCAGAATTACACAATATGTCCAAGGTATATTCCTTGAACTTGAAATTTCTAGCAATCAGTTATGTGCATAT
This sequence comes from Amaranthus palmeri, assembly GCA_019776075.1. Taxonomy (NCBI): domain Eukaryota; kingdom Viridiplantae; phylum Streptophyta; class Magnoliopsida; order Caryophyllales; family Amaranthaceae; genus Amaranthus; species Amaranthus palmeri. Next base: position 1,478,783 of record JAAKBH010000282.1, read on the forward strand.
GAACAAAACAGATAAAAACCCTTTCATAAAAACCCTCATAAGACATACCTGAAGTGAAACTGAGGCAGATGAAGTAGCGCCAATATCATAACCAAAAAGTAATCCTCCAAGAGCTGGAAATAAAAAACTGCAAAAAAGAAAAAAAGAAATCCATATTACTACATAAGCATTGGATATGTGAATGAAGTCATTAATGATCATCAACACACCAAAAAAATCCAATTGTTTAGTATGCCAACTACTCTAAGTAATACATTGACTCAGAAATCCATATATTTAGCTAACAAAGAAACTAAAAAAATCTCATGTTTGGGTCACAACACAACCTAGTCGAGGGAGGAGCAGCGTGAGACTATCTCTGTTTTGCGACACTTCCTACGGACTTTAAATGGCTTGGGCCCATTCCCAATCATTAACCTATGAGTACACATGTATAAATAGACTCTCATACACTCTTGTCTAAGATGATTCTAACCCTAGCCAAACACAACCCAACTTTCTTTCTCTCTTTTCTTCTTCTCCAAGTTTAAACTCCATTGTAAGAATTCTTTGAACTCCATTGTTATTTCACATAATACAAGCAAGCTAACCACCACAAGGAGGACGTAGCCCACATTGGGTAAACCTCGTAAATCATTGTGTCACTTTATTTATTGCTTTTCTTATTGCTTTTCATTGCTTGTTAGAAGTGTTTGTTTACTATTGCATAGAACACCCTTACCAAAGGTCTTGGGTGCTTCCTAAGGATAAAGTTAGTGACTTTAGGCCTTAGAGAGCTACTTATTTCAGAATGATATTGCAAAATGAACAAAGGATGAAAGGACTATGTTCACAACCTAAAAAAATGATGAGGTGCCAATAGCAGTGCACTAGCTTCCCTTTGGAGTATTTAAAGGGCAAGAAATGATGCAGTTTTGAAAAATGTAAGTGTGTCCATTTCAAATTCTCTAAAATGCAGATCAGTGTATGAGAAATCATGATAGCCAACTACTAGAGCTGTATTGGACATGAAGACACTAAAGATGGGCAAATAAACATGTCCCTCCTGATTTTGAATCATGAATATGGATCAGTAACTCAAAAAAGCCATAATGATCCTTGTCACATCCTTCTTATTAATGTAGTAGCTTTAAATTATTTGACCACATAAAAACTTACCTTGCGATGGAGAAGGGAATTCTATTTCAACGGGCAAGCATACATATCTCTAAAAGGTTCTTTGATAATATACTATTCAATATTATTGTCTCAATTGATTTTCAATATCATTCATCAATCACTTTTAATAACTATTTGATTTTGTTAGTATATAAAATATGAGCCCATATTTTCTATGGGTTAAGTCCACTAAAAAGACCCCCTAGGTTAACACAAATTCTTAAATGATAATGTAGTGAGACATCTTTATTGGGCTTAGTCAATGTACACTTACTATCTATAAGTGATCCCTTATAAGTTGTAACCTTAAAATAATCACTATACTTTTAAAGTGATCACTTTTTATAGTCTTTGAGTCATCAATTATAACCTTCAAGTGATCACTTACAATCTCAAAGTGATCAATTAAAAAAATAAGCTAATTATAGCTTTGTTTCAGGATGAGACGATCTCATTCAAAACTTACTGACAGGTTACAATTGATGTGTGAAGTACAAAATTCTAGCTGAGATCCTTAGTTTAATTCAAAGTTATTGAAGTATAAAAGTTAGACCCAGTCTTAGGAAGTTTAGAATCGGAATTTCTTTATTGCCTTTTCTTTGTCTTAGAAAATCAATAAGCTTGTATCCTAAAAGCCTTTGGGCCTTTGGGCATGTGAAAGAGAATCATTAGGATCATTCAGAAATCAGAGATAATTTGCATTGCCCCTTGGTCTTGTGTTTCCTCTTTCATGATTGTAAGTGACTTAAAAGTTGTCCATGGTTCAAACTAAAAATTAATAACCCTAAGCAAAATTTGTAGTGCTCTTGGAAACTTGGATCTATAATTCCCTCATGAATCATTTTTGCATTGAACTTAAACCCAAGAAGCTAAACTATCGTTTATCTTATCTTTTATTTACTTTCTTAAACAAATAAACAAAGACACTACAAGATGAACCCGCCCATATCCATGGCTTACCACCCCTCCACACCACTTCCAATCCTCTCAAATTCAAATACTTAAACTCATTTCACAAAAGAAAACTCTCTCAAAACTGTCCCCGTCTTCCCCTCTCCCACGCCATTTCCATCCTATCAGAATACTTAAATCCCTTACAAACCCTTAAACACATCAAGGTGTGGCCCCATCATAGTTTGTTTATGGAAAAAACCATGGTATGATTTGATGCAATAGACTTTTCCTCTCAGTCACTCGCCATTGGAAATTGGCATACAATTTTTAAAAACTAAAATTTCATTTTCTGAAACAAATATATCACCATCAATTAAAAATCAAAAAGAGCATTGGCAGACAAACAAACAAAATATAATAGAATTATAAACAACACTTTCGAACCTCAATAATTCATCAATCATCAGTGATACCTATTTGGCCATAATATTTCACAATCAATCAAAATGAGTTGACAAAAAAAAAAAAAAAAAAAAAAAAAAAAAACAATACTCACGGTAAAATGCAAGAAAGAATAGAGTAATTCTCAGTAGAATGAGTTCCATCTAAAAGCGGCTGCTCTGTTGTTGATGTCTCAACATCAAATTCACCTGAAGCCTTAACAAACAAACAAAAAATTCAAAAATCATAATGAAAAAACACAAAAAAGGAAGAAACCATAAAATTCGGGTAAACTGCGAAGAAATACTTCATCTTCATAGCTCTGAACAAAACCATTACAGACTTAAGCAGGATCAGAGACAATTGAAGTAACTGACTGCATAAGAAGTATGAGAAGTAAGAATTACATACATTTCCGAGAGAAGATAGTATAGGTCGATTGTGATCGATGGTGGAAGACGCCATTGTTGAAGATGAGGAAAGTCAATCGATCGAGGGAATTTGATGATATTGGAGGGAAATGGAAATGATTATTCTAGAGTAATAGTATTAGGAGTTTAGGACTATTCTAGAGTTGAGTAGTAAATTCTTCTACGGATAGTTATGGGTTAAGATTCAAATTCCACCTAAATTATTGTATGGGACGGTCTTAAAATAGAGGCAGTAGCTAATATGCAGCGTTTTATTCACGTTTTAGATTATTAAATACGTCTATTCTACCTTTTATTTGTTATTGATTATTGTCTTTGATTATCGCTCTTTACCTCTTTTATTTTTATTTTTATTTTTAGTTATTTGCACGTATTTTATTTATTTTATTTGTAAGTTGTATGTTTTTTTCTCTCTTTGAAGACCTTTCTCGAGCTGAGGGACTACTTTTTGACCGCACTCTCCTCTATGAGTATGAGCTGCAGTCTTTCTTTCCTCCCCAGTCTCTGACCATAGTTTTCTATGAGCGGGATGCACTTAGTATGATGATGATGATGTTGGCTATCCAATGTATATTTTATTGTATCAAAATAATTGCTTATAATTTAAAGTAGTCATTTATAATTTTAAGCTGATTATTTATTATAATCTTACAATATTATTTGTAAATTTTTAAGTGATCACTTATTAGTTTACTTTAGAGGATCATTTACGATCTTAAAGTGATCAATTAGAGAAATTTGTTTATAATATGGGTTTTTCTCATGGTGAGACACTCTCATAAAAGACAAATTAATCTGATGGATCACGGGGGTTAAATAAGTTTTAATTTAATTATTGGGAAATTTCATGATATACCACTGAGTTTCTTCATAATTCATCATATACCACATCAAATGTTACAAATCACCATATACCATTGAGTTTTAGTCCGTTAACACATAATACCATTAATGACAAATTCCGTTAGTCTGCCGTTAGCCTACCGTTAGTGGCAATTATTAATTCACCATATACCATTATTTTTTTGTTTTTTTTACGTCAAATACCATCATTTTAAAATATAGCTATATGATTTTCAAAAAAAAAATATATATAGTTATATCCATTGGTTAATGTATCTTTTGTGTGAAACTTGGTTTGTATATAACTATATTTTGTTAAATACTTCGTTTGGATGACATTTCTTTTAAATATAACTATATTTTAAAATGATAGTATTTGACGCAAAAAAACAAAAAAGTAATGGTATATGGTGAATTAATAATTACCACTAACGGCAGACTAATGGAATTTGTCATTAATGGTATTCTGTGCTAACGGACTAAAACTCAATGGTATATGGTGATCTACAACATTTGATGTGATATATGGTGAATTATGAAGAAACTCGGTGGTATATATCATGAAATTTCTCTAATTATTTATACATAAACTTTTTTGCATAAATGTTTTATTAGCACTAAATTGAGCTTTATATTGTATATAAGTTTGAATTAGTTTAAATAATTATACAAATAACTTTAGAAGGATTTTAAATTAAATTTTGATTGTGTAATATGTCATATTTAGAGTGGATCTGTCACGTCTACTGAGTATAATCTTAAATGAGTACAAAGAAAGAGTCTAGATTGCATATGCTTTAAAGACCCTAAATTCACCCATTTATTCAAACTCGAATTTGTTGGGTCTCAAAAAATTAAATGCAAATCCTTAAAATTGATGCAAACTTGTTTGATGTTAGAAATAGCGAACAAGTGAAGAACATATTAGTTGTCCAAAAAAATTATCACGAATTTGTTAGTAACAGCGAAAAAAAAGAAAAACAATGTCACAACGTAAAAATAGTGTCACAACATTTGAAAGAAAAAAATTACTTGTTGGTTCGCTGTTGAATTGTTGATAACAATAAACTAACAAGGGTAGATGAAAAGCCTTGAACCACTAGACTAACGTATACTTCCTCCATTCTAAAATACTCGCTACATAAGAATTAATGACACTATTCATCATTCAAGCTTATTTAACATATTGCGACTAATGTATAAGAAAAAATGTAGTCATGCAAGATTTTGTTTGAATCGTCTAATTGCATACTTTCATAATATTAATTTTTTATAATTGTTAGATGTGTACAATTCAATACATAAATAATCAAAATAACACTTTGAATTGCGTAAAAAATTAAATGCAGTAAGAATCTGAAAAAGTATTTAAAAATTCTCTTACAAAATCTTAATTAAACAACAAATTCAATACAAAAGGGCTACAAATTAAAGTTAAGACGTTTTGACCCTGTGGTATAACCAATTTAGAAGAAGCTCAAATCAAAAGTATTATGCTCCACTCTTACAACATTTTGACAAGAAATTTAGATGTTATTGTTTGGTTAGAAAAAGGGTGTTCTAAAATCTAATGCCTACTATAACAATTTTCTTCACTTTCCAATCGCGTATAAGTCTGACCGGGAACGAAGTCACGCATACGTCAAGCAGGAAGTTTGAGCTTCTCATGGTTCTTCCAACTGCGGAAACACAAAGATTGATAGTTAGAACTTAGCCGTGTCTTGGGTTTGGGTTTGGGTTTGGGTCTATTGTTTTCATTTGCAGGTCATTCTCGAACCAAGGGTCTGCAACTTCTTTATCGCTTTTGATAAGGGTATGGTCTGACATCATTGTGTTAACAATAGCTTCTACGAGCGAGGTATTCTAAATATGAAGGTAATGAATGATTACTAGTATGTTTCAAATGGATATCTTAAGGACTTCATACGGAAAAGCAACTTGAGATAGGCAAAAAGTCCTAGTTATGGTGCAAATTTCAAGGAAGGCTAATCGCAATCGTGTCATGAACAATCTAAAAAGTAAAAATGCCCGTCTTAGTATAGTTCTTTATTTACTCCATGTCCCGTATCTTAAGTTCCAAGGGACGGAAGTAGAAGAAAGTAGACGACTATCGGCTTAAACTATGGGATAAAAGAAAGCGGGTGCCCTAGTCATTGAACCAAAAAAAACAAAAATCTAGGTTGGCAAAAGAGAGGTAGTCGACTAGTCGTTATTCGTATGTCAAAAGTAAAATGATCTGGCCTGGTCGGGAATTTCAGGAACGAAGAGCATGCAGAAACAAACTTACCTGAGTACATAGTAATAAAAGAAGTCGGCATAAAGTGCTGTTTGAACCAGACCCGATATCCAAACTGCAAATGAATACATATTCAAATAAATTTCCTCAAAATTATGAAGAACATGAAAAACAACAATAATTTAAAAACAATAAAAAAAATTAAATGAGTGTGAACTCTTCAAAACGTACGGATCCAGCGAGCCCGGTGATCTTGCAAAAAGTATCGATATATCCAATTCAAGACGTAAAGAGCACGATATGCGCTGCAACAAAGAGGAAGAAACACATTGATCAAGTAGTGCATTATAATTCATCCATGTATGTTATCTCATTTAATTTCTACCAAGAAAAAACATATACAAGATGCACATTTTACACATAAATATCAGTTGATAACCTCGAGATCGATTAGATAGGGTAAGGGCTCCATGACTAGAAAGTAATCCCGACTCCCCTAATCCGACATAACAGTGAACCTTACACGCTCAGCCAAACAATGTACATAGTAATTTACATCGCAAAAACGTTATGAGGGGAGAACATAAGGGGCAAATGCTAAGAAGCACGAGTAGTAGAAGAGCGAAAGCTACGGCGAGAATACGGGATGGGCTGGTAGGGGAATAAGTGTGGTCTAAATGATTTCATTTTTGAACCTATCAATAGGTCAAGAGACTGTTTGGCAGAGAACCCAAGAAAGAGATAATTGAGGGAAAAAAAATGAAAACCTCTACAATTCCTCATGTTTGGTACTTCGGCTAAAAAAACAAAATGAATACCAATCATTCAGTATGAATTTCATTTTGTTCCTATAAATGAACATTCATCGCTTTACTCCACAAAAAACAAAATGAAAAAGAAAAAACACAAGCACTACAAACAATGAAGGTAAAAGCCATTGTGGTCCTTCCTCTTTCTTATCAATCACGTAGTCAATTAATATCAATAAATGCAAAAATATAGAAGAAAAATGGAAATATGCATCAACGGCACCACAGTCCCACTCATTAGAGAGGTTCAAAATCGAAATCGAATCTCCAGATTGAGTTTTATGATCAATTTTTGAACGCAAAACTGATTTGGGCTGTCAGGAAAAGGGGAATTGAGTTGGAGAACAAGACAAAAAACAAGTGGATTATAGAAACGAGTGGTTAAGATGGAGAAAGATAATAAGTTTGTGAATGAAATTGAAAGAAAGAGAGTGGGACCATTACCAAATAAGGAAAGGGTGCAAAATAAGTGGGACAAACTAATATAGAAGTGGTGCAAATTGAGAGGGACATAGGAGTACTCATTATGAATTATGATAACTGTTATTGACCATGGATGCACGAAGCTTGAGCCAAAATAGATACATAATATGAATAGAAAAAATAAGGATAAATACCCGAGCAGAAAAACATAGTTCCCAGTCAAGTTATCAATGTTTCTAGAATGCTGCAACAATACCAGTTGTGGCAAGATGGCAACTGCTTCCAGGTACAATGAAAAGGTCCACAAAACCTATCATACACATTCAAGATTTAAGAAAAATGAGCAAAATGTTGCAAGAGAAATTCTAATAGCACGTAACATATGAAGCATTAAACGATTCTAGTCGAGTAAAATTTGGACACATAAGAAAGCAAAAGTCAATATGAAGATATGGGTAGTTTCAAAAATATTACGAGGCTAAAATTTCCCATCTTCTTAACACCTTTTTAAAACATGGATTCTATTATCATGTTACCAACTCTACACTCGTGCACTCATATCCGACATGGGTAAATATCGGACTCTGCGGAACTATGAAGAAATATAACATATTCGGTCTAAAATAAAGTACCCATGTCCGAGTGTTAATAATCCAACATGGGTTGATGGGTATTAGAGGTAAAATGAAAAGTCCAGGGGACATAGGATTCTACATTCTTAATAAAATCATTCAACTATTGAACAATGCGGACTTTGCCATTAAGACGCATTCATTGCTAGAGATTTAGGACCAGATGTATAGCATGGGAAATCTGATATATGTGTTAAGTGGGAGAAATCTCCTGATTCTGATAGGAGTTCATGACTTTTATAAGTTCTATAGACCACTATGTTTAATTTACTTGCAAGAGATACCAGCCTTTTTAGGTCAAATTAGACTTTATTGTAAATTCTTGCTCTAGGATGTACAAAGTCACCATACAATCAAAGCAAATGAAAGAATGGAGAAAGTAAGACTTACATCCATCAAAGTGAAGTCATAGTGAAATAAAAGGGCCAAAGCAAAGCAAGGCAGCATCAAAAAGTAATGTCGAAAAGTATCTTCATTCTTGCTATACGTCTGTTTCACTACTTTATGGTACCTCATGTACCAAACAATGGCGAGCGAGGACCCAATGAAGACTATCTTCATTATGGTGTTATACAATGAGACATATCTGGTGAAGAGATCCAAGTACCGAGTCAAGAAAATGATAACGTAGAGTTCCTGAGTTTTCAGAGATATCCCTGAATGAAAACATGACAACTTGTTCAACACAAGTAAATAACAATAACCATCCAAATATTAGAGGTAAGATTACTTATAAGAGAAATAACAACAGGAACCATTTCTGCTCTATAATGAACTTGAAACTCAAAATCAAAATCAACACTATCCCTATTCCTTACATAAGCTCTGCTGATGAAGTATACTCCCTCTATTTTCTGATTTTACCCCATATACTTTTTCAGTCCCCATTAATATTTTAGAAATAACCCCACCAGCAATACCCCACTAAAACATAGATTTTATGTTTCTTTCTTACATTAAAATCTATAATTATGCTGCAAAATAACAAGACACCACCTATAATACCCCACTAAATATACCCACTCAACTCACCCACTTGTCATCATCATCATCATACCAATGTATCACGCCCATAGAAAACTATGAAATCTGGATATGGGGAGGGAAGAAAGGCGGCAACTCAACTATGAAATCTGAGTCTGGGGAGGGAAGGAAGGTGCCAACTCATACCCATAGAGGAGAGCGCGGCCAAAGAACCCACTTGTCTTGCCATTAATTTAAATTTTTGGTAGACTTGGTTCTTTGACATGTATTAAAGCGAACATGCATATTATTTTGATACAATCCAAATCTCGTTTAGCCCTCATTTCGAGTAGAATATTTAGCACGAAATTGAAGAAGAGAATCTGCGTTGCATCCACACTTTTAGCACTATGGACTCGTGTGTGTAGGGGTGATAGAGTATATAATATTAACTCGGGACTCCAACTATTAGCTCAAGTTTTGATTGAGTTGATTCCTTTTAACATCTGATGATGATAGAAATGTCATTTCCATTAAAGTAATTTCATTAGCAATTTCTCAACTTCTGCTTAAAGTTCCCAACTATAATGTCCAGTGAGCAATCAATAAAAATCTTACTAACGAAATAACTCAATAACATTTCACCCTAATTCCCAATTCACAAATCAAATAACCCTACTTTTATGAACATGATTAGACAAAATCCAACATTCCATTTCCCAATGATGAGGGCAAACTTTTGAAATATTCCCAATGTCTCATCAAATTTGCCTATTTTTCATCCATAGTCCATCATCATCATCATCATCATCATCACGCTACCCAGTTTATCCAGTTTATCCCGGGCATAGAAAACTATGGACATGGTCTGAAGAGAGAAAAACAACGGCAACTCATACCCATAAAGGAGAGCGCGGTCAAAAGAAGTTCCCAAGCTCGAGTTTTCATCCATAGTCCGTCGAACCAAATTTGCCGAATTTCTATAGTCTTTCTCCAATTCTCCTTCAGCACATTAAACTTAATTTTTCATATCATTCCCCCGTTTGTCTAGCATTCTCATAGAATATAAACTCTTTTTTTCACCTAAATGTACTTGGATAAAAACATTACATTTACAAATTATATGAAATCCTTAATATATAAATTCCCAATATTCATATAATCCAATAAAAAACTGAAAACCCAACATGCAGAATAATCCTCAATGAAACAAAACCCACAAAACTCACATTATTTTATTCTCATCAAACAAGAACATCAAAGTAAAACTTTGTAAAGCAAATTAAGAAAGCAAAAAGATGAAAAAATTATAAAAAGGAGAAAAGACGAGGAAAATGGGAAAATACCAGAACAAGATTTGGTGGCATGGATCTTTAAAAGGAGAAAAATGATGCTGAGTAGGTGGGTCATATCACCCGCTAATCTGAAAAGGTTCATATTTTCGAATTATTCTTACTTTCAATTCACAATTCAGCTGTAGAAATGGAAATTAAAATGGAAATGATTTGTTCGAGAGGAAATGGGTTGATGAAGAACAGAACAAAGGGGGAAGAGCAAGGCGTAGGCGACTAGGCGTGGACCGTGGACTTTGTGAGTGAGCCGAAGGGCTCCTTTTAAAAGATTCGCTTCGTGCGCATGACTTAGCTTAAAATAAAGGTAAAAGAAAATATAGTATGTCCCACAAGGTAAGGTACGGATTGAAAGTTTTTATATTTTTCTTGAAAGATGTGAACAAATCATACTTGTTCTCCTAAAGAGGGGTGGAGAGATCAGAGATGCGCGCGGTAAACAAAACCTCCCAATTGATATAAGCCCAATAAAGATAAAAGACAAGATATTTTGATGATACATGATGAACAAAGTTCACTAAAAATGGATTGATTAACAAGAAATAAAACCAAATACTCCAATGTTGTTGAATGTTGAACAACGGTCCTAGTATCAAACTAGATCTACCAAACTATTAGTAAATAGTACTTCCTCCGTTCTGATTTACTTGCTACCATTGCATGGGCACAAAGATTAAGAAATTACTGTGCAATGATGAGTAATAGGTGGAAAGTTGCTTTTTTGAAATTTTTTAATATTATTTGTTGAAAAATGAAAAAGAAAAATAGGAGTAATTAGATATAGAGTATGATAAAAATAGAAGTAGGTATAACTTTAAATGATTGGTTTTTTACTAAAAAGGAAATATAGCAAGTAATATGAAATTTCTCAAAATGAAAAATGTAGCAAGTATTATGAAACGGAGGAAGTATTACAAAGTGTTATCTTTCTAAATAAAACATCATACTATTTATATTAAGATGGAAAATTTATCATTAATAATTCAACCTTTTACTCATTCTCTATGAATAATATTATATTTGGATTATTTTCTAATAATCCAACCTTTGCGATTAATTTGCCCACTAAATACCGTATTACTAATAATAAGGCATACTGCTAGCAAACTAAAATAAAAATTGGATTATTCACAACAACTAAGAACCAACATTGAATTATCAAAAAAAAAAAAATCAAAAAATTAAATTATTCGAGCAAAAGATTGTATTATTAATGTCGATTTTTTCTATTAAGATTAGAATTATATCCAAAGAGTAAGCATGAATGCTTTATTACAACTAGTATTACAACTTTATGTATATTTGCTTTTGAACATTGTTTAGTAAAATATGAAATTCAATCTTTAGTCCAAATCTCACCATGATCCAAATTTCTCTTAAGAGACCGTCTTTTGTAAAGACGACTCTTAAAAATTCAGTCCAAATATATATTTGGAGTTCTAACAATATATATTTAGAATTGGACTGAGCTTTTGAGAACCGCTTTTACAAAAGACAGTCTCAAATAAGAAATTACGTTACACTAATTCAAATCACCCATCAAAACCCAAAAAAACACAAACATATATACATTATGCTCTCCATTGATGAAAGTTAATCACACTAATGAAAGTTTTTGAACGGAAGAAAAGGAGAAAATTATCGTCTAAAATTAAAAATATAGCAAAATTAAAGAAACATACAAAACTAAAGCTGTGTCAAATTAACAAATTCAATTCACTTTTTTTCAGCTTCTCAATTACAAACTAAAGATGCAACCATATTCTTCCATTTTACTAAGAACAATTTACACAAAACTAAAATAAATAACCAAAATCTATAATACATCTAGATAGAAGGCTTATTCTAGCATCTCTCTTTTGATCTCCAACTTTCGATCTGAAACCAGAAACTATCATCAAAAATCGAATTCATAACCACCATCAATTAAAAGACACATCAATTTAGGGGCGGAGCAAATATTAACAAACTCTTTAAAGACTCTGTGTAATTTCAATAATTATGATATTTTTCTAACTTTGTATCTTAAACACTTAATATGTACTACGGAATTAAACATTAAAACCTCAATTTTTTGGGGCCCTGTACGATTGAACATGTTGAACATGCTTAAATCCTCCCCTGAATCAACTCATATTATGCTCATATTTAGTTAAATTAGGACTATATTCACTTTCTTGAAAATTGAATCTTATTTCAGTTGGAGCATATACCACTTTATTCATGAGGAACTTGAGCTTGATTCTCGCTGCCCTTCTACCCTAGTCCTCTCCTTCCCTCAATTTATCATGTACCTAAAAAAAAGGGAAAAAAAAGACTAAGTTCACTTCTCAATATGTAAACCAACAATGAAATAAACATCTTGATCAATAAGAAAAATAAAGTTGCATAAGTCGGTAAATCACACAGCCATAAATATACTACTCCGTCGCTTATAATTTGAAGCAAAGAGAAAGTAGTTGTTTTTAAGAAAAAGGTAGAAAATATTCACAAACTACGTGGTATACATTAAACACCTTAGCTAAAGCACCCGAAATCTTGTGAAATAGACTTTCATCGCGTTCTAGCATAAAGTTTTTGATTCCCAAACTTCATCGCATTCTAGCATAAAGCTAAACAACCCCCCGACAACATCCAAGGTAAAAATTAAACGAATCAATGACTAAAAAGAAAGTTAAACAGGAGAAAACAAAGCATTACCTACAATCACTTTACACTTCTAAGTTGTAATTTTTCACATTTGCTTTCAATAGTAACCTTCTTTCGGGTATCAATATCCACCTCGTCCAGGTCAAAAGCTGTTGCAAGATATCCATAGAGTATTCTCCTCCTTCCCCCTAATTTCTGATCCACCAACACAAGATTCGGATTACTCTCCTCATCCTTGCCAGCAGCTGTAGATTGCACATTGACCCAATCTTTACGGCCATGGCGCTCGTTCTCAAAGTGGTCAGCCAATCGCATGGCATTCTTCAGGCCACGCTGGTCACTAGCAAACATCATAAGTGTAATGCCAAGATGACCATCTTTAGTGTACAATGACTTTGCTTTGGCCCCAGAAAAACCAAGATCTGCAAGGTAAATAAACAGCATAGGTAAAAAAAAATGGTGTCACAACATGAACAAACACCAAAAAAAGACTCTTAAATATTAATCATTTCCTTCTCACATTCCTTCCCAATTTTGAAGACAAAATTAGCACATTATAAACATCGTAAACGTTGATGGCAAGGTCATTAGCACATTATATACATATTGGAAGCTCAAAACCGTAACTAATACAGTGGCCATTGTCCTCAGCAATATAAACATCGGAAACGTTGCTAATGTCGAATTAACAGAAACCCTGCAACGCTGAACAGAAAAAAATAGTCCCGTAAAATTAAACGTTGCTTAGAAAGCTCTGACGTTTCAATTTTGGCGGACAGGACAAGAAGCAACTACAACAAATGAAAAATTCTATGTATTATTCAAGCCGTACCACAAACAAACAATTGAACTACATGCTCTAATAAAGGAGTCATTCATTCAAACCAAAGCTGAATTCCAACAATTTTAAAGGCAAGTAATAAAAATGTTTAGATTTCTTCCGAGAAGCAGATAGAAAGCAAAAGGGCAGCTCAAATTTTTAAAATAGAGAGGCCGAGTGGGAAAGAGTAAAATCTAAGAGGTTGAAGCATTTAACATGGAAGGAGAGTGAAAATTCTGTCTCGAAGAAAATGAGGGTGAAAATTCAGAGTTTCGAGACAAGAAGAGAAAAATTCTGAAAATATTTGGCGGAACCGATCGAGGATTGACTGGAAAATTTGCAAAGGGTAAGTAATTTGGGCTTGAAAACAAGAAAAAAAAAGAAGCAAGAAAAAGAGGAAGAGGAGAAGAATAGCACCTGAAAAGTGGTCAATGTTGGCGAAGTGGCAGCAAAGGAATGGTGGCGATACTCCTGTCAGATGCTGCTTCGTAGATGACAAAGAAGAGGAGACCGTGTTGTGTATAGCGGATCTGGTGGTGGTCCTGAAAGATACGACAAAATGGGAGGTTGCCAGAGAATGGTGCTACGGCAGCCATGGAGGTCTCTAGTGGGTTGTGGAAGAAGACCACCGGAAATAGTCTCAAACAATTGGAAGGTTTAGAAATTTTCTGTAGCTACCCAGAAATGATGAGAATCAAAATGAAGGTGAAGTTAAGCTTTAAGATTCTTCGATGGCGAAAACAGATTGAGTACCACTGGAGATTGGAACAGATTAAAATTGAAGGTCAGTGAGCCAAACCTGAGTGGAGTATTGCATTTTACAATGGATCATAGAAGAAAAGAAACAGAAGGGCCATACACGCAAGAGTCTGACTTTATTGCCAACATCATTTTTAGGATGATGTCAAATTCTGACATATTTTTTTACCCACTCAATATATTTCTTTTCCAAACTAAGTTTAGACATGAATATTACCTATGCTCATCCAATTTTTTTTAGCCTTAATTCTTCCCAAACCATCTTCTATGGTGAATTTCTTTTCCACCTTAATGTCAAACCCCAATTTTTTCACTGTTTGGCACAATTTTTTCTAGCTTCAAGCCAATTTCACCATGCACTCTTTCAAACCTATTCTTGACACCCCAAAATTTCCATGCCTCATTTCAACCATATATATTTTTTCCCTTGCTCATTCCATTCCTTATATCCACTTTACACAAAACTTACACAAAACTCATTTTAATTTCAGCCCGAGCCATTTTATATCCACTTTGAGGGGAAGGTAGAACTTTAAATGGTCGGTAGGTGATACATTAGTAAAGGGGTATATTAGGGATTTTAATATTAGTGTGATATATTAGTAAAAAGGGCCCATCGACCTGGTTGTGACCCACTAATTGGATCAACAGCCATGATTGAATTTGATGGTCAAGCCTTAGATCCTAACATGGGTCTATAAAAATTTTCTTTAGAATCTCAGTGGATATCTCAATCGCATAATAATTCCGATAGCAGCTCTATTTCAAGCACTTGCACTAAAATTTATCCTTAACACCTTGATCAATATCTTGACACTGCGTCTAGTCATACAATTAAGACATTTGGGTGAACAACACAATCTACAATTCTCTAGAAAAGCTTGACATTAAAGATATCAAGATTTATAACCACTTACCTATGGGATTTAAAAATAAGGAGACAATGGACTTACAAAATGGAACAATCAAAACCCTGAAGTTTGTCCCATAAAGTTTTAACACAAAAAAGGAATCACAAGTCCATACAAGAAAATTTGCAAGGAGTATAATGGGGAAAGCATCTTATTAGTCATTTACACCAAGATATTTTATTTTACTTAATTTGAACAAGTACCATACCAGGAGCGAGATCCTTCATCAAGAGGTATATTGCCAGAAATTAAAAATCGAAACATAACTAGAAGCCTCCATCAAAGTTGGGAAAACCTGTAACAGATAGTTGATGATTCTAAAAAGAGCTCTCAGAACAGAGGGGGGGGGGGGGGGGGGGGGCATACACCTCTAAACTTCAAATTGAAGCACATCCAAATGTTTTCAAGAACCTTAAGCTTGTAATGAACTAAACCTCATTCACTCAGAAGCATAGAAAAAAATCACGGTCGCGGATGCGTTTGCGGAAACGGTCGCGGTGTCGCGGAAAGCGGCTATAACGGATAAATAACGCGAATCGCGGCCGATGCGGTGTGATTTTTGGGAAAAAAAACACATAATGCATTTTTGTTGTTGAACTACTATTATTATGCAATAATATGCAACTAGCTATTATAATTGCAATATTTGATTCTAGTTATTAGTTAATTATTTTGTTTAGAAACTAAAATTATGAGTACCTATAAATTTAGTAATCATAATAAATAAAATTTTTGGGTATTAATAAAAATCTAACGGGAAGACAAATAACGTTGTAACGGTGTAATAGCGTTATAACGGTAAAATAACGGGCGTTACACGTTATATAACGGTCAACGCGGCGTTTCAACCGTGAAATTTCGTGCACCGTTATATAACGGGATTTAACGTCGCGGCAACTTTCAAACAGGTTATATAACGGGCGTTACGTAACGTAACGGGGGAGTTTTTATTCCATGCTCAGAAGTCTAAGAACAGAAAGTGATGCTAAGATAATAAAAACACAATAGTTTCATCAGAAGACGGTAAAATTAACCCCAAAGAAGGATTTCTCTAAATCAAATTAAGCTCAAATCACCCATTACTTTCACAAAAGAAACTTATATATCCATCAAAGTCAAGCTTAAGATACATACATATAATATTATAGATATATAATTTATACATGGCTAATGCTTGCAACTTTGCAAGTCACTTAAAACAAAATCAAGAAAGCTTTACCAGATAGCTGGAAAAGAAACTAGACATTTTATTACCAAAAAAGCATCAGTAAGGTATAATAATGTGGTAAACAAAACAAAGCCTCATGTACCATGTATAAAGCACAAAAATTCTAACAATCACAACCATCATTAAGAAAATGGTCCATTAAAAAGGCAGATGGTGTCACCAATTTTCAACTTAAAAGCTCAAACAATCAAAAGAATTAATATTCGTCTCTAAAAAATCGTTGACATAGACACTCTAAGGAGTCTTTGATTGTCAAGAAATCTATAACTATGTTGCAGAGCAATAACAGAGAAATAAAGGAGAATATGTTAGCATAAGAGCAGGCATATAATCCAAATTATTCATAATCCATACAGTAAGCAGAGGTTTTGTTTATACCTCTAATTTTCCTATTCATTTCTTTATTCCCCAAACCTTGCATGCGTCCATCTGGACCCTTTCCGGTATTGGTGTTATGAATAATCACCATGGGCGGCCACATGATTAGATCATCCTGGTTTGCAGCCACTTCTTCAGCGGGTAAAAGTTGATAGTCCCTAGAGATATCAGGAGGCCTCATGTGATTCCATCCCATAACAACACAGACAGCTTTGTGCAAACCCAGGTGATCCACACGCAAATAAGCATTATCTGAGTTGTAAGCATGCATAATAAGAGCATGCACATCCGGAAAATCTTTTGAAGACCTGTAATTTGCAATACCAAGAGAGTCGGCCAATGCAAAACTCGAGCTTTTCTTACAAATAGTTGTATCACACTCAGCTTTAGAAAAAGAACATTCACAACAAACAGCCCAACCAGCAGGACCAATAATATTTTCAACTAGTTGATGGGCTACATTGAGGTAAGTGTAGATACAGAGTCCAAGAAATACTATTGCCATATAAATATAAGCTACTATGAGCTACATCAAACTCTTTTTAAATGACTGTTTCTATTCTTAGTTGGTCTCCCCTCATGACAGATCCATTTCCTTCCCCTTTGTCGGTCGGATTTGGAAAGCCAAGTTTCCTAAAAAGTAAAAGCCTTTGTAGAGTTAGTTGTCAATGGGAAATTAATTACCAATTTACCATGGAGAACCTTCAGGTTAAAAGACCCCATAAAGCCTTTTGTCTTCTCACAGGTGTATCTTATGCTTTGAAAGTGGAGAAGAGTGATCACCTCTTCTAGTACTGTAGAATGGCAAGAAAATTATGGGACATGATCTTTATAATACGGAGGGAAGATTGGGTTGCCTAGAGGAAGATCAGGGATTTTCTCATGTGTTAACCATTACGGTTTGGGGAGTAGTAGTGAACTTAAGAAGTTACGAATAATATGTTCATTTGCAATTTTATGGCCCGCATATTATTAAAAGGGAAGAAATTAAAATAGAGTGTTGTATTGTAGATATTTATGGTTTATATCTGAGATCTCATCCCATGATTGTATGTCTTGGCTTCTTCATTTACAATTTTTTTTCTTAATCAATTAAAAATATATAAGAATACATATTTTCCGATCACTGTTACCTATAAGAATTTCACAATAATTTAGCTAAAAACTGATTTAGGAGATAAAAGAAGCAATCATTACATTTAAAGATTGCTCGGGTGTAAAAACACCGCTATGGGATGTTTTGATTTGCATAGCCATGACGAATCCAACCAAAAACAACATAGCATATATCTGAATCATCCAAAAAACTCTACATCTGGTATCATCATTAATGGATATAATGCATGTAAATATCACCATTAGTTTACTATGCAAGCAATAGCATCTCTCTCTCTCTCTCTTCCACACAGACATTTCATAGTGGAAATACGCTTGAAAAGATTGGGTACCCTCAATATAACAGTCTTGACTCTTGAATTGACTCTTGAATACACAGATAGTAAAAAAAAATTTAAAAAAAAAGAGATGACAGGACATATGAAAAAAAAAACAAAGCAGAAGTTAATTGAAAAGATCTGCATAATAGACCTTATTCACAGAAAAACACATTGAAAATCCTTCCATGAAACAAACAACTTAAAGGGATTTTACCCTGAGGCTTGATAACACGGGAGAAAATGAAGCAAAGCTGGAAAAAGAATTGCTACAAGGTTCCCGATCTTAAAGTACCTCTGGAACCTAGATGAGGACACGTATTTATGTGGAGAGAATAACATTAATCCTTAAGTTTCTAGTTACAAATACACAATTCAAAAACCTAGTTATGTCTGTAGGTATTCGGCTAAGAAACACTAACAATTTGAGATTAACTAGCTTAAATTGGTATGTATTCAACTAGCTAAATTGACAAGAATTAAACAAATAAACAGAACTAACATAAGACAGATTCTTGTAAATAAAATAGATAAGTAATAACTAAGAACTATGATGATCGAGCTAGCATGAACCGACTACAGCTTATTGACTCGTCAAATGTCAACTTTAGATTTAGCCAAGCCCATATATAATAGAGAATGGCCAAATTTCCATTAACCCTTCCATATGAGCGCATATAATTATTAAATACAACGTGTTACCTTGATATGGGTGTATTCATGTGCAAATTGAGTGTTTGATGCCACAAGAGCTACGTCAAAGTCTTAATCCCAACAATATGAGAATGATTAAAAGAACAAAAAGTACCAACATGAGAGATTGTCATATGTTACTGAGTGATTCATATAATTCTTCTTTGTCTCGTTATTCTACCTCTTCCTCTTCTAAGCTCCTTGAAGTGCTAACCTTCCACTAGCCTATGACCAAATCAAGTGTTCATACCGCGTTCTTTTTATTTCAACGTACAAACATAAAGTGCACGGAGATGCAACCAAAATTTTGATTAATTAAATCTTATCCTCGATAAAAAAAGTCAAACCTCTCAAGTTCTCATCCTCGATTAAAGAAAAAACGGGAATAAAAAGAAGATCATCGGCTATTATGTAATGTAACAACCTCATTTTTATTCCATGTGCTAGAGTGTTAAATTTTTTGAGGGTGGTGGTGCAAAAATCTACCCCTCACAATTGTCTCAAATTTTTATCAAAAGGTTCTTATGTTGTATACTTAGGTGTGACAAACCAAAAATACAAAGATAATGTAAAGGTGTGTGATTATGGATGTATACGTTCATGTGTTTGAGGAGTTTCTGGTGGATATCAAAGGGTTGAAAAGAAAACCAAGAGGAAAATGGGGTATGAATTAATGAATTTTGAAGGATAGTTTTTTAACAACTTTATTATCAAATTGATACATGTACAATTAGAGAAAAATGGCTCGTAGGAATACATACACATGCACCAAAAACACATGTAAAGCATGGGAACTACCTTGTTCCAATACTAATCCAAGTACTAAAATAAAGAGATACAAAAAAGCTCAAACTTTGTATTTCATTCAATTATCTTTTACAAGTGTAGGCTCATATGTTTAATAAAAATATATAATGTATGATGTATCTAACCCCTGGTATTAGGAGTAAAACTAACCATTGGATTGAAAGTTGCATAACTTCCTCTTTGATATGTCATACGTCTAGGGGAATTTTTTTATAAAGAAAATTTTATTAATGGGAAACTATCGGGATAGGGATGAGAAACTCCAAAAGAGATCAATAAATAAGGTAAATTATAATCCACTAATTAATCCTACAAAGATCATTTAGAGTAGCGTGCTCTAAAAGACCATTAGCTTTTGCCCATAGAAACGCTAAGAACTTATGGGTCCCATTCTCTCTCCCATTTTGAAGTACCACTCTTAGTGTAAAAACAAGGCATCGCGATGTAAACGTTTTCAAAGCAAGCGAACCGACATTTCCCGCATTGTAAAGGTGTGAAGAAAATCGCGTATCAGGTCGTATCAAGGAATATCTTATGATAAGACCGATATTTAGGTGTTAATATAACCGCACCACTGTAGTTACCGCATCACCGTTTTGTTACCGCGATCACAATTGTTACCCATTTTTACACTATGATATCACTTCTTTTATCTTTGATAAATAATCACCCTACCCCTACTTTTTAAAAATTCATGTAGCCATCTTTCAAGGAGGAAAATTCAGATTTGGAAATTCTGAATTTTTAGGTGGAAAACTCCCTCTTTCACGCCACTCCATATACTCCATCAGAATTGTAACTTCTCCGACAGTCTATGAAGTCTAACTTCTACTTTTGAGCTTGCTCGGACTTCTTCATCTTATAGCTAACTAACTTACTAACATAACAGCTAATAATTTCTAATGAAGCTGAAATTTAACACACAACTACCATAGCTTGAGTTTTAGCTAGATACATGAATTTAGAAACACACTTAACTTTTAAAGCATTAACTTCAAAGAAATGAGGCAGCGTATGAGGAAAATTGCAGCAAGTTAAGGCACCTCGCTCGCCTCAGATTCTTTCCCAAACTTTTGCTCTTTAATGAGTAATATGATGAACTTCTCTCCAAGATCGTGGCATTAAGCTTTTATGCTTTATGGCGTGCAATTCCCATATCACAGTTAATAAATGAGCCATGAACAGATGAATCAAACCAAAATATTGAATAAATTAACCTTCAATCAAGAGGCGAATGGGCCGGATGAACCGACATCATTTTAGTAAAAGATATCATCATTTTCACCTCCGATTTGTAAATCTAGGGATTAGTTTGCTTCTCTACTAAAGTGCATTGTTGTACCCAAGTGCAATTCTCCACAATTAACCAATACCCATCGGCCATCCATGTCAGCACGAATACCGGTGTTGGATTCTGTTTAAGTTTTTTATTTTTTTCCAACCCGCCTTCTTTGCTTCTAACCTACTCCAGTACTCTACTCTTTAACCATCACTTTTTCCACTTCTACAAGACTTTCTACCTACCCTTTACCCTTCTTTATTAACTTCTCTTTTTCAATTCTGATGTAATGCTCTAGTGGTAGGATCATCACTTATAACATGGTCTATTTGCTAATTTTATTTCATTAAAAGCACAAAGTAAATAAATACAAGTATTTTTTGCCTATTTGAGAATTCTTTTTAATTTTATATGAGAGAATAATTTATTTGAGAATAAACTCTTTTCCCGCATCCCTATACCTGAATTCAATACTAGGATGGTGTCTCGGTATCCTAAATATATAAAAATGACGTATCGATATTAGGATCTGCACCCGTATTTGATACTCAAGTCCAAAACTCCAGGTACATAGGATGGGGCATAAAATAATCAATCAAGCGGTTAAAAATAAGAGAGAAACAAAAGGTCAAAAGCAACCAGAATAAGAGTGAACATGCATGCATTACATATACCTTGGAAGAAGCATATACTAAGCTTATAATATGATCCAAACAATCAATCCTAAAGAAACAAACAACGACGGTCAAAAGCAACGAAAGTCATCTTATCCTCAATATATGCGAAAACTTAACCTTTTCATATATGATCTTGTTTCTTCTCATCCACCAAACACAGCAACAACAATAATGTCAAAGACTTAATCTTAAAAAATTGGAATCAATTACATTAAATGAACCAATAAATCAATCTCACTACTAGTCCACAACTCCACATGAAATCTCCTTCGGCATTCACTTCAATTGTCTACCATCTCAACCTGAAAATTAATATTCTTAATAAACTTCTCTACACTTTTCTACTTTCTGTTTCATACAAGATCACCAACACTTCAATGTTGTACATGCTCAAACTGCCTCAAACGATCCTCTCTCTCAAGTCTCATCTTATCCTCAATATATGCGAAAACTTAACCTTTTCATATGCCTTAATTTTGAAATTTATCCTTCAAAGCATGTCCACTAATCCATCTAGGCATTTGCATTTCAACTACACTGTCTTCCTAAAATGATCCTTCCTAAAATCCCAAAAATTAGAAGATACAACTACTCTCAAACTTTAAAGACCACACACGTCAATCACATAGATAACGTAATATCCCAGTTTTCTCTCTTCATTTTTTCTAATCACACTCAGTCATATATCACAACCTAGTGAAAGTTTAAACAAAAGATAATAACATTAACAAAATAAAAGATCATGTTACTTAGACACATCGTAATCGTCAACGGTCGGTACGGATACCGGTGTTGGATTCAGTTTAAGTTTTTTATATTTTCCAACCCGCCTTCTTTGCTTCTAACCTACTCCAGTACTCTACTCTTTAACCATCATTTTTTCCACTTCTACAAGACTTTCTACCTACCCTTTACCCTTCTTTATTAACTTCTCTTTTTCAATTCTGATGTAATGCTCTAGTGGTAGGATCATCACTTATAGCATGGTATGTCTGCTAATTTTATTTCATTAAAAGCACAAAGTAAATAAACACAAGTACTGTTTGCCTATTTGAGAATTCTTTTTTAATTTTATATGAGAGAATAATTTATTTGAGAATAAACTCTTTTCCCGCCCCTATACCTGGATTCAATACTAGGATGGTGTCTCGGTATCCTAAATATATAAAAATGACGTATCGATATTAGGATCTACACCCATATTTGATACTCGTTCCCGAGTGCAAAACTCGGGGTAACATAGGATGGGGCATAAAATAATCAATCAAGCGGTTAAAAATAAGAGAGAAACAAAAGGTCAAAAGCAACCAGAATAAGAGTGAACATGCATGCATTACATACACCTTGGAAGAAGCATATACTAAGCTTATAATATGATCCAAACAATCAATCCTAAAGAAACAAACAACGACGGTCAAAAGCAACGAAAGTCATCTAACTGCGTACAAATAACCATGATTTTTATGAGCAAGCCAACACTAACTCCCCGACTATAGGTGACTAATGATTGAAGTAAATCAAATGAATACCGTAGCTAATATGTTAAAGGCAGCTTGCCATTCAACCTAACATTCAGTGTCCACCACTACCGACAGCACTAACAAGAGAGTATAAATTTCCATATCTACAATTAAGAATTCTAATAAGATATACTATTGTAACAAAACAAAACCTTTGAATTCAAAATAAATGAATTGTAATTTCGGATCCTTAAAAAACTTTGGTCACCTCATAGTAGTTAAGAAAGCACTCAGCAAGTCCGGGCACACATATAAACTCACACAATTCAGTTAGAGAGCAATAGAATTACAGAGCTATTATTTCAATACCCATCTAACAGAAACTTCAAAGAAAATTGGCAAAACAAAAGAGAAAAAGTAAGAGGTGTAATGTCATCAAACCTGCCACATGCTAGACACTTAATAGGTCCATGTTTGCCATTCTCTAAGTAATTTTTTCTCTTAGCAGGATACTCAATGACTAATTTGACAAAATAAAGAAATGCCTTCATCACAGAAGGATCAACATCAGCACCAACACCAGTACCCGAGCCCAAATTTGCACCGGCATTGCCATACTGTAATAGCTTCTGTTTACGGCGAGCAAACTCATCCCCATCTACATCTCTGTCCTCCCCATAACCAAACTTCCTCTTCAAAGACATGAAATCAGGCCCAAATGGAGCATCTTTATTGCGAAAACCATCGCTCCCCATCATCCCAACACGGTCCATGTGAGGAGGAGGAAAATCCTGATAATCAGGGGGTAAAGCGAAATAAGAACGAATAGTACCATCAGCAAGATGAATAGTGCGACTATCAAGCATATGAAACCCATAAGTTTGAGAAGAAATAGGCGATTCAGAGTAAGGTAAATTTGAGCTCGGGAGTAAAGATGGAATTGGATTAAGATTGGGTTTAGAATCAGATGAAATTCTTGTAGTTAAATCAGTTGTTGAAGGTTTATTTTTAGGGTCCCCTGTTCCTAATGGTGGTTTTATGGTGGTTGTAGGTGCCGCAGAGGAAGAGGATTCCCAACGCGATTTGCGAACGGATGAAGACGAGGGTTCCCAACGCGATTTGCGTGCGGATGAAGACGAGGATTCCCAACGCGATTTGCGTGCGGATGAAGAGGGTTGAGGAGGAGGTCGAGTGTTGTTGGAAGATGATTTGGGGTTGTCAACCGCCATGATTGGAGCTTTCAACTTCGCACGAACAACAAACACCCTCTTCCGATTAGGGTTCCAACTTTCAAATAGCTCATTCTGGAGGATACTTTAGTTATGGCTGTCATCCGCCATAATCAGATGATTCCGGCTTGCTGATCTTTTAGCAAGCTCCCTTTGGGGTGTTTAGCCTACATGTGTTCAAAGTTCAAACACAAACGTGAATCCGATGTCTATCCGAGTTTGTAACCGAATTCGATTAGCTTCAACTAGGGAGTGAAACTTATTCAGATTAAAACTGCAAATCGAACCAAACCAAACTGAACAACAAATATGGTGGTGATTTACTGATTTTTATAATTTGGTTTGAATTATGTTTGAAAATCAAAAACCGAAATATTTAGATTTGGATTAGGTTTGGAAGTTGGAACATTACAAAACCAAAAACTTCAAAATGAATATAAAATTATAGTATAAAAATTAATGTGAACATAGATTTCAGTTTTAAACCAATGTAAAATACATGATCCAAAATCCACTTGATAATCCGAATTTAGTTTTTTCTTTTGACTTAATGGTCTGTCAACACAAGAATATTTGATAAATAGTTTTTTTAAGTCGAAATGTAAAATGCTGCTTTAATCAGCTTTTTAGAATGGTCCTTGAGTTGTTGGCGTGTATTAAGAGGGTGTTTGGCATGAGAGATTTGAGGAGAGCGAATGTGACTTTATCCCAAATCAAAGTCTAAGTATTTATTTGTTTGAAGGGAATGCGAATGGGAATGGGACTAAAATTGAGAAAGTCCCCGTGATAAATGTCTTGGAGGAGGGTGGTATTTGAGGGTGAGACTTTGTTTTTTTTGTCTTTTTTTCTAACTTTCCCAAATAAATTCTCCCCACATATAAAGTTTCATCTAACATAACAAACAAGGAATAAGACTTTTTATTTTAAAAATATTGAGTATAATTTATAGTTTAATTGTTTTTTTCTTACCAATTAAAAATAGATTTTCACTTATTGGTATTGATTTATAGTCATCAATTATAATTGAGTTTTACTTATTAAAATTAATGACCTTCATTAAAATATCCATCTACATTTTCCTCTTCATTTTGGACAAGAATAAAAATTCTCATCAGCTTGGGAACTTTTTTCGCACTTTGCAACTTTACCTCGAAATTGTGTGCAAATTTCACATAATTTCTAGAAATTGAACCAACACTTCGAAAAAGAAAAGAATTTAGAGTTCACACATTTTAAAATCATTAAGATTTTCACCAAATTAAAGATGTGAAAGGTGTTTTTCTCTATTCAAAATTAGGGTTCAAATATATTGTTACTCTATATGATACAAGCTTATATAGAATAGAAGGAGGAGGAAGACCTCTTGAATGTAATGGCTAGATTTAACCTGGAAAATCTAGTTTACTTTTTTGAGGGTCCATTCGCTACAAAATAAAGACAAATATTGAATTATTTAAAATTTATCAAAATGTGAGTTTATTTACGAGTAATGGCCCTAATGGGCAATAAATTGAATTATTTAGGATAATTTTTCTTTTTTTAAGTAGAAATAGAAGGCACGATTTTTTTAAAGGAAAAATTAGCAAGAATAATACAATTTTTTTTCTTATTTTCCTATAAAAATACAAGCTTTTTTTTCAAGCTTTTGATTAGTCGTGAATAATACTTCATTTAAAGGGACGTTTTACTAGAAAATCCCTAGCATGTTACAAATCAAACTATAGGTGATTATAAGATAAAAAAATTAGTAAATAAGGTAATATACTAAAATTTGTACTATTCTAGGAACCCCTAAATTTGTATTATCATGATTAATCAATAGTTAATATTATTGTTGAAAAATTAAGAAAATATTGTATTATTTACGCTACAATCAGTCTCGTGAGAGACCGTCATATCTCAAACTCAATCCATTAAAGATTAATGTCTACCTATTATATTCTTAATACCTACTTATATTAATTAATGCTTATTTACCATATTTTTATTATATACATCATTTTTACCGCCTACTTACAATATTTTAGAAGTATATACATATTCAGCTTAATCAGAAATGATCTCTCAAAGAAATCGTTTTTCACATGTAATTTTGTTTAAAAGAAAGAACTAGTGTACAAATTGAAAGGGTTTGGTTGGTCAAAATTTTCATTCCATTTGACCTTCTGCGGAAGCTTCCCTCCTGGGTGACGATCATCAGTTCATCATCTAGAGAAAGAAGACCATTTTTGCAGTCTTGAATTTGTTCAAAGGTTGGTTCATTTCCCATTTCTTCTATACTTAATTTGTACTTCAAATCAAGATTTTCAATCTTTTTGCAGTAATTTATGATTAGACTGAGTATCAAAAATCAGCTTCGAATTTCAATTGGTTTCAATTCAATTTCGATTTCTTTGTTCATCTTGCAGGAAATTAATTGTCGAAATTAATGTAAAATGAGGTGGATTAAGAACTTGCAGCAATTTGTTAGGAGTAGTGTGTCGTCCGATTATGTAGTAAAGAGTAATACTAATGCAATTAGCATTCTAAAATTCAGTAGAAGTTCGGTTTTGGGGTTGTCCCAATTCCATGGAGGAGGGTTTGAATTTAGTGGAAAACCCCATATCCCTAAATATGTTGCTACAATGCCACAATGTCGTGGGTTTAGGCACAAAGTCCAGAAGAATCCGATTTTGGACCGCGATTATCTTGCCCAACTTTGGGTGTTGGATAAAGAAATGACAAAGTTATTAGAGAAAAGGAAGATGGCACACCATAGGTATAGGACTTATCAGAAAGAAAGGGGTGGAAAGCATGTGTTTGAGCAGCCTCCTCTTAGTCAATCAATTACTGGAAATTTGGCACCGACATCTCCTGAGGAGGTAATTTTGCTATTGAGGTTGATGTGATCTTTGTTGTTTTGTATGAGCTCTTGCTTCTTGATTCAAAGCATATGATTTTTATTCTTTTATGCCACTTAAGGGCCGAACAAAGTTTGTTCTAAAATGGAAATCCAATTGGACCAAACCGTAGTTTATGTATTGGTCTTGTTTACGGTCTAAGTGGTCTGGTTCGATTTATTTTTTAGATTGGATCAGACCGAAAACCATTTCGGAGTAGAATATGGAATAAAATCCTTGGCATGCCCAACTTTTAATATAATTTCA
Source organism: Amaranthus palmeri (assembly GCA_019776075.1). NCBI lineage: Eukaryota > Viridiplantae > Streptophyta > Magnoliopsida > Caryophyllales > Amaranthaceae > Amaranthus > Amaranthus palmeri. Next base: position 1,506,431 of record JAAKBH010000282.1, read on the forward strand.
ATCCTAGATTTATTATTCATAGTATTATACACAGCACTTGTATATACAGTTCAATCACCAAGACCAAATTGAGACCAAATAGTGTAAATTTGAATTATTTAATATTGAGTAAGATACATTTTAATGCTTAGTGTAAATTGAAAATAATTAAATATTGAGATATGACAAAGAGAATGATTGTTAAGTTTGTGTTAGGTTTTACAAAATTTATGTTTCTATCCATTTAAATTGATTTTTGGGTGCTTTGGTGGAGTTAATTGCTACTATGGGTGTCAGTGGGTTTGCCAACATGACTTAGCCAACTTTCTCCAAGAAAGAAAAGGGTTAATTGAGTCTACGCTATATTTTGCAAAGTCATTGAGCAATATGATCCAAGTACAAACAAAATTATAAATTTAAAAGAAAAGAATATGGTCGACAACATGTTTTTAGTACAACCCTAAACCGATCATTAACCGAGTAGTCAAGCTCATTGAATCGGATTCGACTTTCAACGTCTGACAAATTTGTTAAATGATCATGACCTAGCATGCTTAACCATAACTGACCAAATTTGAAAAATAATTGAATGCACAACTCTAGGTACATAGCTACTAAATGAAAACTTATACTCACCAAGAAAAAAGCCCATATATAAAACAAAATGGGAAGCATAGTGTAAAAATGCGGTAATGGTTGCGATCGCAGTTATGTAACAATGATGCGATAACCGGAGTAATGTGGTTATCATAACGCCTAATTATCGGTCGAATTATAAGATATCCCCTGATACGGTTCAAAACACCATTTATTTACACCTTTGCAATGCGGGAAATATCAATTCATTTGTTTTGAGAAACCTTACAACGCAGGCGACGCAATCAGCCTTGCTAAACACTAAGAGGGGAAGGGAACAAACTATCTAGGTTGGACCTTAACCCAAACCCTAAATGTCAAAGAACAAAACAAACAAAGACAAATAGGTAGTAGAACAACCTAAAGTTCCCATAAGGACTCTTACCAAACTCTACATTTTCATGAGATCCTCTTCTTTACAGTATGTTTAATCGTGTACTGAATTTTCTGTACAATATAAGCAGGAGATAAGGTTTATCCTCCTAAATAGCTAATTTCCTACTTCTCCTTAACCAATTAAGCGCGAGTGCACACACGAGCCCAAGCAACACATTTCTTGATAGCACAATACTTCCTCTAGATTCGATGTGAAGACCGTAAGGAATTAGTATCATGAAGCTTGATGTCATCTAATAGAACAATACAATCTTCATTCTACAACTAAGTTGACTGGTAAGACACAAAGAGGAGTCAAATAGTTAATGAAACTTCTAAAAACAGTGTTGATATTGGGTGACTCGAATTGAGTCTAAACATGGAAAAAGCTGAATCAAGATGACAGGTTCCAGAAGGCTAAAGACGAGTTGGCATTCTGTGGCATGTTACCTCATATAAACTGGTGAAGCATGGAATAAAAACTCCCATCACGTAACCCCTATTATGTAACATGTTTGAGAGTTGCTGCAACATTAAAGTTCAAGTTCATTCTAAAACAGTTCATAAGTTTTCATGGTCAAGACGTCGCATTAACCGCTACATAATGTATACCGACCATTATCTTACTGTTATAACGATATTTCATCGTTACAACGTTATTTGTCTCCCCGTTGAAATTTTATTAATACCCATCAACTTTAATTATTATAGATCAATTATAGTTATTCATAATTTTAATCTTTAAGCAAAATAACTGACGAATAAGTTAATTAACTTCCAAAAAAATTAGTAAGTTAATTATTATCCACTAAACATACCTCATATAATGCAATTGATAGTTATGGGCGTATTATTGCATAATAATAGTAGTTCAACAACATAAATGCAATTACAAGTTCAAAACACCCCTTATGTGAAATTCTTTTCCAAAAATTAACACTGCATCGGGCGTTATTCGCGTTGTTACTTCATTGTAGCCGTAATCTGCGACACCTCGATCGTCATAGTGTAAAAATGCGGTTATCATATCGTCTAAATATCGGTCAAAACCATAAGATATCCCTAAATGCGGACCAAAACGCGTTTTTTTTACACATTTACAATGCGGGAAATATCGGTTCGTTTGTTTTGAAAACCTTACAACGCGGCCGATGCAATGTGATGCGGCCTTGTTTTTACTCTATGTCGACCGTTTCCGCAAACGCATCAGCGATCACAGTTTTTTCCATGCGCTGAAGCCCCATCCAGTCCACGAGACTTATCATCATGGAATTTATAGTGCACCAAAATGCGGGAATGAACGCGATTGTGGTAATGGACACAATGATGCAATGACACAGTGATGTGGTTGTTTAACTACAACTATCGGCTTAAACCATGAATTCGCTCGAAGTGGTCTAAACGTGATTTTCTTACACCTTTACGATGTAGATGACACCATCATTGTAAATTTGAAAATCTAATACTATACAACGTCATTTTTGGACTACGTCAGGAATAGACCTCAGACCCTCCTTGACATTAGCATCAGAAAAATTGAATTAACTAACATGCCCTTGTTGGATAAACTCAAGATTCAGATGTTCCTCTTCTGCATAGGTACTAAAATGTGCAAAAGGCTTAAGGAAAATCTCTTGAATCTTCTTTGGATCAGTAACAATACCACTATCAATGTGCACAATGTTTATTCTATTCCTATTGTATATGGATTTCAAGTTCTGATAGATTTTTTTTTTTTTTTGTTTTTTGTTTTTTGTATTTCATCCCCATAGTCAATCCACCTAACTGTAGCCTTTTCATAGAGGATGGAAGCATAAGTTTCTTTAGCCTTTCTTTGGTTAGAGCCTAGGTTCTTCTCCAACTCGACCAGATTAAGATTCCCAAGATCTTGATGCAAACTCTCTTGAAACTTCATGAAGGCATCCTCACCTTTAATAACGGCTTGTTGAAAGGCAAGGAAAAGATTTATTAAGACGTTCAAGCCCTTGTTTCGCAAAAGTTAACCTTCCGAGTAACCCGGTAAGACTTCCATCCACTGACATCCTTCTTCTTAGCTTGAGAGACAACCTGATTAAACTCTTTCTTATCACATCTAAATTTGAAAAACCTAAAAGGTTTTGTATGTTAAGTAAGACTACAAAATTGAATAAGAGTTGAAGATTGATCAGATCTAGAAAAAACTCACAACACCACTACTGAAATTGGTATTCCCTTGAAAATTGCCTAAAACTGTTAATATTTGAGAAAATTCTATTCTCCAAGTCCCCACTTTGCTTTTTAGACCAAGTAAAGGAATATCTTCCAAACAATCTACCATACGTTGCTTGAGGGGAAGTTCATCTTGATTTGCCACACTATTGATCACCAAGTACAATCCAAGAATCTTTACAATCTCTAGCAATGGCTCTCAAATCCTTCCAAAGCAACTCCCTCCGGTCATTAAATCTATATAAAAAAGTGCACAAGAATTCAACTCCAGACTCTAGAGGAATGCATGATCCAAGAAAAAGAGTCATTTGTTCATCCTTGATGAATTGTCCCAAAAGACTAGCCAACTTCATTAAGTTCTTCTCCCCCTAAAATTTCACTTCCAACAAGAAACCTTTATAGAAATTTTTATTGGCGACAAGCTTGTTTAGGTTTGTGTACATATCATGCATTGTGTGTATCTAAGTAAATGCTTGATAGCTTTTCTCATCATCAATATGTGTTGATTTTGGAGGCTATTTAAATTTTAAATAGGCATTCAAATAGGCATCATCATTGTCAGCAATGTATCCTATATATTTAATTATCTCCGGACCAAGGATTGAGATCATTTACACATCGTTTTGTAATCATATAGCATTTGCATATGTAACCACCTTATCTATAAATGGCTCTAGCTCATAATTTTTTTGAGCCCTAGAAGGCTTCTTAAATTTGATTTTTAACATATTTCAATGGTGCGAAGGAACTTTGTGAGCTCTAAGGGTTATGGCTTCATGCTTTTGGAACAAGTACCCACTAAGCTCAATGTCTCTAGATTTGTGGATTTGTCACATGCAAAAACATATTCACCTCTTTTTTGAATGTTAAAGATGACACCAGTTGGTACCTATGCATGGCAATTGTTACTCATAGTATATGCATGAGTTTTCTTTATTGTATTGCTTTACCATTTTTGAACAATATTATGCTTGCATGTCCTTTTCTGTGTGTTTGGACTTGTATCTTTTACCATTTATCAAACATGTCATTAACTTTTTTTCATTTAAACTAACTATATATAATGCTTAAATTAAATTTACAGGTTCAAGTTGCTCCTCTTCTTGCTAGATCAAACTTGTTAATCACCCGAAATATAGAATGGTTAAACTTGGTTTTTGACTTTGAGCAGGTATTGTAATAAATTTTTACTAGTCTTTTGTATGTGATAAGGAGAAATATAGATGTTGAAAGCCTCAAACATTTAGTTGAGCAACAATAACTTTGGCACTTCGTGTTTGGGTCACTTAAGATATAGATGGATTTAAGTTGTACAATGTTCAATTGTGTATTAAAATAGATATTCCACCTCTTTCACTTTTATAGGCTACATTTGACTTTGTGGTCAAAATGCTTAAGCTTCAACAATTTTATTAATTGATTACCTTGGAATAAAATGCCTGATGTATGCATTTATGAAAGTACCCATAACAAGTACTATTATTATCTTCTGATTTTGTTACTGTATATCTTCAACAGGAAAACCGATATGCAATAGTGGATGTATGCTACCCTCATTCAGTAAGTTCATGTGTGATTTTTCGAAGTTATGTTGATTCTCGATTCAGTTTGGGGGAGAAGATAGTCATTGTAGAACTCTAACGAAAATATACTTTGTGTTTTGTCTAGCCTGTAGGTTTTATCCGCGAACAGAGTAATGTCCTCTTAAGACAGGTGACAAACTCATCTTTATCTAAATATTATGAATAATATGACAGAGTTTTTGTCTTTGATTTATTAGTATATTCTAATATGTGAGGGATCCTTTGCATACAACTTCTCAACTTTATCTTTTCAAGATGTCGTGATTGTTGAAAATCAAATATCATCATATTTGTTTTTGTAATGGACTTTTTTCATCTATAAAAGGAACCACATTTTTTTACTTTAATTCTTAAAAGCGCTCTGGGGTGGGGTATTTCTAGGCGCATGTTGTACTCACACATGAGGAAAATGGCTCCTATAGGCAAGGCGTACCCACTCATATATTTACTTGGGAGATTTTTAAAGTTTTATGCGAAGAACATATGCTCATAAGTCATAAGCTTAGATTGTTTCTACAAATGATGACGGATGGAACCCTTGTCATTTTGTTAGGCGTTAGTAGACAATCGAGATTACTAATGGGCAATGTTGAAATAACGACATTAGCAAGAAGTCATGCCAATTAATAACATAAACATTTATATATGTTTTTTTCTCGGAAATTATTGGAATGAAAAATTGGGTTTTACATTAAATAATGATCGCTCTAACATATTAGCCATTACTTCCTCCAAAACTAATCAAATGTTCCATTGCACACTTGCTAATGCACTATTTCAGCTCTAAATATCTCTAATTGTGCTTGGTCAAAAATTATAGAAAGTTGATATTGATAAATTTACATTGAAACGAATTAAATAAGATCCTTCTTGAACATGATTTAACTTTTAGATTGGAATTAAAACAAAAACAAAGGCTCTAAGAGGTCTATAATAGTATTTTTTTTGAATGTGTATTAGGCTCTAACAGAGTAAATGGTCTATCATAAGCTTTCATTTAAATACATTTTCTAATAAACTTGAATAACTATGATGATTGGGTATTTTTTAAGTTAACAATTCACATGCGAGGTACCGTTAGTCCGTTACCCTATGTTTTAATTAGGATACGTGTAAATTTGCTAACGTTAGGCAATAAGGTTGGCCTTTCAATTGTTTGTTTTCAACATTGTGAAACAGGGGAGAGAATTTGGGTGGAAGATTAGTTTGTCTGTATCATTTATCTTACTTTGAGTGATGTGCAGCTTTTGAGCTAATGATATTGCCTTTACCACAACATTTCATTACCTCAATGCCATTAGGTATTTGAGTGGCTCCCACCTAGGCTCTCATTTGAGCGAGATGCGTGGTTCAGACGTACACCATCTTACCCTTGTTAGTGATAACAAAAATCGTTATTGATTAACTCTTAGTAGCAAACATCATATGTAACCTCACATAAATTACATGTTTAAATAGGACTATTTAACATACTCCTTTATAGTTCGAGTCCAAATAAGTATGAATTGCCCTCCATTATAAACCAAAAATAAATCGATTGTGATTTTGCAATTTTGCAGTTTCTTCGTCTAAGGCGTCCCTTCATTGCACGCATAACTGATGCTTTGGGTAATGAGCTATTCACGGTAGAATACTAACTGATCATCTAATTTGGTTGCATGTGTAAATTTTACATTTAAATTTTGTTAAATTGTGGGACTTGTTTGATGAAAAATCTAGATTCGTCGCCCCTTCTGGTGGATTACTAGCTCAATTTATGCCGAAATTAATGGGAAGGTATGCCATATCCTCTTTAGAACTACCTTCATCTCAAGCTCTTAGTTTGCATGAAGTATTATGCATACAAAAATATATTATTACACTTTTAAGGACCATCATGCATTTATGAAGATATCTGCTTGTAAAGTTTTCAATATTGTGCTTATTTCAGTCTTTTGTTTCCCCACAAATACATAGTATTGAAACTTTTAATAATATTTACCATTATATAATTGAAAAGCCCATGTTTAGGCCCCTTTCTAATGCGGAGTCTCCTTTCCAATAAAACCATCACGCAAACACTAGTGATGTTTACAAATTTTATTAAGATGACTACTATGAGATAAATGTGTAAACAGGAGATTGGTGTGGTGCATCAACGCTGGCATCTTTGGAGGAGGATCTATGATCTATATTTGGGGTAACTTGCCTTGCCTTCCCATTCTTACTTTTGTAGCTTTGATTTTTATCCATAAATATGACTTATGTACGACTTTACAATTTAGGAATAGACAATTTGCTGTGGTTGAAAATCCTGGTTTATGGAACTGGACATTTACTTTGAAGGACATTGATGGAAATGTGCTTGCTCAAATAGATCGTGATTGGAGAGGGTTTGGTTTGGAGGTTTGTACTATTTTCTGGTACCTTTCCTCTTGCTGATTGGCCACATCTGATTGAAGAGGCATTTTCAAGAAATTGAGTCAAACATACCATAATATATGAAAACTTTACTGCTCTAGTATTCCAAATATTAATTTAGTCTTTCTTTTGAACCTCAAAATTGTCCTCAATGGTAATTGGCCTCGCTATTTATGAATGTGGTCTATTCTAGGAATGTATGGAGTAATTTATGTATGCCTAACTCGTTGAATCAAAAGACTTGATGATTAGGCATCACTATTCATGCAATAAATTTGTATGTAACTTCTGATATTTGGCATCAAAAATAGGTAGCAACAACAATATGAGAACTTGAGGTTTAGACCTAGACATTTTTTTATCGAAGATTCCTCAAAAAAGCAGGGAATTTTAGTTACTTGTTTATCGAATCTTATGCTCTTTGTGCTAAGTTTTGATCACTAAGCAGTGTCGTGACTTTGTCTAGATTTGGATGACAATTCTCAGTGCATAAGATACCTCTCCTCGCCCAAATTCCTAGCAAACATAATATGTGAATCGTTATACATATGTCATCTAGCTTTCTAGTTCTTTTGTAGGCTAGGTTTAACAGGGGTGTAGTGACTTCTTGGTCCAATCACCTGAATCTGTGGTGGCGCAGGTGCATTTAGTTCTTAGTGACTTGTCAATGTCTTAGCTTTGATGAAGGCAAAGTGCCATCACCAACTCACCATTCACCAAGTCTCTAATGTGGTCCAATGTGAAATTTGAAAGCATGAAGTATGATCTGCTGTCTGATGGTTTATCTTGATTCATTCTTTCTGGCCCTTCGTTGCTCCTCCCTTGCATGCATATTTTTGTTCATCTACTGTTAGATTTCAGAATATCTCCTTTTGATGCAATCCATCTGGTACATGTATTTGCATTTTTGATCCTTCAGACTTTTGAAAGACATAAGCTATATGCTTGTTCAATAACAGTGTTCAATTTGCTTATCTGGTATTGACCCTTTTCATTCTTATCCAATGTAGATTTTCACAGATGCTGGACAATATATTATTAGATTTGGGAGTTCTGATCCCACAGTGAAAACTGGTCCTGTTAGAGAGGTAATATATTGCACGAGAAAGAAGAGACATCTTATACTTGTTTTTGGTTTTGCTCACTACAATTTTCCCTTCTTTACCCTGCCTGCTTTGCAGGTTGAGGACTTGGATATTGTACGCCCTTTGACCCTTTCAGAGAGAGCAGTTGCTGTGGCTCTTGCTGTGTCACTGGATAATGACTTTTTCTCTAGACATAGTAACCACAACTGGTAAGCTGATTTATTTTCTTAATGGTCAATTGGTCATTACATATATGTTCCTGAACATATATGACTTTTTCTCTAGACATAGTAATCTTAAGTTGCATTTATTAATGTCACTTTCCTTGTGGCAAAATGATAATTTCTTGAAAATGTTCCTTTCCCCTCCCATCCCACCCCACCCCGCCAAAAAATGAATTAAATGGACTAAGAAGATGAGCACTTTGGAAGCTGTGTATATATCTTGGTACACCTGTCAATTTCTTATCCAACTTGAAATGGACCCGAAATCGACCCTGAAAATTTTGACTAATAACCTGAAATAACCCAGGCCAGAAAACCCCCCAAAAAAGCTGGTCAAATCCGACCATAACTTGAACCTCGCCATTTTGGCCCGTTTTCCCAATTTTGTCAAGTTTCTCAGTTCTGTCATCATCTTTTATTGATATGTAGTATGTACATATTTTTGAGTCAATTTTTGTATTTTTAGTCGATATTTCCTTGTTAGAGCCTTAAAAGCTATATATTGATCTTTTTTTATGATAATAAAGTCATTATAAAAATAGAAAAATTTATTTTTTTTTGGAATTCACTTCTAAGAAACTGGATCATGTTGCAAACCTAGGACTAGAGGGGTTTAAAATAGATCCAACATTTACCCAACAACTCATAGTTTGCTATGAGCGGGATATACTGGGTAGGATGATGATGATGATTTACCCAACAAGTAACGAAACTCGATTTGACCCGACTTCCAAAATGGTTTTACTATTATGTAAAAATCAACATGGACACAAAACTCGATGTTAAACCGATCTAAAACATCTGATCCAAAATCAATCCAATGACACGAATGAACACCTTGACCTGACAAACCAATTTTCCTGTGGCCATATGTTTGAAATAAATATCAATTTCCCTCCTTATGTGGCTATTCACCTTATTATATGTGGCTATCAGTTTTGAAAGGATGATAATGTCAAAGCAATTCATCAAATGACAAACCTTGAATAGCCTCTAGGAAGCATAATATGAAAAAATTGCAAATCATTGCTTTAATTAATTATTATAACGATAAGGTTGCATACATCCGACCAGCAAACACCACTCGGACAAGAACCACTAGGGTAATTGAATGTTGTATTGCTTTGATCTAATTTGGTTTACATCTGTGGTCACTCATCGCTTAAAGCGAAGCATAGTGTCTCTCAAGCTGTGTTGTTTTTCCCCCATGGATATGATTTCCTTACCATTCTTCTTTGACAACAGGTTTCTCGGAATTCCACTTATCTTCACCGACTAGAAAAGTGTGGTTTCCTAATCTTCTCGTGTACTGGAAAATTTAGAATCAAGTACAAATCCAGCATTTTACTTTTAACAGATGAATAACCAGCTTCTGGAAATGGCTACACGAAGGGGGTTAAAATCTAACTGCGGTTGAGATAAGGCTGTTTAAACGAGTAAACCGAAATAGCAGAGAGAAAATATTATCTGTTGTTCAAGGCTGTTATGTAGAAAAGCAGATTGGAACTTTTTCCTGCCATGTTATTGTGCAGAAATAAGAGAAGAGAAAGGCTCTATATATTTGTACTAATCGACTCCAACTAACACAAGATTTTAATTTCTGATGAACGGTGATGAGAATCAGGTCTTGTCTTAGTTGGATAGCAGGTTTCACGTTCTCAAATAATTCCTTGAGTTCGATTCTTACTAGTTACTAGTCTCTTTCTTCAATCTACTCTGTAATAAAAGCCAGAAACGGGGATGACGTAAATTTGTCAAATTGTGAGTACATTCGAGGTGACAAACGGTATGACTACGTCTACTGAATTGTTTAGATTGATACGATTACAACTAATTCTCAATTGTTTGATCACATTTTGAATCTTTTAACTTTGTATTAGGGTTTGTATTTGCTCTCAACAAACACCACTTGAACTTTAATTCTCAATTTATCATTCATTTATATACAATTCGAGGTGACAAACAGTTGGTGGAGCTTCAATGTGATACGAGTTTGATGGTCTTATAATTCAAATTAAAAATATAGCAATTAAATCATTAAAATCAACTTTAATTTTCAAAAAAAAAAATAAATGAAAATCAATTTCAATAATGGGACATACATGTAATATAACTTGCAAGTTTATAGGGTTATTTAGAGCTATTAATTGAGCTATAGAATGTAATTGAGTATTATAGTTACATATTTAAGATCAATACAAAATTTATTTTTATTGTTTTAATTATTAGATATTTTATAAACTATCATGTAAATAATAAATAATTAAGTATAATATGATAACATGCTCATACAACCATCGCAATTCATATTTAAAAATTAATGACACACAATACAAAGTTGCTACATTAATCGAATTATTTTCTTATCCACTCATTTTTATCAGTTACTTATTTTTATTTTTTTTCCAATCAAATTCCTCAATCACCAATTTTTACCCAAAAAGCACGTGATACTAATTGAAAGGGAGAGAGCGAGTATTAAACAAGATAATTAGTCATTTGATAAAAAAAAAATAATAAAGTGGGTATGTATGCTTCAAAACATGAAATCTATTACATAAAAATGTACATTTATGTGAAACTAAAGGAGCTACATCCTTAAACAGTGATTACAAAGTATAAGTATAAGTTCCTACTGAACAAAGATGCCCAACTGTTTTCTTCTCTATCAGACTATCACTAATATCAGTCATGCATCTGAAGCATACATACATTGATACATATACCAGTAAGTTGTGATCAATTCCATCCCATTTTTCTCATCTTTTTGGCTCCAGATGCTGGTGATGTATATTGATGCTATTGTCTACATAAAAGAATTAGCAAGATATCGACGATTAAATGGTATAGATATTATTCATCTCCGCATTACAATTTACAGGATACCTAATGCGAGACTACTCTCCTTATTGCTGTTCATTAGACGCCATGCTTCGCAGGTGTAGACGGTGGCCTACCGACAGCCTCCAGTAATCTACTAAAGACGAGCTTGACGGGAATACAGGCTACTGTTGGGGGCCGCATATCCATGGATTTCATCATACCATTGATTGAAAACGAGCTTTTATCCTTCTGTTTCGTCTTTACAGGAAACTTCTGATTGAAGCCGATGGAAGACAGAGTTTTTGTCTTTTGGTTGAAAGATTGGTTTACTTTCCGAGAAGGCTTCTTTCTACCTGCATATGGGGAATGGGTCCTCTTTTTCATCAGAATGCCTTTGCGAACTGAATTTGATGCATATGACTTTTTGGACCGTACTTTCGCAGACTGATGAATATACTGATTCTCAGCATCTTCATCACCATCCATTTGAGATGATGGTTGAGGACGTGGCACTCGAAAATTGGCTGTCCTCTTGGCAGTCCTCCAAGCTGGGGGAGCTTTGCTTCTATCGCTGTCATATCTTACATTACCAAAGGCATCACTAGTCGATACCAAAATATCTGTTGACCCTTCTTCAAGGGTTTCTATTTGAATAGGGTGGCCTATAATTGCCTTCCCGTTTAACCTACTCATCAGAGACACCCAAGGTACATGCTCGCCGCGTTGATGATTCGCTTGGACCTTCAAATCTACATCTATCAGCAAATCATGCCCATTACGGCCACCAAATAGGGGATTGAAGTAGGCACCTCTCTCTTCCCAGTATCCTCTGAACGGCCTCCTCCAAGTCAAATCTTCCAAATCAATCATATTCGAGCCAACAAAATTTTGTCTTCTGGCTGCGGCTAGCGATGGCAAGTAACCTCTATTACTGAATGCCTGTGATTGAGGGTCAAAGTCGTCCTCTATTAAATCATCATTGGAGTAACCGTTGTCAAGATAGTAATTGAAGCTATGACTTGGTGCTCTCTGTGGCATTGACCTACCCCTTTTTTCAAGATGATTTCCATTAGTGAATCTGTCAAGTGGTCTCTTGTTGGTATTGCGAACATTTCGTTTCCCTTTCAACTGCCATTTAGAGACTTCCGTCATAGGACTAGGACCATGAAAATAAAACTGAGGTCTATCATCAAGCGACATGTCATCAGAATCATCACTGCTGGTACTTTCATGGCCCCCTTGCATTTGCAATCTATCAAGTTTTCTTGGTTGTGGTCTGATGCACGTTTCAGCATCTGAAAAAAGCAGCAACAGTAAGTTGAATCATAATAAACCTAAAACGGCACATAGTTGAGGGATTAATTCCACAACAAAATGCCACAGGCTTAATCCCAAACTTTTGGGGATGGGAATGATTACAATCAAAACCAAGTTTCCCCATGGTCTCGCATGCTTGATTTCACCCTGCAGCAATTTATCTAAGGAACAAAAGTAATCATAAATGTCAAAAGAAATGCACAAAACTAAAACAAAGCAAGAAATATTAAGTTAATTAGATATCACTGGCATATTGTAAAGACTTGAGATCTAAATAAGCCAAGCAGAAAACTAGTACAAAGAATCTTGTTGACAGTATCTCATAAAACTTGCAGAATTCAAGCCACAAAAACCAGTGCATACAAAGAAAAAGACTAAATAAGAAAAACATTTCCTACCAAGAGCTATTTTCATCCCCAAACATACACGCAAAGCCCACCTTTAGATCCCCCTAACCCCCAACCCCCCACCCCCAACACACTCACACAGAAAAATAAAATTATTATTAAAAAGCTGACAAAGCATGTTTTCCAAAACAATTATGTGACAAATTGTGTTTATAAAAACTATCTGATAAGCATGTTCTCACAAAGTTTCAGATCAAAAGCCATCAAGTGAGGTCAGGTCAACTAGTTGCGCTTCACATTATCTGTTCAAGCCCAAAAGAAGAATCTACCAACAAATAGTTTGAAACATGTTCCAATATAAATGATACTGAACTGCTGAGCCAGCAAACCACTGATTACCTAATATAAATAACATCTTGAGCACTAACAGGCAACGAAAAAATTTGCAAGCTGTTAAGTCACATAGTCTCTCAAGGTGAAGAATATTTGACAGTCAAATCTCTAGGCGTACCATGGTGCAAAAATGTGGCTTCCCTCGCAATTATGGAAATGGTCATGGTGAACTCGAAGAGGCCTAAAACGCAATTTTTTTGCACTTTTACAATGCGAGTAGTATCAGCGATTTGAAAACCATTACAACTAAGCAAATTTAATATGATATAACTACCATACTCTTAGTATATAGATCACACACGTGCAGTAAGTAACACTATTAAATTGAGGAGTCAATACGGAAAAAATGTAACAAGCACATTGCAGGAGTACTCTTGTAAAGGTCAAGTGTTTAAAATACCTGAAAGCATTGCCCCTGGCTCCACTTGTGCTTCTAGAGAATGGGTCTCTGATGAATCAGATTCAGTTTCTTCTGATGATCCAGAAGTAGTCTCTTCAGCAAAAGTACTGTGCTGAGAACAATTGGTGCGCACCTCAAGCCGAGATACTGGCATTTGCATTTGGCCACCTTGCTTGGTGACAAACGTCTCATGCAACTCAGATGGAAAATACAGAGAGTGGTTAACACCATCTATTGGAAGCCCTTTTCTATGAGAAACAGGATGCAAAGAGCTATCACATAATTCTGCATTATTTTGCCTGATTTTGACAAAGGAATGAAGCCTATCACGTCTTTTAGGACCAGACTCCTCTACAAATTCTTCCAGTGGCCGCTTCCGTTTGCCAAGGAAATTTCTAGAATCAGAATCACTGGAATTTCCATAGCAAGGATCAGCTCTTGAAGCACCATATGCATGACCATCAACAATAAGTCTATTGGAATCTTCAGGAGCAGCCGAAGCGGGAAAGATTCTATTGGTAGGTACTGCCTTAACCCCAAAAGCAGGTAACTGCTGTATTTGACGGCTTAAATCAGTGCCACGCTCAATTAAACTCTGTTGAGTTCCACCTTCCAAATTAAGTATGTGCAGGGGAATGCTTTTTTGCTCGGTCAAATTAGATACAGTAACCGGCGTGTCCGGTTGACTTAACTCATGGCTTCCATATTTTCCGTTACCATTTTGTAAAACCCCAGATGATTTAACTAAGTCCTTTCTCTCAATGTCTGATGGGATTTCTTGGGCAACAGTACTTCTAACATACTTCCCATATTTCCTTTCAAAAAATTGTTTTTCAAGTTCAAGAGCATGAAGAATTGCGTCTTCTCGCCGCGCATACTTTTCACGTTTTTTAGCTGGAAGACCTAGGGAAGCTTCAGCTCTCTCAATGCAATCATCAAACTCACCACATCGAAATGCCTTTACCCTCTTCGACTTTTCAAGGTTGTACCAATCCCTGAGAATACATCCATAAAAGTTCAATGGAAAAACCAAGACGAAGAAATGCAGTACTCTGATTCTTGTTCAACATAGCTGTTCATTCACGAGAACACGCAGAATACAAAGAGAGATCATATTTGTTCAAACAACAGAATATCATCATTTGGATTCCTGATAAGATGCAAGCCTATGAATATAAAACAGTAGAAATATAAAATAAACAGCTAAAACACTAACTATTTATTTACAAATCTATCTGCCCGCTCACAGCAATATCACTTTTCACCACACATCCACTAAGCCCACAATAGTGAAGTAACAAACCAAATAGCAGCAAAACTACTCCAGGTAAAAATAAGAAAACATAAAGAATACACAAATTCTCAAATGAGACGGTCTCGCGTTGACATCTCTATTGAGTTGGCCCAATGTACATTTGTCTTAAAGAATAACCAAAAATTGTAAGACAACAAGAACAATGCCAACACTTAATCTCGCCATACACAGTCAACTAAATGAACCAAAATAAACCAGCGTGAGAGAATATCGGCAACAAAAATTCGAGTCAATCCTATCCAATACCAATCTATAATTAAAAACATAAATCAAATAATCAATTCCACTGGTCATTTACATATACTCTCCTCCGCCATTCATTCCTATATGTCGTCATAAGCCCAAGCAGATCTCAATTTTTCAAGTTATTCTTAACTCTTACAGCTCATTTTCGTCCTACCTCTTCCTCCTCTAAGTTACAATCTTACACTTCTAATTGTTGTATTTTTCCAATTTTCTTTTGACGTAAGCAAACCAATATAGACAAAGTTCTCTCATTTTATATCCAATATCTGCAACTCCAATACACGAATACCCTCTCTTATTATCCTTTACAATATGTACTTTCAATAGCCTTAACATACAAATGTCAACAATCCTATTTTCCTACAATGATCTCTTCCAAAAATTGAGAGAATTGCTCTTAAGGAGCATACAACACTATTCTTTTAATCAAAGATGCCAAGAAGTGATCATAAGAATTAATTCAATTTGACAATACTTGATCCCACTAAAGCTACACTTAAATGCTAATCAAGTTAAAAGCAATCCTGCATTAATGACGAGAAGACATCCACTTTTTGTTGGTCATATGAATTCAAAACATTTAAGTGAAATAGAGCTACATAGGAATAGGAGAGTCGAGTATAAATCAAAGCTATAAAAGGATCGAACAAGAATTGCGAGTGTTTCACCACCCGAAAGTAGATGACATCAAAGACAAACCGGTGACATATAACTAGTAACAAGCATAATGTGAATGATGATCTAAAACCAACAATGATGACCAATTTGCTATCCTTTGATGACCAAAGCAGTGATACTAAACATCCGACAAACTGAAATTCTAACTGCAAGGTCATAAGACAAGATCATTATTTCCTACCAGACAAGACTATATGAACATGGATCTTACAGAACTGTTTCTAGTGTCTTCCTACTAATCCAATGTTCAATCACTAGTATGTAGGCCAGAATGAGCTATTTCAGACTCAGTCTCCTACAATCCCAAGTTCAATAAAGACAACAAACTTACAAGTTTCAATCATAGTCGCATGATTCACTAATCTCTTTGCGAATAAAAAAAAGCGATTTATGGTCGATTTTGGGCTATTTTAGGGTCATTTTGAACAAATCGTGAATCCAAAAAACGAATTAATTGGCGAATCATGTTATACTGGTTCCAATCTCTGGCCACTCAACTCCTGTAGGAATCCAGAAAAACCTAAATATAATGGCTTGTCAGCTAGAGCCTAGAGATGATTTGACACTCAAGTTGTTGCTTTAAAATTTGTGACCCATGTCATGCTTCCTAA
The DNA here is from genome assembly GCA_019776075.1 of Amaranthus palmeri. NCBI lineage: Eukaryota > Viridiplantae > Streptophyta > Magnoliopsida > Caryophyllales > Amaranthaceae > Amaranthus > Amaranthus palmeri. The sequence goes on from JAAKBH010000282.1 coordinate 1,523,051, forward strand.
GAATTTCTTAAGTAGATATCATAGGCAACTGCCAAACCTACATATTTTGTGAGTGCAACTATGACTACATACAATCTATTATCAACAGTCCCACACTATAAGTTATCGCTATTACAACTCAAAAGCCGCCACTCAACTGGTAGCTCTTCTGAACTTCAAATATCTTATAATCACCAAATGCCCCAACTCCATCCATACAGCCAACCCTCCCCTCTCTCTCTCATCAAAGTATCCAAGTTATGATACAAACACCAATCAATAATCATCAAAGCAATTAACGTCTTGTCGCTCTCTACAAACCCACCTCACAAAAAAAACAATTGAAGTTGTGCATCTAACACAAATATGTCCCAACTTCCCGAAAAAATACTACACATCGAAAACAAAAAAACGTTTCAGACTTTCAAAAAAGGTAAGGAAAAAAATTCAATGTGAATTATTAATGTAATTGAATGTACCACCACAATGACAATAATTACTAAGGATTGAGCTTTTTTCTTTTAGAATAACATTTTCATTCATCTAAAAAAAATAATTCAATACCGATGAGTAAATGTAACCGCATACATTCAATGAATACCATACAACCACAAACGACATGACAATATAAAATATTGTTATGTTACCTTCTTTTAGCGGGTGTGCTTGTCGGAACGCAACTCAAACTAAAAATAGGTTCACCTGTTTTGGTAGGGATGTCGTACCTAAACACCAACGAATAATCGATTTACCCTTTTCCAGGTGTTATTGTCCAAAAGGAATGAACCAATCACAACTACCTCAATCCAATGTAACATACACTAATGGTTCAATATTAAATTATGAAAATGGTAACGAAAAGTTAGTGTAATTTAGGTAATAAAACAAATTATTCTACTTCAATCATCCTATTTTCTTCATAAAAGTCATCTCAATGAATTACATTTAAAAAGGTGGTATCAGTTGATAATGAAAAATTGTGAAAAAAAACTTAAATAATCAGTTTCATATGGAAATTGCAAGGTACATTTTATGGAATTTATGCTACAAATCATTCTCGTAAACAGCATTTAGTACCAAACGGGCTGTAACTACATTACCTCAGTTCATAACCACCATTGAAAAAAACAAGCCAAAACGTACCACACAGCCAAAGAAACAACATATTTCATTCATTCATTCCAACATTCAACAAAAATTCACATAAAATAACAAAAAACAGAAAAAGAATTACCACAACAGCAAAAACAAAAATAAAAATAAAACTTACACACTAGCATCTTCTCTACCCAAAAGCTTAACAGGGGTACCAGATCGAGGAGACATGAGATGAGATGCAGACAGCTCATCCGGACCCAATATTTTACCGGGCCACCACGACCCGTTTCGTCTACGCACCCAAACAATCGAACCTGCACCACTTTCTCTTACCCCTCCATTCTCTGAGCTTACCATTGCTCTCTCAATCATACAAAAAATTGTAAAAAAGAAAACACGGTATACTACTTGAACTTGACAGCTAACAAAACAACCAAAATAAATGATAGCGGATTTCTGTATTTTGTTATAGAAGTTTAATTGAAAAAACAAACAAACTAGGTGATCAAGGGATGATCAACCGGCAGCGAAAAAGAGAGAGAAGCGGAAAGTAAGGAGAGGAATAGGAGAAAACGCCATTGATGTTGAAGAAAGATACTAATTAGGGTTTCCATTCAAAATGGGGAAAAATCATTCCAAATAAATGGAAAATGATTTCTTTATGTAATTGTTTTCTAGGGTTTGTTGATGAAAGAAATCGATTTCAAATTGGAGATTATATGATCGGAAAATATTGGGGAAATTAGGTTTTATAACGATTTTGGGTTTCTCTCTCTTCTGTGTGTTGGTATTGTTGTGTTTCTCTCTCCTCTTGAAGGTTTTGTTGGTGATGAATGAAGGTGAGAATGGAAGAAAGACTTTCTCACTCGGTTCTGAGTTTAACTCAGCTGAACTCGGCCGTTTTTACACGTGCGCTTTTTGAGTTAGCTTCGAATCTTTTTCCATAAAAATGCCATGAGGATGAGAGATGTTAGCATAAGCACTGAATCAAAAATTTCGAATCAATAACCGTGATTTGTAAATTATTATAGAAAGATAAAAAAATAATATTAAAATAAATAAAATTAAAAAAGATAAATTAAAATAACAAAACTTTCGCCCTATCACATCCTACCATATAAGGATGATTTACTAAGATCTTCTCAGCATTGAATAGCTTGGTAATAATGTAATGTTGGATTAGTGGTTCATCATTGTGATCATGGTTATCAAAATCGCAATCTGGATCGTAGGATTGTACGATCCTATGACCCAGATTGGTGCCAACGACTAGAATCGTGCATAGGACCAGAATCAGTCAGGATCTTGCATAGGGTCGGTGGTGGGATTGGTCAGAATCGTCTAGGATCGTGGGCAGGATCGTTGGATCAGCTAGAATCGTTAGTAGGATCTATAGGATCGGTCAAAACTACTAATTAAAATATTTTTTGCTAGTATCTTTGTTCTTTTTGCGTTCTATGGTTTATTATTATATCCTTGAGTGTATAACACGTTAAATTTGAAGTGTAGTTTGATTCAATATGAGACTTAAAGGTTAGGTATGTTGTAGTGTCGTAAACAAAAAAGCGAAGAAGCACGGTCCTTGGCAAGAGCTTGGCGCGCGTGCCTGGCTTGTGGGGTAGCCTATATTTAGCATGGCTTGTAATACGAATTTCTCGTTGGTAACAAAAAGTAGTAGTGGAAGTTATTCTAAACTACATACAAAATCTATCCAAATCGAATAAGGAATATAGTTTAAACTTTCCATAACTTGGTTGGATTTATATCGGAAATTTTAAAACTTAACATTTTGGTTTGGATTAGGTTAGAGTTTACTAAAAATAGAAATCGGAATTTTAAATTAAATTTTAAATAGAAAATCTCTTTTATTTTCGTAGGCGATACTCAAAAAACTTAATGCACTCTTGCAAACAAAACCAAGCTTTACTCGAAAAAATTCAACTTACATTTGCCATCCCTACTTTACTACTATCACCTTTAATTTTTTAATTTACTAATTTGGTTTTCTAATTTTATTCGCAACTTAATTTAATTTAAAGTTGCATTTTTTGATTTGGATTGGACTGAAAAAGTAATTAATTTGGATTGAAAAATGAAAATGAATTTAAATTTGGTGTGATATGGTCTTAAGTAAACAACAAACGACAATTGGAACTTTCACCCATAACAAAAGTACAAGGCAAACATGATTGAATACAACTAATTAAGATTAGTCACTATAGAAAATTAGGTTTTATATCAATTGGAGCATGTACCTCTTTTTTAACAGGGACTTAAGTTTAATTCTGCACTTTTCCAATTTCCACTAACTCTTTCCTTCTCTTAAACCATCTTATAAAAAAAATTGACCACCAATTAATTAACAACCTTTAAGTATAAAATATATTCTAAGCATGAAAGTATGTAATACTACAACTTAAGAATACTTGCCTTTATAGAACCCAAATCAAATTACAACTTGGAATCTTCAAGAAGTGGAAGATGACCAAGTTGAAGAAATCACTAAACCAAAAGTGTTTTGTTGCTCAAACATTGTAGAGAATAGGCTTGATACAAATCTAAAGAAGGATTCATAAACTAAGGTGAAAGTTAGTAGATGAAAATTTGGAAATTAAAATACAAATGTTATTTGAACTTATAAAGGAGAAAATTATAACTATGAAAGGGAGAAGATCAACTATGAGGAAGTAGTATGTTGTAGATGAATGAACACTATGGGCCTCTGTTATTTAAATGTTGTCTTACTCAGTATTTGAGGCCCTCTAGGGCCCTGTGCTGAAGCCCAGCTTGCACAGGGCAATAGACGGGCCTGCATCCCATAAGAATCATATGAAGCCTTTGCAAGTGCCTTGGACCATTAACAAAAGGAGAAAAGAAGAAAGATCAACAAAAGAACTCATCAAATACACAAGAGTCCACATAGAACGAGCCTAACGTTCATAATATTTGAAATTTTACTGTTATGATTGTTGAGAATCGAAGTTAGGTTCGTTAGCTTTGATAGGACTAGTCACACGCTCAAAATGAATAAAAAATGAAAGAGTTACGATACATTCTTTATCAAACCGTCCGTACGCCTCCGGACCACTCAAGGGCGCCAAACCAGATTTTTTGCATCGCCAATTTCAGTAACTTTTACATAGGTTTCCCAAATCTAGCTTAAGTGACTTCATTTTCTTTCTACACTTTGGATTTTTCTTATTTTGGGTAGAGCAACTATTACCCATCTTTAACACCCTTTTAGGCCCTACTTCAGAATTAAACCTTCCTAATAAGGTCTTTTGGATTAATTATTGTTAGACTTTAGAATGAGACTTAATGGTCCATAATTTTTGTAAGAATTTTAAGGAGCTTTTTAAAGAGAGAACGTTGAGTTTCTTCTAGAAAGAGACTTGCATCTTTCAAATACTAACCATAGCTAGTAGCTCGTGGTTTTGCCATAAAAATGATTGGGGAGGTCTCACCAAATGAGCTTATAGGCTATAGCTTAGAGGCTAACAGTGCGTTTGGATGGAATAAGGAATTGAAGGGAAAGAACACAAATGAATTTGGAGGGAGGAAAAATCTCTTATTTGTATAGCAAATTGGGAGAGCGGGAATTTAGAGATGAGGGAATTGAAAGGATTTGGTGGATATTTTTTGTCAAAGTTCCAATCTCTTTAAAGTTGGAAATATTTAAAAGGAAAACTTTTATCTTCATTTCTCTTTCATTACCTCCGATACAAACAAGAGTTATTTTCCTTTTATTTCTCTTCCCTTTCTTTTCCTTTCCTTCCTATCTCTTCCATCCTCGTCTTTTCTCTTCAAAATTGTTATCCAAACATAGTGTTAAGTCATTGGACTCTCTCCTACCTATCAACATGTGAAGTGGATTGTTCACAAATCCTAGCTGCCTTAGTATTATCATTATTATTGTTGTTGATGGTCTTTGTAGACCAACCTTGATCTCCAACCAAAAATCCTTATTCACCCAAGCAACAACCTAACTATTTATTTTATTTGATTTTTACTGATTTAATTGATTTTTATCAATTAAAATTGATTTTTACTAATTATAACTGATTTTTACTAATTGTAACCGAGTTTTACTAATTGAGATTGACTATTATTGATCGAAACTAATTTTTAGTTTTTTACTGATTGTAATTGATTTTTAGTTACTCCATATATTATAAGTGAATTGTACTAATTAAAGCTGATTTTACTGATTGTAACTGATTTTTGTGATTGTAATTGATTGAAATTGACATCTATTGGTTAAAATTAATTATATTTTATATGGTGGACTAAACAGGGCCTAAAACAGTGATATTTTTTATTAGTTTAAGAGTTTTATAAATTTGTTTTGAGTATGAGACTAGAGAACCAAGTGATCAGCACAATAGTAGTTGCAATTTGTAAAGTTCAGCTTAAAAAGGATAAATAATTAAGTAAATTGTCAATAATAAATTAACTATTGTTATTGTTTGATTTGCTGAAAATAAAATCACATATTTTTTATTTATAGATAAATCCACTTATTATTTATGTATGCTAAAAAAATAAACCAAGCTAATGTTTATAACCATATTCAAAGCTTTTTTGTAAGCCGAGAATTGAAAATCAACAATAATTGAGTTAAATTTCAGCAATTGCACCGAATAGGTGGATTTATTATAAATAAATAATATATGAGTTTTTTTAGCGGATCGAATAAATGTAATGTATTTTTGAGCTGGAATGTGAGAGTTTGTCTCTCGGTGAGACGAACTCAAAACAAGAGTCCATATGCTAATTATTATAATAGTTAGGCTTGATTTACCCCATCTACAAAGAGTGTTTTACAGTAAGACCATTTCACAAAAAAATATTACAATTTTTGAAAATTTGAAACAAATAAGCAAAAATATATACAAAAAGTCACATTATAGCCAACTTTTAAAATTTTTTCCAAGATAAGCAGTTTATTCGTAGACCTGAGGTTTGGGACTGTTTCGCACATAATAACAACGAATAAAGGCAAAGAGTTCAAAAAAAAGCAAAGGGTCTGTTCACTGTTAGTAACAAGTAACAACGAACAAAGCTAAAACTTGGTCAACATAGGAAACTACTGTTTTTAGCTCTCATCTGTTCGTTGTTATTAACAACGAACAAATTCTGAAAGTCAAAAATAGTAAAAGTCTTTGTTCGCTGTTAGTAACAGAGAACAAACTCTTTGACTTTTTTTAACCTACAGTCTTTTTCGCTGTACTAACAACGAACAACCCCAAACCACACAACTTTAGAAACAAAATGCTTATCTTGATTATCTTGATAATTATTTTACAAAATTTGCTATTGTACAAATTTTTTATATTTTTTTTCTTATTTGTTTCAATTTTTCATAATTTTTCCTAAATAATTTATTTTTTTTTAAAATTGAGCGCGTGACAATGAAATAAGCCTAAGTCGCCAACGTTTATAACTCAAATCCTTGTTGGCGTCCCACGATTGGCGAAAGATACGATATATACGTGTATATACTTGTGAAAACAAACAAGCACAGATTTCAAACGTACGCGCGATCTTCCATTCGTGAAATCCGCCATTGTTAACCACTGCGCGTGAGCAAATTGTTGTGTATGCTATATTTTCTCCTAAATTAGAGTAAAAAAGTCGTACCACTCCCGGAATCTTTAACCTTGCAGAAGAATTTGAATTTTGATTTCAACTTCGGTTTCGATTTCAATTTCATTTTCAATTTCGATTTATTGTCGGAGTTTGATTATTAAGCTTGATGATGAATCGTTGCTGTGTAGTAGTTTTGTTAATAAGCTTGATGATGATTTTATCCGAGGGAGTATGGCTGAATCTGCCGACTACAGGGACTAAGTGTGTTTCTGAGGAGATCCAGAATAATGTCGTTGTCGTCGCTGATTATGTTGTTATTGATGAACAAGGTCACGCGTCTCCTACTGTTTCCGCTAAGGTTTTTCTCACATCTCATTGATTTTGTTTCATGACATAGATTTTCTGATTTGAATTTTTACTTAGTTTAGTATGGGTTGATAAATGTTAGTTCCTACTGTCCTACATGTGTTCGTCTTTGATTTCAACTATCAAGGTTTCAGCTTTGAGGAATTCTAGTTTCATAGCAACTGCTTGAATGGTCATATGTACTGCTTCCACTGCTTATTGCTTAATGCCTATTGCTTACTGCTTACTGTTTACTACTTAATTGATAGGATCTTATTTTAAAAATAAGATTAATCACTGTTCCTGTTTTAAGATTAAGATCGACCCTAATTTTTTGGGATTAAGGTTATGGCATTGTTGTTGTTGACTGTGTGACACAATTAAGTTAGCACAAATCAGAGTTGTGGTAGTGGTTAAGTATGCTGATTATAGTACTGTGAGGGTTTTCGTTGCTATCTAGATTTCTTCAAGTAAGACCACTGTATGACTACAAAATGAGCACGTGTAAGCTGACCGGAATGCATAATGAATACACGTAAGCTGGCCCCAAATGGTGCCTCTGGGACCGTCTGTTGCCTTAGTCACAAATGGCAATAACGAGAGTATGTTGGTTGCTCTACTCGAAGTGGCTTTAGCTTGAGTAAACAACTAAGGTTTGTTTGTGACTCGAGTTCTTAGTGATCAAATGTTTCACTTAATTCAATTAATGCTATTTCTTCATTGACGAAGAATAAATAGCCGCAATTTAGTTGGCTTACCGCCGTAATTGAAGAGATTCAGTCGTAGTATTTATAGTGGAATGTAGCTGGTGGGAGGATGAAACCTAGTTTGGTAGAAATCCTTTTTAACCTTTGTTGTTGTTCATACATAACTACCACATTTTTAATGGACTCCACACCACTCTTAATAACCGTGAAAATCCAAATGGGACATCTAAAATGATTCGGAGGGAGTACTATCTCAGTCTTGATTTGGTTGTCATATTTTAAATTACTCTGTCCTACAATTAATTTAGGACAAAGAGTAATTTCAGCTGTAAGCTTTGGCTTGCGTTGACCAAACAATAAGATAGCTAGGAATAGTACTCGAGAGGCGAAATGTGAGCTACAAAGGTATAACCTAAGAATATTAGCTAAAACTCTGTATTTTTGGAAAACTAAAGGAACACTGCAAGCTTGATAAAAATAATTAGATAATTTAGACAATATATAACCCAGTTCAGTTCGTCGAAAATTTGAACAGAATAAGAATTTTTTTCTAAAAGAATTCCCAAAGTGAGCTTGGGAAAAATTAAGGGATGACATTGTTCGTTGTTACTAACTAGTAACTACGAACAATTGCTAAAATCGAGTCAAAAGTGAACCCTACAATCGCAGGCTATTGCTGATGTAAAATCAATCCAAGAAAACTCTTTGTTTTTAAAGCCTATGGTTTCTAATGATCAAGTCCAAGATGTTCCTAGTTCAAGTCCATATGGTGTATTTATGGCCAAGTCATTTCAAGGAAGTCTTATTGATTCTTATATGCTTCATGATCCATTCAATTATGGTCTTTTGGTTACTTGTCCTATTCAAAATTAAAAGTTGCTTGTTATCTTCTAATCGTGCATACGGGTAAGTTTTGGGCTTTTGGATTTGTTAATTTATGTTGCAAATGAAGTTGAATTGTTGTCTTAAAATTTTGAGGTGATGATATTCTAGGCATCTAAAGGGTTTGTGCATGTGATTGTAATGCATTTTAACTTGTTTTAGTTCAATTTACAAGTTGTATTAAGTGTTGGTCGAACTCTTTTTAGGTACTTGTTAGAATATGAATAGTTTTTACTTTGTTTTTGGAGTCTTTTAGTTTGCTTTATGAGTTGTAAGTTCATGGCTATATAATGCTGTTTTCTCATCAATAAAAAATCAGATAATGACTTTGAATTAAGCTTATGCTTGCCATTTCCTTGACTTAGTATTAAGTTAAAGAAAAGAACCCAAAATTAGAGTGTGACCTCTATGTTGATGACTTAGAGTACTTGTGAGTAATCCAAATGTTTTAAGTAGTAATACCTAACTTTTAAGTGAGTGTTCTTTGAGTTAGTATTGCACCTAGTAAGTTAAGTGAGAATTCCTCTCTTACATATGCCTGATATTAAAGTGAGTATTTCTAGATAATCTATCCTTTCATATTTCTTCTCTTAAGTTTTTCTCTTTCTTTTTGGACTCTTATCGAAACCAACCAAGTTCTCTAAGAACCTCTCAAATTTCAAACCATATCATTAGAAAAAGGACTTAAACACAATTCCCTTTCATACCTAGACCTTCTAAGATGCATATACATTCACTTCTTTCTTATCTCATCCATTTAGCCCAATTTTTATAACCTTACTCTACTTGGTTATACATCAACTGCTGGGCTGATTTTTTGATTTGGTTGACTGCCCTTAACTTGGATGCTAATGGCCCGTTGTTAGTAACATCGGGCGATTACTAAAACTAAATCAAAAGGTCAACCCATCAATCGCTCCTAACAGTGGGCAATTGCTGGGATGACTTTTTGAATCAGTTTTAGTTTTAGTAATTGTTCGCTGCTAGTAACAGTCAGCGAATATGCCATTTCTTAGGCTCGGAATGGGAGACGCTTATTTTGGAATCAAAATTATCCTAAGCTCACTTTTCCAAAGTTTTTTAGAAAAAAGCTTATTTGTTCAAATTTTCTCAGTTTGTCTATAGTATGTGAAAGATAAGGCCTATTAGCCTTCACAACTATATGTTTAAAAAAAAGTTAGCAATATAATTGACTGTGGTCTTTACACGTTTCCATTTTAAAAATCTGTACATATTTGAACAAACATCTTGGTGAATAAAATCGAAGACTGATAGCACACTAGGGAGAACTCTTCTACTCAGTTCTTATTACTCCTACTACTTGTTTACTCTTTTTAATTATTTCAGGTGACATCTCCTTATGGTAACACTCTCTACCACAATGAAAATGTGACTCATGGTCAGTTTGCATTCACAACTACTGAAATTGGTAATTATGTCGCCTGTTTCTGGGTGGACAATAACCATCAATCTGCAACACTCAATCTTGATTGGAAAATTGGTATTGCTGCCAAAGACTGGGATTCAGTTGCAAAAAAAGAGCATATTGAGGTAAAAAATTGTCAGTTGGCCAATTTGTAGTGTATTGCTATTTCACATCTAGTATTAATTATCTTCCATTGGTTTAACACTGTTCATGAGTTATGTAGGGTGTTGAACTTGAACTTAGAAAACTTGAAGCAGCAGTGGAAGCAATCCACGAGAATTTACTTTATTTGAAGAAAAGGTACTTCATGAAACAGCTGTACAATGTACATTACATTACGCATTGACATGTTATAGCCTGCTTCCTGTATTCTTTTTGATGAATCGATTTTCTTTCAACTTTTTAATGTGGTTATGATTTTATGTCTATGGTTTTGTGGGTTTAGTGATGTTTGCAGAATTTTGAATCACATATGACATATGACAAGCATGTTTTTGAACTAATAAAACGATCTAAAATTTGTTTCTATGAAACTGAAGAATAATGGGGCATATCTTCATGGGGCTGGGAACACCCCCTCCGGAGCCTCTGGTCTTGTTATTAGTTATAGAATTGTGTTGTACATAAGTTCAAACATATTTGTAAATGGTGGTTGAGTATTCTTGTTTTAAACTAGAATTTGGTAGTTCAAACGTTGTCCATTTAAGGTTTTCTGTTTGAGATCAACCTCTGCATGATTTCAAATCTGCTAACTACTACAGTGTGGAAGTTCAAACCTTTGTCCATTTAACAATGAAAATGGAGATGAAACGACTACGTGGGTTTATTTTATTTTTTTTATATTTGCATCATGATAGATGACTGGATGACTACATTTTTCTTGTTAAGCAGTTGAGCTTGTAAGTTGTAGTTACTATTTAGTGTCTATATGTTTAGAATTTCTTCCATTTCAAAATAATTTTAGTACTCCATCCTATTTGCATCAAACATCTCATTTCTTTTTTTGCACTTTCATCGGTTACTTTTACTATATATTTTATTTTTAATCCATAAGTTAAAATATAGTTTGATGGAATCTTGTTTGATTCATCTCAACGTAAACTTCATCAATATCAACCGTTTATAATTTTTAACTATGTGCATTGGAAAACGTGATGTGTAGGAGGGAGTAGCTTTGTCCATCTATTTTCTAACCCTTGGTTTGTTTAAATTCCTCAAAACTTTGAGGACAATGTTATGAGAAAATTGAGCATCGGGCTTACCATAATAAACTAACTTTTTTCGGAATGATCTTCACAGGGAGGCAGACATGAGGGAAGTAAGTGAAACAACCAATGCTAAAGTTGCTTGGTTAAGCATCATGTCCCTTGGTGTAGGTATTGCTGCCTCACTTTTCCAGGTGTGGTATCTGAAGCGCTACTTTCAGAAAAAGAAACTTATATAGTTGCCATTGTATCACAACATGAATCTCGAGTAGTCATGGATTGATGAAACATAGACAAACCGAACAGTGAAGGTTCTTATCTCTTGCTTACTTGAATGGAGAACAAGACATGATAGTTTTAGACCAAACATGGATTATAGCCTTTATCCCCGCCTTTAATTTATTTGTTATACTTCCATTTCAAAAAAATTGTAACCAGCTCTAGACCCTCTCATAACCGTTTTTTTTGTTTGTTTTGGGTTGTTAATGTCAGTTTTGCTGCTTATCTTATGTATCTAAACATTTATAGTAGGTGTTACTTGCCTTTGGTGATCCGTTTTGTTTGGAGATATGAATGATGAATGGGGTAGAATGGAAGGAAGGGAATGGGAAGAGATGTAGAAGTGGGCTTATTTTGTCACTTCAAATACTTGGTCGAACAACTTGTGTTTTTTTTCAGCTGGTCTTAGACGAGACGGTCTCATAATGAGACCGTCAATTTGGGCCAGTCCAATTGGCGCGAGTAACATGGGCATTTTTTTCATTTTCTGGGTATTTTTCAATTTTGACCTTAAATGTATCAATTTTCAAAAAGGTCAAAATCGATAAATGCTCAAAGAATTGAAATGTGTTACACTCACAAATTGGGCCTGCCTAAATTTACGGTCTCATAAGACCGTCTCGTCCGAGTTTTTGTGTGTTTGTTTTTTCACTAGGTTGAAGAATACTTGTGGAAGTACCTTTTCTAAGGGAAAGGTTAAAGGATTCTCCGGTTTCTTTCTCCACTGCTTCAATCTAGATAAAGAGCTATGCTTTGGAGAAATTTGAACACATCCCAAAATCTGAAATTAGTAAAATTAAACTTGCTCTAACCCAAATTGTTGTATTAAGAAAATATGCATTGATATAGATAATCAAACCTAGATTTCGCTTTAAGTACGGTTATTTCTTATCTATATTAATGACTAAAATAAAACAATATTGATTCCTAATTGATCATAAATTATTTTAACTTTGTTTTTGTCACAAATTCACAGTAAAATTTTATGAATTTTGATCTCTTATCAATTAGCAAGGTTAAAGTGGGTTATGGTTATTGCTCAGTCAGGACCTCAAATTTTTAGGGGTTTTATATACAAGGTTGATATTAATTTGAATTAAATTTAGACTTTTTTATAATAGTTATAATATACGCAATATAAAACAAAGGGACCCAAAAATATACGGGATGGTCTTGTCTCTTACATTATTTTTATTTCAATGTTGATATGAAAACTTTTCTTCTCACCTAAATCTCAGATGATTATAGAAGTGCAAATTTCCTAAGCTTAGCCCTTGTTTTCGTTTATCTTCTTATGCTTCAATGAAACTTAAGCAATTGAATATTTTCCACTCATGATTGGTTTAGGTTTCCTTCATTCAAATGCGAAAATTTCTTGAAGTACTTGTTGATAAGGATTTCATTCTCACAAGTTTGATTAAAGGTATACATAAAAGCCAAAGTAGAACAAAAGATTATAAAAAATGCTTGTTATTATTTGGTCAATGCTAAAGATGTAGTGCAATATGAAGTTTAACTAGTTTTTGAAAGGCAAACATCTAAAAACAATATTAGTGTGTGAAAGCTTCTCCTATTTTTCGTCGGATGATCTCGACTCCAAGGCGCGGAGACAATCTTGGTAATGTCACCTGCAAAGGAAACAAGAGAGTAAAATTACAATGAGATCGAGCATCAAATACTAGATATGACCTCTCATAAGATTTACACTAATAGACCCTGGCCATAGTTTTTTATGGGCGGAATATATTGGTATGATGATGATGATGATAAGATTTACACCAATAGTATACATGACATTAAAATAGAAGTAACTACAAATGAAGGATGAAGTAACTACAAGCCTAAATATATATTCACACTGGAATTATTATTAACAATAATTTGGCTGCTTACATCCCTTGTCCAAGTTTTCTATGAGCAGGATACACTGGGTAGGATGATGATGATGATGACATCCCTAATTCATATGATGCTGATAGATACTATACTTGAAAGTGATCACCTCAGCCAAGTACAACCACCCATAGCTTCTGGATGATGCCATTTTTTTAGCCTACCCATAATTTTGAAACTTTGACACAACATGTTCCACTTGATTACTTTAGTTTAAATATCTTGTCCACAATAGTTATGTAGAGAGGCTACTATACTAATCCAGCAAATGACATGCCTCACTCTTCAAAGGTTCTACACTATTATAGTGAAGTTGAATTCTACTTGCACCCAATTTTGAAGTGAATAAAACTATCCAACAGGTACCTTTATGATACAATGTAGAAGAACTAACTGGAATTATTTACTTCCATTTCTTAGTCTGACACAATGCCATGAATATCACAATTTCTATGACAGCTATAACAAACTTTTCAAAATTTGTCATCACAAATATTCACGAAGTCAAGATGAAGAATAAGGACAACACAAACCCAGCACATTTTGGACTCTCAATTTACAGCTAACACCCTAACAATTGTTTCCATTATCAATAACAATATGAAAATCTATTAAAGTATCTTAAAAATTCATTTTAGACTAGTGTAAATTCAAGTTCTTACACCACATTTCATTGTCAATTCTTCAAAGTTAGATTTCAACGCACGAAATAAAATGCAAAAACTGTGGACAAAGAGTATCAAGAAATAAAAGGCACATCACAAATTCACAATTCACAAACATACCTCAACACCATCAGTTCGTAAAATAGCCAAAACAGGAATCTCGTACTGGTAAGCTTTCTCCCAATCCGGATTTGTCGTAATATCCCTTATCTGCATATTATTTAATTTTTCAATTTTTTTTTGTAATAGGTTGCAAATAGGAGAAAATGAAAGGAGGAGCACCTGACCTGAAGTTCAACATCGTGGAGAGGATCAGATTCAGTAGGCGAGGAGAGAGAAAAAGCAGCAGAAATTTTCTCTTTGAGTCCATCACACAAACAGCAACCAGGCTTGGAATAGAGGATGAGCTTTCTGGAATTTGAGTTTCCAGAAGATGAACAACACAAGAATTTGGTAGAAGGTGAGGTTGTTAAAGCTCCCCTTTTGGTTATGGAAGCTATCGACCATGGAAGTTGAGCCAATCTCACTGCCATCATTTGATCCTTCTCTTCTTTCTCTCTAACTTCATCTTTATAGTTATAAAGGGGTGTTCATGCTCAATATCTGTTTCACTCGGAACCAACTTTGGATCACTTTTTGTGAAAATTTGAAACAAATAAGATTTAAAAAAAAAAAAAAAAAAAAAGAGTAATGGAATAAGATTGAAATCAAACTTTTCCAAAAAATAAGCGTCAAATGTTCGCAGTTATTAAGTGCAAACAACTTGCTTTGACTGTTTTGACCTGTTCGCACTTAGTAACTGCGAACAGGTATGCGTGGTTTTTAAAACAGAAACTTTCTTTAGAAATCAGGCAACAGGGCTGTTCGCACTTAGTAACTGCGAACATGTCAAAATCAGTCAACAGGCTGTTCGCAGTTATTAAGTGCGAACAGCCTGTTGACTCATTTTGACCTGTTTGCAGTTAGTAACTGCGAACATCCCTGGCTTTTTTTTTGAAAATACCCCTCTTGTTCGCACTTAGTAAGTGCATACAGCTCCAAACCTGTGCCCAGACCTGACGCTTAGTTTTGGGATAACTTTGATTTGGGTCTTATTTCATTATTTTTTTTGTTTAATAATCTTATCCTTTTCAAATTTTCACTTTTTGTTTACTCCCATGCTCACCGTCTTGCGATGAGACGACTTTAAAACCGAGGATAAGAGAGGACAAATAGAACGGAAATCGAGAAACAATATCAATTTTAAAATATATATAAAATAAATGTTCTCCCTCCTAGTAATCTAAAATATCAAATTTACTTTATGCACTCTATCTAATGCATTTATTCGATTCTTAATATATCGAGTTAATTATGTGTAATTAAAAATTATAAAAAGTTGATGTTAATAATCTTTACATCAAAATGAATCAGATAAGATCCCACATAAATATATTTTAACTTATAAATTAATAATAAAATACAATTTAAGAATGATAGACGGATAGTTTCAAAAGTAAATGGGGCATTTTAGAAGAATAGACGCTAGTATTATAACTTAAATAAGATCCAATTATGTATTTTTGTGTTTTAATACAAGAAGTATTTGAATGTATGTTAGAGTAGGCTAACGAATGCGGAAGCGTGGGCCTAAAGGTGGCACGAAAGGTTAATAACCATGGCTTGAAAGTGTACTAATGAAACATGGTTTATATGCAAGTATTAAGGTGATTAAAGCAATAAAAGTAAGTAAAAACAATAACACCAAGATTTAAGGTGGTTCACCATTAATTAGGCTACATCCACCATCCTAGGCTAGTGTATTATTAAGTGTTTAAAGGATAGAGAGCTTGAAAGCTCATTACAAATGTTGAAGGAATTATATCAATGGAGTGTGTGTGTGAGCATACATGGAGTAGAGAATTAAATAGGAGAATGATAAGGTAGATATGGGAGGCTCAAGCTCTTGGCTTGGCTCTTTTCTTATACAATAAAGTAATACATATATATAGGCATAAGGTGATAAGGATAAATAAGTGGGGCAGCATTATTGATAAAGCAAGCAGCAGAATTGCACTTCACGCATAAGAGGCAGCAGCATCCAGGCACTTCGCTCAACCCCGAGCTCGGGCGAGCCACCCACTCGAGCAGTCAGTACAGTGGGCTGTAGATGCTGTTTTTTTGGCTCCCTTGGTCCCCACTTGTACTACTCTTGATACTTGTCTTGGACCTCAAGTAGTGCACCTCCAAAACCAAGTTTCCACTACTCTAAGTACATTGTACTTATGTACTATTTTGATTCCCAAATCAACCAATCACATAAAGATGTGTCCTTTACCATCTCCATAAATCATACTTAAGGTCTAATAATCTTAATTAGTTATTTAACCTTTAAGACCAAATTCTTCTACTCATTAATTGTCATCTAATTACATGACTAATTAATCCCCAAGACTCAAGTCACACTTCTTTCAATGTATTTGGTAATTTTTTCTTTTGGTAGTTTAGTGAGTGATTTTTGATTGCTAATACAAATTCGTTATCCACAAATTTTCAAATGAGACGACCTTACAGTGAAATCATTTTTATTAGACTGGTTCAATGTACACACATTGTCTTAAAGTAATTACTTATAATATCAAAATATAATTGCTTACAATTTTAAAGTTAATCACTTTTTATAATTCTAGAGTTATTGCTTATTACCTTAAAATGATCACTTACAATCTTAAGTGACCAATTAAAGAAATAAGCTAATTATATGAATTCGTCTCATATTTTTGTTAGTAATAACAAAGTTATTATTTTCAATTAACCCTAATACTCTCTTTGTTCCTTTAAGTTCGCCCATCAAAACTCAAATATGTGACAACTTTTTGAATCCTAAAAAAAACTCAAAAAACAGAGAGAATAGTAAATATATGTACAAATTTACATATAAAAAGTGCAAATTAGGGTTGATTACTAAAAAATCAACAAAGCCTAAAAAAAACCATTACCCCATTTGCTTCATTGACCAAAGATGCTGGATAGTCTGCCCAAACATAAGGGGGTTTTACTATTGCATTCAATGATTGTACAATCAAGCTTCCAATGCGATGCCGATTCCGGTTTCTTATACTACCTCCATTTTTTACTAATAGCTGCATTTCACTCAAAAAGCTCTCACGTAAAAGGATAAAGTGTAGCTATTAATAAAAAAACAAAGGTAGTATATCCCTAGCCAATCATTGTGTAGGCAAGGGTATAATGAAGTTGCTACAAAAATTAATCGGAAACAACTTCTTTACTATCATTGGTTAGGGTATAATAAGAATAAGGTTGCATACACCTGACTCCTAAACCCCACCCTAAGGAGCCACTTAGCGACATTGAGGATGAAATTTTGTTGTTTATCATATCAACAAGCTAACATTTTTGTCCCCATTACTTCATTTTTACAATTATATGATCACAGCTCATTTCTCCTAGCTTCTTCATCATTTCGAGTATACTCGGGGCCTCAGCTTCCATAACATAATGATCATGACCGTTCACGAGTTTAGAGCTCCGACGATGTGTATGAATTGTTCGGAGTGATGGAAGCTTTTAATTAAGCAACTCGTATTTGATGCTTAAGAATTTTCATTCAAAGAATGATGGATAATAACCCTTTGTACAAAATATACATGAGTTATGTACAACTAATGGTGCAATAGCCATTGTTTTTGTAGCTTACTGAAAGAAAGCAAGCCACAAGAATATTATGTACAAAAATAAAAATTTAAAGTCTTACTTCAACCACATCTCCATCTCTGAGTTCAATATTGGGTTGTACAAGTTGACCATTTACCAAAACCAAGTTGCCATCAAGCCCTCGTCTTCTCGCAGCATCTGCAGCCGTACTTCCTGCTCGTAATCTTAGTATATCACCATCGGGCCAAGAAACAACTGCTACTTCCCCAAACATTAAGGAATCATCATAGGATTTGCTTGACAAAGAGCCTTGTTTCACACCGACTTCAGAGATTATCTGCCCCTCCCATTGGAGCATTGTCCTCAATAGATGCACCTAGAAATTAAAACCATTTTACGAACTCTAATATTAGTGCTTAAATTAAAACTAATGATTGATGGGCAGAGCAAAATTTGAAAAATTCTTAGAAGGCCCCGTGCAATTTTAAAAATTATGATATTTTTCTAACTTTGTATTTTTAAACACTTTAACTTATACAACGTAATTCAATATTGATGCCCCAATATTTCAGGGCCCTGTGCGGTCGAACATGTTGAACATGCTCAGAACCTCCCCTGCGTATAACATAAAAACTCCAGCTAAATCAAGTTACGGAGTCTTAGAAGACATGATTAATGTGGTTGACGATATAACTATATAGGCATTGAGTGTAGAAATATTAATGATCAACATACCTTATTATTGATATTAGCTTCAGTGGAGGCTGAAGTGCCAGAAATGGGTTTGTTAAAGTTCCCCAGAAAAGATGTGATAGTATCTAAATTTTTACCCTCAAAAACAGCAGACATGACAGCCCAATATTTAGAATCCTCTTCATCTGTTAGGTCAATAACCTGAATATAAGTTGGCAGCAGACGATCAAATTGATCTAGCTGCAAGGATATGCAAAATTTTACAAGTCAGTAAAACACCAATATCTGGTTCAACATCGTTGTTGAAAGAGAAGTGGACATGGTATTAAGAAGTTAACATTTTTCAGCTTGAACTCTGTCTTTTGTTTTATCAACAATATCTTTCCATTACAACCGCCTCCTTCAACAAAATATATATACATAAAAAACAGCTCATCTAATCGACACATCAAATTATCCATAGGTACTTTCTCCCAAACAATAGTCTACAATACCAATGCATCATCCAAACAATAGTCAACAATCATAGTCATTTATATATTACTACTTCCGTTCATTTGAGTTAGCACCATGCCCACCATATGACTCAAATATATGAGTTTTTCAAGTCATATGATGCAAACTCAAAGGACATAGAAAGTATTTCTTAACCATACAAGTTTTCTTAAGGTTTAACCTATTACCTAGCCCATTTAATACGCTGATTAGGTGGGTTGGACCCATTTACTAATTGAGGCAAATTCATGTCGACAAGTTGGATCCGTTTTTGCTAAGCCTAGTTCCACTAAACCAGAAAACACAAGTCACATTGGAACTTTGTTGCATCTATTAGTTCCAACCTAATATTTTACTCATCAAAATGTAATACATGTCACATACCTTGTGATAAAGTCCATCTCGGCAAAGCGTGTACCTCTCTAGACATGTACACCAATCTCCATGCCCTGGTTCAAACCATCCCTCATCAAAAACCTGCACCATATGGTTGTTTAAGGGAAACAAATAAGACCACCAAGAGACCAAGAGCATTGCTAAATTATATACACAAGGTATATGGAAAGCTAATTCCACAAAAGAAAAAATTAGTAAATTTTCATGGTATAACAACACATCAACACTTTTTGGTTATCACATGTAGATAAGGATAGTACATTTGTTCAAAAACAACAGGCCGCTTTATTTTCAGCATGAACGGATCTTTGATTTGTTACGTGTATTGATTTATATTATGAGATGATTATTGCTACACATCTTAAATACACTTTTTTAAGTTTTAAAATGATACTAAGACTGAAGATAATGTACATTTTTCAAGTTATTAAGGTTGACCAGAAAAGGTCAAATGTGTTCGATTATCAAGAAACATAGGGGGGAAATGGAGGTGACTATTAACTATTCATAGAAAATGGTATCAGAAGGACATCCACATATATCATTAAGCGACCATCTCAAGATTAGCAATTTGAATCTCATATATCACTCTGCCAGATCAGACAGTACGCTACACCTCAAATTATAAGTCCACTTCTCAGAGAAAATAATGTAAACCTTGGAGAAGCGAGGCAATGGTTTAGATGAATTAGAGTTAAAATGTTCTCCAAAGCTCCATCTTATCCCATAATACATTAAAATGAATGCGACTCACGTTAAATCTCCCCTTAAAACTACAGTAACACCAAAGCCTTAATTGCAATTATGTGTATGCATAAAAATATTAAAGTACATCCTACAACCTGTAACACCTTCGGTCCCACCGGTCTTCAAGACTTATGTTAGGAGAAATAAGAGGGACGGGAAAAATAATTAGAATGTATTAATAAACTCTCGGGGGTTTATTTCTTTTATTTTTTAGAATGGCTTAGTTGGCATGAGGCTTTTTTAATAGTAGCCGTTAGCCTTTATGTTTTGTAGTGGGTGGCATTACATAATAGTATATATAAGACCACCTTGTATTCATTTGGCTTTTATCCAAGAATTGAATAAGAAGAAATAAGGAGGGAGTTTCACAAGCTCGAAATTTGTGAGGGAGTTGCAAGCACTCGAAGCCTTGCCAATTACTTTGTTCTTTCTTTTGCAATACTTGGAAAACACATTCTGTTTTGCAGTGTTTACTCAATCCAAAGAGTAGGGACTGTCACACAACCTTACACTTGTCTACGTCGAAGCCACTTTAAGGGGAAAATGGCAATTTAATAATGTTATTCAAAGAGATGTGTATTGGTGTATAAAAATTTGTTTTAGTAGATGAGACACGAGAGGGGGTAAATGCTGAAATAGAATGATGGAAACAAGAGTTGGAGTCACTAGGGTTTGAATTTAGAAGAACTAATACAACGTGCTATTTTAGCAGAAATGACATAAGTAGAGGCATTATACAATTCGAAGATAAAGACATTGCGTCGAGCGAATACTTCAAATACCTTGGGTCAATCTCCTAGAGTGGACAGAATATTCACCAAAATGTGACCCATTGGATAAATCATAAGGGTAAGTTTTATCGGAAATTCATTAGACCAACACTGTTATATGGATCAGAATATTGGCTTTCAGGAAGGATCATTGTAGGAAGACAGGACAAGCCAAAAACGTGGATGCTTACATAGATCGGTGGACATACTATAGTTTGAATGATAGAATTCAAAACGAAGGCATAAGAAAAGGTATAGGTGTCGCAAATATTGAGGATGAGATGAGAGATTCATTTAAGGTGGTTTTGGAATATGTAACGTTGGAATGTTAAACTAATAGAAAATAAAAGGTTGAAATTTGAAAGATTTAAGGAGGGTGAGGAAGATCAAAGATGATCAGAAGGCACGAGTCGAGAAAAATATGAAGGATCTAGATTCACATCCAAATGATAGAAAATTAAAAATAAAATAATAAGAAATTCATGTGGACGACCACTGGGACTGACCTTATCTTTTGGGATTAAGGGTTTAGCATTGTTGTTGTGGTAAAGCTTCCAAAAGCATACAACAACCGGAAACAATATAAAGAAAGACAAGCAAACAAGAAAATGGCTCCATACGGTGGCAAGTACATTATAGACACTACATGAAATGATGAAAATTGTTGTTGGTTATTGTAGAAACTTCAATAATAGGAAACATAAACACCAGCTACAATTATAAATCTCACTTTAATAGGAAGATGACAAGAAAACTCGAGATAATGGGAAACAAAACCTGGGAGCTATAGGTAATGTGTGCACATACAGTCATACACACAGATGATTATAGATAATGTGTAGTTTTGTTAGAAGCAGGGCATCAGGATTCAGGAGGGCACCTTTTTGTATAATCTAGCATATGCTTCCCATCTCTTTATTTGGAATGATGTTCTTCTCTCAGCAACTGCTTCGGATGCTGCTAATCCAAAGCTGACAGCAACAAGTAAATCTCTGCCATCCTTATCGACACTGGAATAGGTGTTTCATGAGCAAGTATGAAATTTTCTCTGCCAGAGAAATGCAAAGGTGACTTTACCATTGAATGTCAAAGCATTAACTTACCTTATGATAACAGCAGCAAGCAAATTACTTCGTTCTACTCGAAGTGCTGGGTGTCCTGCTTTCAAGGAGCTGTATTTCCAAAATATGTCTTCTACAGAACTTTGTTCTTCCAAGCCTTGTGAAAAAGTGGAAAATTCTTTTACGTAAGAATCACCTAAACTTATACCAGAAAGTGAGTCGTTATTGGTCTCTTTATAGAGCCAATGTGCCGCAACTCCATGTTCTGCATACTCATGCATTCTCTAAAAACAGAAATCACAAAAATCTCATTTAGAAGCCAAATATGCATGGAAGAAGAAATGGAGAAAAGGAGGGTAAGGGACAGGAAAGATCGTTCTCAATAAAAAGGAACGGAGAAATCGGTACCTGAGTTCTGATTTGGACTTCCAAAGGGGCATTATCAGGGCCTTGTACAGCAGTATGCAAAGACTGAAAGGAATAATAATTGTTTAAACATACAAAATTAATCTACAGATTCCAACAAATATATTGACCGAAATAAATATTTGTAGAGCTAAGGGAGAGTAACTTGCACACTCCCATGAAGGCCAATGCGAACAAATTCCTAGTGAACATTGTTTTTAATGCAGGCATAACTCAAATATGCAATTGTAATTATAGCTACAAAACCCATCAATAAAATATGCTAATGAAAAACGACTTGGAACATGTTTCACACTATTTAAAAATCTTCCAGCCTATTTACTATCATTGACATGGAAATTTTTGATACGTGACTCATATTTAAGGAAACAATTAAAACATCAAAAACATATAATATTTGTTGATTGGCTATAAATACATGTGATATATTAATACATTATATTTCCTTATGCAAACCTATAATTTATTTTATCCCAAATCATAAAGAAAATTAAAACTTGATTCATTAAATGGTTATCGAAACTGACGTGATCCAACCAAACAAAGACAAAAATAAAATATTAATTTTGTATTTTCATATATACAATCATAACTATTAAACTCAAAAATTATATTACAGTAGTATGTTATATTCAATTTATATATTTATAATTCATTTAAAATTTTTTAATAATTAATCATACATCATAAAAATCTACAAATTAAATTAAAATAAAATATATTAGTGAAAAGTATATAATCTTTCAATGATGGAATTATAAAAGAAAGAATGATTTTTTAATAATAAAAAGAGTATTCTATTGCATGTTAAAATTGCAGTAATTAAAATTTAATACTAAAAACTATTGACAAACATTTTTTTGACTTACTCGGATTTTATGATTTCATCAATATAGCTTAACAATAATCAATTTGATAAATTTTTAATGATTGATGGTTCTTTTTCGTCTATTTTTCACATATGTTTTAATATAATTGTATAACAAATTATTTCTTCACATTGATAATTATTTTTTTTTTGAAGATTAAGTTTATATTCTATATGAATTAATAAATAATATTAATATAATCATATCAATAAATATCTATAATATTTGTGCTTTACACGGAAATCTACCTAGTTTAAGAAATCGGAATAATGTGTTTAGGAAAAAATTGACAAAGGGTTTTACTTTATTTATTTCTCATTCGGATGACAAAAACAGAGACCAAGCAGTCTTAAGTGATGGATAAAATTTTTCATTAAAGTACCACACTTTCACAAGTCTCCATAAGTGTATCAGATCCACAACACAAATAAGCATAAAGGTCCATTAAGCACATGGTCTACAAAAACTGATGAAAACATAAGATGACATCTTCAAAGCCAGGGAAAAAAACAATGATACAGAGGAACGTCAAGTTAGACACAAATCGATCTAACCTGATAACCACTAGGCTTTGGGTTAACAATGTAATCATCAAATTCTCCATCAATAGGTGACCAAAGCCTGCATGAGGCAGCTAACTTTTATCAGACATCATCACACAATATAATCTTTAGAAGTTAGAAGATAAAAAAGATATCACAGATGTCGTCACCGCGGATGCGGCACCTTGCGATGATGCAACTCATTTCACGGACATCACAATGTGAATAGTTGAAAATATCCATTTTATCATAGTAGTTCAAATTTTCTTGAACATATAATTCACTTAGAGCCTAAAATCGGCCTTTTAAAGCCTAATTTATAGCTAAGGCAAAGATTAAAATAGCTGATATGTTAGAATAACACTATAACAGCTCATAATAGTTGTTACTCCATAATTTTAAAAACATGTTATGTAATGGAGTTTCGTGGAACATTATGCTCAAAATCCGTTATAAAGCGGCAAATATTCTACGGAATGACCTCATTTTTATTCCATGGACTTGAACACACACAAAAGTAAAATATAATGTACTTAAGATGACAAAGTTGTCAAAAGTACACAGCTAAAATGAACGAAAGGTAACAAATAATTCATAGAAATAACTGATGAAGAAAGTCAACAGTATGCATACTTATGGACTATGTCAAGGACATTGTAGCAACATCTGACAGCAGGTCCATGTAGAGTTCCATTCTTATCTCCAACAACTACCCTTAGTGCCCGTGCATCGTATACCTCATTGATGTCGATATCTTTTCGTTTCATCTGCAAGCAAAAGGAGAGAAACCTTCAATACAATTAAAAGATATCAACGGTGGACTACTGTGATGGATCGGGTTGGACAAATGAATAAGAACACATGAAAAAAATGAAAAAAATGGGCATAGCAAGAAAATGGGAACAAAGTAACCACAAGGTTTCCATGGGCTTACATTTCTCCAAGATGAGTTGAAACTTAAAACTTGGTATAAATATTTTCTAATGATGTTTAATATGCTCCCTTCCCCCCCCCCCCCCCCAAAAGTATTTATAGGTTCTATTCAGCCACATTTAGTTTTTCTTTTTCTGAATAAATAAAAATAATTCGTATAATATATTCCCTTCTAGAGGATTTTGTAGTAGCCTAACATTTTTGCATTATGTACTCTTTTATTTTCATGCTATTCTAGCATATACTAGCACATTCTATTCCATTAATGTGATCCAAGAATCCATTCCTAAGATCCATTTTAAGGTATCCAGAACAGAGCAGTTAACTGAACCTTGCTGTACATGCTATACAAGCTTTTCAAGCGGCTTGATAGAGTAACTTCCATCCCTGGTACATAACTGCAAACATAGAACATATACTTGAGGTTCCATCAAATCTCCATCAACAATGTAACCACAAATAACCTTTCAAATAATGAATACAGACAATCACTTATACTTTCTAAAATATTAAGAAAAGAGCCAAAGAAAAGAGGTTAACTTACGAGGTTGATATCAGAAGTTCACGCTCAAGCGCCTCTTCACAAAGTACTAAAGATGCCAGAGCAATTCCAGCATCCCTCACAACCTTTGGTTTTGTTGAAATCTTGGAATAGGTTGTAAAATTACTGAGGAAATTCATTCGTTTTCCTCGGTCTAACAAGAGTTCGAAAGGTAGGACTGCTTCAAGAAGATCCTGCAGATGATGGAGCATTCAGAAAATAAACTCTCCTGCATAAGACAGTATACAAACCTAAACTTCATGGAGGCATATTAAATAGGAAAGGAGTAAAAATCCTAGCCAAAAGTCAAGCCCACTTATGTCAACCGTTGCAGTAAGATGCTCACTAGCAGAGAAGGAGACATGGGGTATCCAATCTTAGTAACTTTTAAGTCTTTACATAATTAAACAGATTCAGTCCTCTGAGACCAAATTGTGTTGCTGAGCACTGATCTTCAAGACTGGTGCATCAAATTTTGCCCTTCATGGTCCAACCACATAGATAGACATGCTAGATAATAAAAAACCCTTACTCAAGCTAAATTTGTTCAACAGCATTCAAAGGCAGAGATTTCACCGAAGCTCTACCTTCATATGTATATCATCTTCGTCGTCAACCACAGAACCGTTAAAGCTACTTGCTGCAGCTGCATCTGAGGTTGGAAGCAAATTGTCTATTGTGGAAGCTTTTCGGAGATTCCCTGCCCTTCTGCAAGGACTCCACATGGATGCCAACTCAGCTCTCATTTGAAGAAACAGCTGAGGCTGCGAAAATATAATTTATGTGAGGTAGTTCTGTCAATATACCACTGAGAGGAGCAACAAATAAAAGGAGTGAAATATGAAAAATTCACATATGATAATTAAGATAAAATACGCACTCAAGAAAATGACTCATATTATTTAAGTTAAAAAAAATACTCTTTGTGTCCCTTTGAGTTTGCAGCGATTTTTAGAAATAGCTCTCACGTGGGGCTAGTAAAGGGGAAAACTTAATAGGCGGAAAAGTTCTACCTCCTTATTTTTGCAATATTATATGTTTCTTCACGAAACTAA
This sequence comes from Amaranthus palmeri, assembly GCA_019776075.1. Classification (NCBI taxonomy): domain Eukaryota; kingdom Viridiplantae; phylum Streptophyta; class Magnoliopsida; order Caryophyllales; family Amaranthaceae; genus Amaranthus; species Amaranthus palmeri. The sequence continues at coordinate 1,549,301 of JAAKBH010000282.1, forward strand.
ATATTCTAAGGGTTAAGAATAAATAAAAATATGTGGAAAAGTGAGAAATAAAAGGATAGAGTATTTGTTTATTCAACAACCACAAGAACAATGACAAAGTCCAAATCCGAAAAGATGAAGTCGGCAATAATAAACTAAAACAAATCAACGTGGAGAATAGTTAGTAACAAACAATGTGTCCCACACTCCCACTCGTTTGATCCTATCTAATGAAAAAACGTTTATGAACTAAATTGTAATTGCACTCATTACTCATTAAATTTGTCATTTTGTGAATTAAAGCCCACCAAATTTATTTCTCAGAGAAATTGAACAAATTTTAGGGTCCCATGCAAGTACGTTAGGAGTAGTCTTCTATTGTAAGTAGTGTAGTATGAAAGCTTCTCATACTCAATCATAACTGATTAGGCATTTTTGTATTCTATATTTTACTAAGCAACTATTTTTGTTAGGGTTTAGTCAAGCATATATGAGTGACCTTCATAAGTATACTATTCCTTTTTCGTCACACTCAAAACACATGCCATTCCTCTTGTTATTTCCACACTTTGAAATAGCATCACTCATACAAAACACCCAAAAACAAAAACTTAAATACATCCCATCCTTTCACTTCGCATTTAAATTGTATCCTTAACTACCCTTCGTCCTATCCCTTCTCGTCCGAGTATACTTTTTTTTTCTTTCCTAACTTCTCTTTTCTTGCTTGTCATTTCCTTATTACTAATCTTTAATGTATCTTTTCATAATGCTACATGCATACATACACTAGTTTGACATAAATATCTTTGAAATTACGGTGTCCATGCCTGTGACCATGTCCAAATTTTGAATTGTGTCTTTGTGTTCATTAATCTCAAGCATCGCCAAGTCAGACACTCAACATGTGTCGGATACTGACACCCGAATCCATAACAGTAACATTGGTAGTTGGGCCAAAGACTATTTATGTTTATAGTGTGATACCCAGATTTATCTTAAAAAAGAATTGATAGACTACTCATATCAACAAGGTGCATCTTCTTTTCATCAGAGCCCATTTGCTAAAACTCTACAATTAGCGTGCTTGGTGGGAAGCAATCTTAGGATGGGTGACTTCCTGGAAAGTTAACCAGGGCGCGCACGAGTGTGGCCAAAGTGCGCTGGAAAGACTTGTGTTGGTCTGTGGGGCCAGTCTACAGTCTCCATGAGTAGTCACCGACGGTCCATTGGGTCAGGGTGTTACAAATAGTGATTAAAGCAACCCCTTTGCTTCAATTAAGGTTTATAGTCTGAATGGTATTTTTGTTGTTTTTAACTCAGCTAAAGGCCATAACAAAGCTTTATAAAACCCTATAACCTCCCCTTACTCCCTACTTACAAGATATTCCCATTGGAAATTGATAAAATTAGAATGTGCATCTCAGTAATAGTCCTATGCATGGAAGATAGTGAAAGAGGATGAGATAGAAAAACTCGAAATCAACATCGCCTACACCTTAAATCTGAAAGATAAAAGAGGAGGATGTTCAGGTAACATGATAGATATACAGATAAGAAAAGAATGCACATCCTGCAAGAATAATGAATATAAACTGTGCAAACCTGCAAAACAGCAAAGCAAAGATCTTCTAGTTCAGCCTTTAAAGCCCAGAGACCCAATCTCGAAGCAAGAGAACACCAAACAACTAACGTTTCTTCAGCAACAGCTTCAGCTTTAGAAAGTGGCAAAGCATAACTGCAAATTAATAAAAAAAAAACACACAGCCTTACATGCACTGTAAATGATAACAAAATCTTTTTTTTCTAAGGCACCACTCACGTTAGTTTAATTATGAAAATGAGTGGCATACACTTCTATTTGTAAAATATTACTAAAATATTTATCTCTTTTGTGATAAAATATAAAGCATTATACTAATAATAGTATATCTCGGTTTCACTGATTTTTTATACATGTACGATATAAATATAGCAACACCAATACTCTATAATACATCCTCACTAACAAGCAAAGTGGACAAAAGTTGAAAAGAAGATGGCTACGGAACCACCCTCTGGTAGAAAAAAGCAATAAGAGCTTACACCCGGGCCTTAAAACGAAGAAATTAAAGATCAGCAGCTATTTTTTATAGAACATTGCATGTCTTATTTAGCTTGATACACGTTCATACTCTATAATTAATCATCTCAGTTTGGCAATTTGTTCATTATCCTGTAGATATTGATTTATCAACTACACCAATTTACTTGTTCCATGTCTTTCAACACTGCCACATCTTATAAGTAATAACAACCACAAGATCAGCAGTTATTATGTTCATGATATATGGCTCAATAAAGTACTTATTAATTTAAAGTTGCAAATTATGTTGTCCACCTCGGATGTGGACTGGAGGGATGTTTATATGCTTTTAAGGGTGTATTTAATGTATTATGATAAAAAAGATAGGCCAAGTTACTTTTCAAACAAAGTTCCAAGCAAAATGGGGTCTTAGAACAACTCTTGATCAAAAAGCCGAATTCTTTAAGCAATTCAAATGATCACACTAAGTTTACACGTGAATTTGTCGCATCTTAGACTAAGTTGGGTACACGACTAATTCACAAAGAAATGGACTTTTTTTTTAAAGTCAACCTCTTCAGTAGTGTGTACTCTCTTATTTATAAAAGATTGCATGCCTTATTTAGCTTGATTTACACGTCCATACTCCATATTCATTGATCCTTCACTTACTTGTAGCATTTATCCTAGAGATATCATTATTGAGCTTTGAAATTGATAAAAAAGCATTACAAACCACAAAGACATCCGTCCTTTGATCTCCCTTTGATTGTAATTTCTACAAGACTTCAAACAACTATAACTCTAAATACATACTCATCTATTCCTAAAGCACAATATCTTCATTCGATAACCGTATCGTATCGTATCGGCCATATTGTAACGGCTTTCGAATTTACTGAACCAATATTAACCGTATCATAAAGGTGTAAAAGACCAACTTTTAGGCCGTTTCAAGAGATAATTCAAGGTTTAGGCCGAAATTTGGCAATATGATAACCGTATCACGCAGTCACCGTATTACCGTGTTCATTACCGCAACCGTGACTGTTACCGTATTTTTGAACCATGGTATGTATTACGTAATATGAAGTATCCAGTAGTGCATCAGACTTGTCAAAAGTATCAACTTTCCCGTTCTGACTTCTTAGCCATCTCAGCATTGCCTTATCTTAAAGTACTAGCAAACAGTAGCATTCTCTAGAACTAGCCCTGAACCAAGTCAGTATCCAGACAAAACATATATTTTTTGAGGTGGGGTTTTGTGATGTCTATTTCCACTCACATTCTAGCACAGGACACCCTTGATTGGTTCCTAATGCATTCATCGGCATAGAGAGGAACCCCAATCACACTTAACAGAATTTTTAACATATGTAATTATTTAAGTTCCAGACTTTCTAAAAATGCTTAAATAGTTTGGCCATTCTCCCACCAAACCTACAATTCAACAGGTAAACTATCCCAGTTCACAACAAAATAAGGTCACTTTGGAAGCAAAAAAACTCGGGAAAGTTTTTTCTGAATAAGGGGGAAGAAATGTAACAAATTATTTAGATCTGTATATTTTCCTTATGTGGCCAGTTTCATTTGTTTCTTCAGTGGAAGAGGCCTTCCTAGAAGGTTTGGTCCTTCAGGTTGAGATTAAGGTAACATGTATTGGGTTAATATAACATTCACTTTGAAAACTGATTGTTTAAACAAAGATTTAAAGAAAAGACTTAATAAAATATATAACTACAGTAAGAGATAATACATGGTCCTCATGTTGTGAAGTCGATCTGCAAGTTTTATGAGTACCACCCGTGGATCATCAACCATACCCAAGAGCATCACTCGCACATTATTTGCCTGAAAAAAAAATCGAAGAAAAGAGTTATTAATCAACTTTGGTCACTCGTCATGTGCCTGATGATCCTTGAGGCAATATGACTAGCTAGAGTATGTAAAATAGTAAGTGCTAAATACACAATTACGGCACACACACACACACCCGCATGCATACACGCCCCACACACATATATAAATATACACGCGCACACAAACACACGCATACTTACTTTCTATTGAATTCATTTTTTAGTTCTTTGCCCTCAGAATAGACCATGACTGATCAAATAATAGCAAGAAGTACAAGCACAATAACGGATGATAAAATATTTTCATGCTCCCTTGATCTCTTTGATTTTTCCCAAATTACTAAATGGCTTGTTTCTCTTTCTTTCTCTCTCTCTCTCTCTCACTCTAAGAAGAACCACTCATGGGGAACATGAAAGAGCAAAGTTAATGTAATCAGTGACAAAGTGTGGTGAGAAGTCCAAGGAATAAGCTTTGGTGAGTCAGCATTCAACAATTTGAAGAAGGATAGCATAGAGAAAGATTGGGAAATACCTAACGAAAAGAGTATAGCATTACAGATACAGTTAGTGCTCAACATGCTCAAATAACATTTACCTCTTCATGAGTAAGATTGCTCTGGTTTCCATTTATTCTGCGATGTCTTCTCAACAACTACAACAAAGATATAAAATGGGTGTTCGTTAGGGTTAAATTATACCTTCAGCATCAGCAACTAAGTATAAGATACGCAAGTCGTCATAATTCAAAATATGACGATTATAAGATAACTCCGAAAACAGCATGATAAAGACAATATAATTTATTAGAAAAAGCTTTCAGTCAAAAGCATCCCTTGTCCACTACTAAAGAATACAAGCAATCATTCTACTATACCTGATTGATATAACTCAACCGGGAAACAGCAGCTACCATCTGAGCTACATCATTACCGAAATTTTCCCTAATACAAGCTAAATTTTCATTTGTATCGTCAATGACATCATGGAGAATCCCAGCCACCACTGTGTCAACAGCCTACAGATACATTAGGGAAAAATTTAGGCAAACAATAGAATAAGAGCAATATATATGTGCATATACATTGAATCGTGTGTGACCAAGGTTCATGGGTCCTATCAAGGAACTACTTTTGTCATTTAATAGACAATGACAAACAACAGGGTGTAAGATCATGTTTGATGGTTTGCATGAATGGGTGCAAAATTAAAGTAAAGGAGACAAGAGTTGGGGTTACGAGAGATTAATTTACATAGTAGTAAGTGAGAATAGATGGAGACACTCTTTTGTTATATTTTAGCCTTTTACTTTTGTACACTTAACTTCTCTAGACCAGGTAAATCCATGTTGATAAGTGTTGGATAATTCACGATAAACTATGGCAAAATATTCCACACACAAAATATAATAAATCCGAGGACCACAAGCTGGTTTGAAATGCAGATGCAGACAAAACAACTTTTCAAATACACAAGTTGTAGAAGGAAAGATATAGTCTAAAGAACATCATATTAAAAAGAGCACAAATGGGATGAAATAAATACCCTTTGTCCGTTTGAGGGCACTAAAATAGCCAAGATTCTTCCAGTATGCAGACAATGTGATAAGTATGGCTCTCCATTTTTACGTAACTGTCCATGATGTGCTTTCCTTGCAAAAGATATAGCTTTTTGCACCTGAATAAATTTGTAATTACTGAAAGATTATAGATCAATATCTTTGCAAGAGAAATATACTAACCTTTGGATTAGTGAATATGGGATAGCCTGTTACATCCACTCCTTCCACTATGAGAGGACCTGCGTCAGATAGGAGTTCAGAGTAATATAAAATTATGTCTTAGAGAAAAACATCAATCAAAATAAAAATTAAAAAGTTGTATTCATTTAAGAAATTATTTATGAAAACTGCAATCAACTTCAAACGATTTGATTCTTACATCGGTAAAAAAGTTTTTTGCCATTTACATCGATGCAGCCAACTCGACACATTTTAGTAATTTATCTGCTAAACTAACTTTATTGATCAAACTTAAGCTTTAACCGGAGCTTACATACAAAAGAAAAATATAAAAAAAAATAAATAAAAAATAAAAAAAACAATAAGGACCTACCCTCCCCCCCCCCCCCCCCTCCCCCACTGTTCCCAATGTTGCCTACGCCCTTTAGACGGTGGATTGGATAATATTGTGATTTGTAAAGCAATAGGAGCCTACTTGAGTTCCAAAGGGATTGGATAATGGATTTAACTAGATCGAATTAAATTAAAATATTGATCAAGGATTTGACATTGTATGCATATATGTGGTGTACTTAGAACCAGATTGTATGTGCCCATAGTTTGTGTGTTTGGTAGGAGATTTAAAGCACACCTGAACCTAATCTAAAATTACCAAGTTTGGTTTGAGATTGACCCACTCAAAAAATGAGTGGACTCGACCTAATTAGTTTATTAAATGGGTTAGTTAAAGGTCAAAAAAATATTTTAGCCTTAAAAAAAGTTTGTAAAACCCATTTAATTACTCAGCATAGTTACCGGAGGAGTTAACCCATTTAACCAAAACTTATTTGATAATTGCTTATTTGACCTAGTAATATATAATGCACACAAATCATAAACTTATAATCTAAAAATGAACCCAAAAATAATGTGTGGCCCATGTTGAGAGATTTGAAAAATCATGAAATGAGAAACAAATATTCTAGAAGCCTAAAATATTCGAGATTATATCTTACCATTTTCGTTTTATTGGTCCTCTAATTCTCTTGTTCTCTCTTTAGCATTGCGACAAAAATTCTAATTTCTCGAATCTCGGTCTTCAATCTCTCAATGCTCTCTGGCCTTTTAATTCTCCATGAAAAAACTCAGTTTCTCAATGGACACTAAACGGGTTAAAAGGATTTAGATTGGGTTACCGTCAAGGTTTTCACTTTCAACCCAAATCCCAATTATATAAACAGAAGTGGTTAGCCCGAGTAGTTTACATAAAAGTCTAACATGTTTAAAATCTTATGTGTACAGTCTATACAAGAGCTATCCTTGAGTGTGAAGACTCGCGAATAAAAAAGAAGATGGTGCGCATGAAGACTCCTAACTAGCCAAATGTAGTACGGGTCCAAGAAGTAAGTCTTGCTTAATTAGTGTTGTGGCACCTAGACCTTCAAACGGTCAATAGTGAATACCTATGGGGGTTGTAAACTAGCTTCACAAATCACCATAAGTTTTTTAAGGCACACTTTATCCTCATTAGTGCACAGCGTAAGAACTTCTTATGAGGTTGTCGATCCTAAGACTACACACCAAGCACTCTAAATTGTGGGGTTTTCTACAAATACGCTTACTAGAAAAAAAAAAGATGCACCTTTTTTTATATGGGTAGTACTATGAATCCATTTTAAGCGCCTATATTTTCATTATTGATCTCAACTTGGAGTATTACAAGTGTTGTGTATTCATCCAAGAGTTGTAGCATGTGTAGAAGTCCACTTAATCAAGTAGTTGTGTGCATAAGGCCGCCAATGCTTAATAGTTGTGCATATTTCTAGAAGCCTAGGCATGTATAGGACTTCTAGTGAGCAATGACTTGAGCATGATCTCCTAAGTAACCGAACTCTTTTAGTCTTTTTATCTAGATTCCTAAGCCAACCGAACTCTTTACTTCTTTTTATCTAGATTCCTAAGCCAGTTTTACTAGTCTTTTTATCTTTTATCTTTGATTCCTATGGATAAAAGGTGCTCATTAATAGATTGGTAAAGTTGTATATCAAGTAAATGAAATTTTTGTGCACGATTTACATTTACTATTAAAATTAACATTATCAAAAGTTATTTGGAAGATACTTCGAAACTGATTTAGGAGTGTTCTGAGAAAGGAGTATTTGTACCTATTCCAAAGGTCAAGTAAATATGTTAGGCTAGGTTATAGTTCCATAAAGGATCAATAGTCAAGTCAAATCAATGGTCTACTCTTAAGTCCTCTAATTCCCTTGCTTATCAACACCCCCCCAAGAGCCCCATAAAAAACTCAAATCAACCTAACGTCGGCAAAATCAGTTTCAAACACATCCCAAACCCCTTCTCCAAACTCCCAAGCCTTAAACCTATAAACGCTCTTCAATTTCGTTCATTTAGATTGAGCGGCAAATGGTTGTTGGCTATTTGGTTGTTTTAGTTGACTTGTTTGATCATCTGGAAGTGTTGTTTTTTTGTTTGCTTTACAAGTTTGTTGTTTAAAAGATGTTTGGTAAAATGACATATTGGTTGTTGGTAATTTATTAAAGAAAAAGTGATTCAACACGCCAAAAGCCAACCAAATTAGCCTTTTCATTTAGGCTTAAAAGTCGGCCAGCACAAAAGTCATTTACCTAACGGTTTTTGCCTTCCAAGAGCCAATGAAAGAGTCGGCCATAAGTCATAAACCAAACACCCATTAGAGATTGTAGGGGCTTTAAGTATAGGTAGGGGCAAGTGTGAAAATGTGGTAACAATCGCTATCATACCAATGAACCAACGTGAGTAATACAGTTATCGTAACGCCTAAATATCGGTGGAATCATAAGATAACCGTTGATACAACCTAAAAACAGGTTTTTTACACTTTATAGCTCGGAAAATAAAAGTTTGTTTGTTTCAAAAATCTTTACAACATGGCCGATGCAATGCAAAGAGGCCTTATTTTTATACTATGGGTATAAGTCTCAAGTAATGGAAAGGTAATCAGCTCCCTCGGACATTCCCCTTGGTAAGCGTTTGTTTTAAATTAGAACTACCCAAATCCCCTCAATCCTAAATCCCTTCTCCAACCAAAGGATTTCAAAACCCCAAACTTCTAACGAAGATTACCATCCACCAACAGCCTCCAACACTGGCCAGCAACCCAGCACCCATCCCACCAAGAACCTTACTAGTACAATCCTGATTCATACAGCCACCATACATTCACCAATGCTAGGAAACAACAAGAACAAAAAAAAATAGCTTCAAAATAACAGAAAAGAATACATACTAGGCTGGTCATGAGATTTAGGCCACAGGAAATCCACTTTAGTAGAAAGACAAGCTCCAGAAACGATGGCAACGGCGGTAACAGCAACCTGCGTAATAGTTGACGTTACAGCGGCATGCGTGGAAGACCCCACAGCAGCCGCTGCAGCGAAAAGTGGGCCCAACGATGAGGAAACTGCCAAATTAGGGCCAATTTTGTGAGGGTATAATGGGCGACAATGGCGGAAATTCCAGCGAATTTTGTGAAATAATTGTAAAGTAGTTGAAGTTTTTTGGCCAATCATTGAAAAATTTGTTGTAGTAGTTGAATTTGAGGAGTGGCATGTGATCATTGATTTCTAATTGTTCTCCTATGTTCGTAAAAATTGAAGAAAATTATGGATTTGTTCCTCAGTTTTTGCAGGAATTGGGAAATGAGAAATTGAGATACACGAGTGGTTGGAAGTTTTGACAGAATGGAAGAACGCCAATCTGAATTTTGCTCAAAAGTAATGAGAGTTAGTTATTATTCACTCTATCCCACGGATTTTTTTTTTTTTTCCAAATTTATAATTATTAAAATATATAATAATTTATAGGTAAAATTACCGTGAATAGTATATATTTTTTTTAGTTTTCCTATAATAATAATATCAACTATTAATTAATTCACCATCAACATAAAGGATAAAGGGTGTTTTCCTAGAAAGTTTCTGACATGTTAAAAATCAAACTATAGGTAATTATAAGACAAAAAAATTGCTCCCTCTGTTCTTTTAAGCTTGTCTACATTACTATAACGGGCAGTTACATAAGTTTGTCCTATTTAGAATATTTTTCTATTTTGTAAAGTTTTTATCTTTCATTTACTCGTTTTATCTCTCATTTAATCCTCATTTCTCTTTCATAATACCAATACAATTATTAATTCACACCACTATTTTAATAAATTAATACCCACTATCTACAAAGATTTGACCTTTCTTAATAAAATAATACTCGCTATCTACAAAGATTTCACCTTTCTTAATTTGTGTGAAATCTTCAAATAGGACAATAAAAAAAGAACGGAGGGAGTAGTAGATTAGTTAATAGGAAAAATTACCTTGAATAATCCAACATTTTCATGATTTTCCTACAGTAAACTCATCTATTGATTAACCATAAATAATACTAACTTTAAGGGATATTAACCATGAATAATCACAAGTTATACTTGGGGCAAAGATAAGGGACAAAAGTAGTTTATTTTGAATAACTTACATGTATAGATGAGATGGTAAATAAAAAAGTAAAATAGTTCATGACTAAAAATAAGGCAAATTTAGTGTGATAAATTAATAAAGAAAGTAAATTCAAAAAAAAAATTAATAAAGAAAGTGGATTAAATTTGGTGGGATGGAAGAAGTATTAGAGAATCCCTTGCTATAGTCTACATGCAAGGGGAGAATGAATAATTTTTTTGTAGGTGCCGATTTTAGGCTCAATTAAGGTGTTCGATCGTGTAAGGCCCTCATAAAATAGGGGTCTCGTATATTAACAAATTTTGTATAGTTCTTTAGTCAAGCATAACAAATTTTATACAAATTTTGTATAAATTAGGGCCCCCCATAATATTGTTGATTAGAGATTTAAAACCTATCAACGTTATATTTTGGTTCTTTTTTTTTAACATTAATGATTGATGAAGGGCCTTGATTCTTTGAACATCGAAAAGTAAATATAACCCCTATGCTATACTCTTTGCTTCACCCTTGGTGGTAGAATTGAACCCATGTCATACGAATCAATCATTAAGCTATCCATGATTCTCATTTTCTAATTATTATATTCTCTATGTGTCATAAAGTTTGCAACAAGTACGATAAGAGTGATTTTTAAAGGTGGAGTAAAATGAAAATGTTTTACAAGAAAGTGAGAACAATATGTAAATTTGACGAAAAGGTAAAGCTAAATGTGTAAATAATAATTAAAGAATGTGTGGGGTTAATTAGATCAAAAATAAAAACATTGCATTTTCTATGGGACGAACTACAATGGTAATATTTTGAAAATCGGGACGAAGAGAGTAGTATTTCTCAAGATATCGTTCATTTAAGATTTACTCCATCATAATATCTGTGACAGCTTATAGACACTAAAAATGTTAATAATTTTATCTAAAGAATGATAATACCAATACAATTCAATGTATTATTTTAATCATTTATATATGGAAAAATTACCTAGAATAATCCAACTTATTCATGATTTTCTTACAGTATATCCAACTTTAAGGGGTATTTTCCTGGAGTAAATTTGGTGACCGGATGATTTTCTATAGTAAGTTATATTTTAAAAAGATAAAATAAAATGTCGAAAAAATATTCAAAAAATATTTATGATTTTTTTATTATTTAGAATTTTTTATGTAAAATTTTAAAATTTTACTCTAATTTTAAATTAATTTTCAGTTTACTTTTTTGGTGAATACCTATTATAGCAGGTCATCGGGTTATCCAAGTTTACTCTAGGCAAATACCTCTTAAATTTGAGATTATTCATGGTTAATCAAAAGGTTAGATTATTGTAGAAATCACGAATAAATTAGATTATTCTAGGTAATTTTTCCTTTATGTATTAAGCTATACACGTCTAAAAATTATAAATAGCTAATGTTATGAAAGTATGTGCTTAAACGATTCAAACAACATTTAACCTGAGTATATTTATTCTTACACATTAAGTCATTACCTGCAATTAGGGATGGCAACGGGTCGGATCTGGGCCGGGTCTAGGTGGACCCGGATCCAGATCCGTTTTCAAGCACTGGGTCCAGATCCGGATCCGGACCCGCGGGTCTATTTTTACAGGACCCAGATCCGGGTCCGTGGATATTGCGGATCCAGTACCGGATCCGGGTCCAAAACGGGTCCCACTTGTTTTTGGCCTTTTTGGCGTATTTTCGAATCGTTTTGAGATTGCGATGATGCTATTCATAGACTAATGATAATAAATACATAATTTCACAATCAAGTACTTAAAAATAATATTATACAACTACAAATTGTTTTCAAAATATCCAACGAACAAAAATAAATATCAAATAACATGAGTGCCACTTAAGTTTTTCTTGAACTTCAAAGATAAATTGATTGATTGGTGCTGTTTTTCAAAAGGAACAAATCACCCTCTTGGCACAAATCAAAAATACTTTTCCAGTAAATAGTCCCAGCTGCAGTACTGCTGAAACAATTTTTTACCTTGATTGTGTTCTGTTAATCATCAATTATTCTGAAACAAATAGTCAAAATGGACTATTTTTTCTTCAGGTTATGCTTTTTGAAAGAGCAATGGACTTCAATAGTAGGAATTTCAAAAGATTGACATCACTAGTATGAAACTAACAAACTAGTTTATATTTAAAATAAAAAAAAAACGGGTCCTAAGATCCGCGGGTCCGGGTCTGGGTATTTTACTCAGATCCGGATCCGGATCCGTGACTTGATTATTAGACCCGGACCCAACGGGTCTATTTTTTTAGGCCCCAGATCCGTGAAAACGGATACGGATCCACGGATCCGGGTCGGGTCCAATACCCATTGCCATCCCTACCTGCAATATATAAAATACATTTAAACAGTTAATAATGTTAATAACAGTAATCTAGCGGGTATATCAAAATGGAGGAAGTATATTTGATGTATGCGATCTTTATCACTTCTCTTATCATTATCGTTTGTTTAGTTATTTGTATGTATTCTATTTGCTGTGTATCTTTAGTTAGTTGATTAATATGCATGTTTAACGTGGGTGTGTGTTGCAAACTTTCGGATATTTGTAGGTGCCTCTCTCCTTGAAGACCGTTTTGAATCGGGGGACTCTTTGACTGCACTCTCCTATATGGGTATGAGTTTCTATCTTCCCTCCCAGACCCTGACCATAGTTTGTAGCAGTATTGTACTTATTATGATGATGATGATTATATTGGAGTATGCGCATGACATTACACTAGTTTACATGTTGTTGAAGTAATATTGGGGTTCAAGGCGGTTTCGGAAATTTGAGAGACCCTGAGCAGAATAAAAAAACATAGACCCCTCTCAAATAATGAAATTTAAGTTAATTGTTAATAAAAATAGACAAATTTAAATCATAATCATCATAATCATAATCATAATCATAATCATAATCATAACATCTATTAAAAAAACTGTAAAAAGCCAAGTGTCAAATTTCTAGAGCACTTGCCACATGTAATTTTTCTATTGGAGTATTTAAATTAAATGAATTAAATAGTTGATTAATCTACTTCAATCAAAGGTTTAAATTAAATGAATTAAATAGTTGACCAATCTACTTCAATCAAAGATTTGACAAAATTAATACTCTAATCTATAGATAATAGATTGAATAAGAGAATAGAAACATTAAATTAAGAATCATTAAGATGATATTAACAAAGTTAAAATTACAAATTAAGGAATAAAATATTAATCATATATATCTTAATAAATTACTACCAGAGAAATTTTAAAACAAAATAAAGTAAAAAGTATTTAGTTAACATTAAATAATTTATTAAAATTTAGACTGATTTAGTTATAGAAATTATTTCAACTAATCATTATACAATTAATAAAAAGACTCAAAATCACACGTTCATTCTTTTGGATCGGAGCCACGCTAGATTAAAGAATTGTATTTGTTGATATTGGCTTAAATGACTAATAAAATTAATTAATCAATCAGTTATTTATTTTATTCATCTACAAACTATTTCAACACATAAAAAAATTTCATATTACCCTATTTTAACAATTATAGTATTATTTATTACTCTCTCCTATTCAGCTTAAGTGTCTCATTTCCATTTTGGGTCAAGTCACCTAAAATGTCCCATTTCCTTTTTTGGCATGTAATTTTTACCCTTATACCCTTATAACTTCTTCTATTTACAATTTTTACCTACATTATCCCTTACTAATTTCCCCCCATATAATTAATCTAACTTAATTAATCTCACCTTAAATTAAACTAACTCTCTTCTTTTTTAACCTAACCCACCCCTTTAAACCCTACCTCCCTCAAACCCTAAGTCGACATTTTCATTACTCCTTCATCTTCTTTGAGTTTCTGGAAATTTCCCTCCTTCATCTTCTCCACTGTTCATCTTCTTCAATCATCCCTCCTTCTCGACTGTTCATCTTCTTCAGTCCTCCTTCCTTCTCGACATTTCTTTAACCCTTGTCACCCACAATGAACCCTAACTCACCCATGAAGAACCCTAACCCTAAGTCGCCATTAAAGTCACCCCTGAAAAACCCTAAGTCTCCATCTTCTTCGAATCTGAGTATTTGTAAATCCCCTTACAAATCCCCTTATTATTTGCCATGTTCTTCGAATTTGGGTTTTAATGATGGAAACACTAGATCTGAGTCCTTAAATTTCGACTACTATGAAGATTCAACCTCTGTTGAGACTGATCCTAAATGGGGAAGAGAGCTCGACTCTGAAGGTGAGCCAATCTACACTCCTGACCCTTTTTATTGGGAGAACCATGAATATACCTCCGTTGATGCTGTATTTTCGAATACTGATTGTGAAGAAGAAGATTGGCTTGATAAGCTTGGTCCTTTCTCAAGTGAGTTTCTGTTCTTGTGGGTGCATGTGGTTTTTTGACTGATGATGAATTGATTTGAGTCGTTTTTTTATGCATTTTTAAGTTGCTCTATGAACTTTTTAGTGAGAGCATGAATATGCCACCAAAAATCGAATCTATGGGGTTTGGATAATTTTTTAACTTCCATGTGCAAAGATTTCGATTTTTTCACTCAATGATTCGAACTAAAATTTTTAACTGAGAGTAATGCAAGCAACCAAATATTTTCATTTATCTTTGTATAAATACAAATGTTTCATTTTAAACAACATAAAATTTTTTACATTGTTGTTTAGATCTGAAACACTCACTGTTTAAGATCCCAAAAGTTTGTCCAAAAATAAAAGGATTGTCATTTGAGATTTTGCTGCTGGTATTTGATGGCTGCTGGTATTTGATGTTTGTTGGTTTATAGTTGCCATTGTCATTAATGCTGCTGCCTTTGTTGTAATGGCGCCTAATTTTTGTTGTTCTTGGCGGTTTATGAATTGAGGCTGAAATTTTGGGGCCATTTTCATTTTTGGCGCCTGTTTGTATGATCATTAACCTGTTGCCTTGGTTGACTTTCTGAAATTTTTTTGGACATTTAACTTTTGGGATTTTTTAAAATTTGTGAGCTGTATGATGAAAAATGTTTATGAGAAAATTGGTTGTTTGCAATTGGCAGCTATTCAAAAAATTAACGATGCATTATTTTTGGTAATTTAAAAACTGAAGTCAAAGATCGCAAGAAAATTCGCACCCACTTGATCAGTCAAAGATCGCAAGAAAATTCGCACCCACATTATTTTTGGCTATTCGAAGAATTGAGAAGGCTCGGCGAGATACCGTAATTTATGTAATTTTAATTTTGTATTCGGCTCAAATTTATGTATTTTTAGGACAATTATTGTAATTGTTGGCTGAATTTTTATGTAATTTCCGTATGTAAGTGACGAGACTATGTAAAATCGGGGTTGTAATGAAAAATATTCCGACTTTTGGCTTTTTAAATTGTCAATTTAAAGTTCTCATAAAAAAACCCACAAAATTGGTGGGAATCATTAAATTTTAATCAATACAATTAAAAACCACTAATAACACTCTCTCTCCTACCTCAAGGGTCCCATTTGACTTTCCTTAAAAACCGTGAAAAGTCAAATGGGACACTTTAGCTGCATAGGAGGGAGTATTTCATCTTTATATAGTATATTTAATTATAAATTATTATTGCATGTTTTTTAAAAATATATTTATATGCATCTTCGTACTAAGAATTTCGTGCATTGCACGGGGTTTTATGCTAGTATAAACTAAAATAAACAAACAATATTTTAAGTGCTTTCTATATAATTAAATTATAGTTTAAAATAATAAAAGCAAATAAATTAGTAAAGATAAAATTAGTGGTGAAGCTAATTTAAATTAGCATAAAGGAGCTAAATTTGCTAATATTGTGAAGTACTTCATTTGAGTAGCCGAACATAATAAAATTATTTTGTACTCCCAAGAATATCCTCCTATTATGCCATTAAGTTGGGACCTTAGTGCTTTTATTATTTCTAATTTCTAGAAGATCATTTCTCTCTATAAGTTATCTTCCTTCATTTTTTTTGTTTTCTTAATTATTTGTTATTTAGAATTGTTTGTAATTTAAGTTTGGATATTTGTGTTTATTTTCTTAATTATTAATTTAAATTTGTAAAAAGATTCTAATTAATCTTTTAAAAAATACAATACTTCTTAATAATTATCATAAATAAATCATGATAAAAAGTTAACTAAAAATGTTTACATATAACTTTTTAAAATTTAAACAAATACTCCTATAAACTTAGGATTAAATTTAATCAATAATTTATTAAAATAGAGATAAATAAGCAAATACTCCTACAAACTTAGGATTAAATTTAATCAATAATTTATTAATCAATATATTGTATTAATACTTCTATTTACTAGTTACTTAGGATTTAGGTAAGAGTTTTATTTTCCAAAATAGGTTGAATTTTTACATTAACAAAGAAAATTTACTAAACGCTTTAAATAATTATGTCCTTATATGTCTTTTTACATCAATTAGCTTTAAGTTATCAGCTAAAATTTACCAAACATTCTAAAATAACAAGCTAATAAAATCAGCTAGTCAATTCAGCTCATAAAATCAGCTAGTGAAATCAGTTATTCCAATCAACTATCAGCTACCAGCTATTTGCCAAACATCGACGATGAGACAAAAATATTTGTCTAGAAACTTGAAAAAACAAATTATTCTCATCTCCCTCCTCTCTGAACTTCAATCTCTGTATTTACCCCCATTATCTTCCTTTTCCATTTTCACCATTACTGCTGAACTTCAATTTCTCTAATTCTACCCGTTCTCCCAACTCCCTTCTTCCTTACTCTTACTCAACTCAACCATGGATTCAAGTGAGACCCCTCCTTGTAGCCGGCCCTGTTGGGGTTGGTAGTAGAAATGGTTGAATCCAATTATAAGTTTTTGAAAACTTCAGTATTATATCTACTTAATCAATGTAAGAGCATGAGAAAGCTTAAAATGATTCATGCCCAAATACTAACATCCCCCCATTTTTCTGAATCCGACCGTTACTTCCTTACTACCCGCCTACTATTTTATTGCGCCATTTCAGATTCAGGTTCCCTTCCTTATGCTACCAAAATTTTCATACATCTAGAAAAATCAAATTTGTATGTTTATAATGCTTTGATTAGAGCTTATGCTACCAAATCATATTCTGGGCAGTCCATGAATTCTATAACAATCTACATTAATATGCTAAGAAATGGTATTAATCCTGATAATCTTACTTTTCCATTTATCTTAAAATACTGTAGTGGAAGGCTTGATGTTCTTATGGGTATGGCTGTTTATTCTCATGTTGTGAAATTTGGGCTTTGTTATGATGTGTATATTCAGAATTGTATGATTAATTTGTTGTGTGAATGTGGGTTTTTGGGTTGTGCACACAAGGTGTTTGATGAAATGTTTAAGAGGGATGTTGTTTCTTGGAATTCTATGATCGTTGGGAGTTTGAGAAATGGGGAGGTTGATTTAGCTTTGAGTATGTTTAGGAGTATGTCGAATCGGAGTATTTATACTTGGAACTCTATGATAACTGGTTTGGTGCAAGGTGGTAAGCCAAAGGTGGCTTTGGAGTTGTTTCAAGAAATGGTTATGATGAAGGATGGTGCAGTTAGACCTGATAAAATAACATTTGCTAGTGTTCTTTCGGCTTGTGCGTCTCTTGGTGCGATTCATTACGGAAATTGGGTATGTGAGTATATCAAGAGGAGCGGGCTAGAAATCGATATGGTCACCACAACCGCGTTGATTGACATGTATGGTAAATGTGGATGTGTTGACAAAGCAATCGAAACCTTTAGAGGAATGCCAAAGAAGGATGTTATGGCATGGACAGCTATGATCTCGGTCTACGCCCTTCATGGGTATGGGAAAGAAGCTTTAAGTCTTCTATATGAGATGAAGGCTCATGGAATGAAGCCTAACAATGTGACTTTTGTAGGAATTTTGTCGGCGTGCGCTCATGCTGGCTTAGTAGAAGAAGGCCGACAGTGCTTTGACATGATGACGCGTATTTTCTCCATTGAGCCCTGTGTTTATCACTATGCTTGTATGGTTGACATACTTAGTCGGGCTGCACGTTTTCGTGAGGCTGAAAAGCTTATCGACGACATGCCAATGGAACCAGATGCCTATGTTTGGGGTGCATTGCTTGGTGGTTGCCAAATGCACAAGAATGTGGAGTTAGGGGAGAAGGTGGCTTTAAGATTGATTAATTTGGATCCTTTGAATCATGCTTTTTATATAAATCTTTGTGATATATATGCTAAAGCTGGTAGATTTGATGATGTGAAGAAAGTAAGAAACTTGATGCAAGAAAAGGGAATAATGAAGTATATGCCTGGCTCTAGTATGATTGAAGTTGATGGTGTTGTTCATGAATTTTCAGTTAGAGGTTCACATGAACTTGTGATGGATGAAGTACTTGGGTTATTGAATAGACTACATAATGACATGAAGATTTGTGAGGGAAATGATGAGGATGGTAGCAATTGACAAGTTCAAAGGCGATGTGAACAAGTTCGACTCACTTGTTTTTAACATTTACGCTGTGTTTGAACGTAGAAAAATAGAAGTTCAAATGATTTGTTTTTAACATTTACACAATTACACTGTGTTTGAACGTAGAAAAATAGAACAAGTTCAAGTGATTTGTTTTTAACATTTACACTGTGTTTGGACGTAGAAAAATAGAGGAAAAGGAGGAGAATTTTAGAGGATTAAGAAACTCTTGTTAAGATGATAAAAGATGGAAGAGATTTTTGGAAAAAAACATGGGGTTATCTCATTTGCTTTTAAAGGTTTGAACTTTCATTTATCCTAGAAAGGTTCGAACTTTAGGGGTTATCTTCATTTAAAGGTTTTTAGGGGTTTTTTTGGGTTGATTTTGGATTGATTATGGGTTTTTATGGTTAAAAAAATCCATAATCAACCAAGAATCAACCCAGAAAAACCCATAAAAACCTATAATCAATCCAAAATCAACAAACAAAAACCCCTAAAAACCTTTAAATAAAGATGACCCCAAAGTTCGAACCTTTCTAGAATAAACGAAAGTTCGATCCTTTAGAAGCAAATGAGGCAAAGTTGGAACCTTTAAAATCAAATTTTCCTTAGAGATATTAATAATTCAATTCGTACATTGGAGAGTGTGAAAAAGCAAATGGTGCAACTAATATGGAACGGAGGAAGTATTATTTTAGGTGTTGATACCGTAAAGATCTTAAATCCATGACCTCCATGAAATGGTTACACTTTTAAACAATGTTCTATAAGCTCAACTTTTACGGTGTCTTTGGAAAGAGAGAAATAAAGGGGAGATGGATTTGGAAAGATGGAAGATTTTTTGTTTGGATAATCAAAAAGAGGAAAGGGATTTAGAGGGAAAGAAAACATAGATAAATATTACTAACAATACATTAGATATTTTTTGAAATATTGTAATTAAGTAGGTATTAAAAATGATGTAAGTAGACATTTAAGATATTGAAAGTAGACATTAAGAATGCGCTTAGTATGCATTAAGGACAGTGTAAGTAGACATTAAAAATACAGTAAATATGCATTAATCTGTAATGGGTTGGGTTTTAGATACATCTCTCACAGGGGCGGATACAACATGTAGCAATGCTGTCAATTGACAGCATATAACTTGGTAGATCAGTTCGTAATATTGGGTTCAATTCCTTTTCAAAGCATTTTTAGTTATATTTTTTTAAAATATGCTCTAAGGTAGTAGATTTTGTATTTTTGTTATTGTAGAAGTTTGTTTAACATTATTGGTTGGTCATTAGTATATTAATTAGTTGGTATTAGTATATTAATTAGTTGGTCATTTAGAATGATAGTATGATAACTTATTTTAAATGTAATTGTTTCAAAATTTGTTAAATAGTGATATTATGTGTCATATTAAAATAAAAATTTGGCGTGGACAATTGTCTTAGTCAAGCGTTGAAAGTAATTTTTATTGTTAAATGTATTTTAAATATTTAAATTATCGACATCACTTAATTATTTTCTGGATCCGCCCCTGATCTCTCAAATAGACGGTCTATCAAGAGACTAACTGTCTTTCTTTACATTTTGCAATTCTTTATTCACTCTTAATGGTAAAATCTTCATAACAGAGCAATTGCTTTGACAATTTTATTCTTTTTATTTGATTCGCACCTTTTTAAAGAGAAAAAAATATTAATTATATATATACTACCTAAAAATATTTGATGAGTGGATGAAAATAAAAGGCTATCAATTTAGGGATGAGTACTATCACCTTAAAAAAATAGTGTAAACTAAGTACGACAACTCAAAATAGAAATTAGGAGCAACTTAAAAAAGAGAGTACTATCACCTTTTGTAGATAAATTAAATTCTCTTTGATTATTATAATAAATATTTAGGAGCAACTTAAAAAAGAGGGTACTATCACCTTTTTTGTAGATAAATTAAATTCTCTTTGATTATTATAATAAATATTTAGGAGCAAATTAAAAAAGAGAGTACTATCACCTTTTGTAGATAAATTAAATTTTCTTTGATTATTATAATAAATATTTATTCTAAATTTATCATTGAATGTTGATCTGTGATCGGAATATATATTTATAACCAATAGTATTGTTGTATAGATTATAAAAATAATTTTGCGTAATAATGAAAACAAATGAATTATTTGTTGAATTGTTTTTATATTTATAATTATTATTTTTGACGTAAAAACTAAGCATGACATGTCATAGAAAAAAAATTATTTGCATAAAATGAATTATTAAAAGTACATACAATTTTTTAATTATATGAAGATTTTTCGCACCTTTTCATCCATGAGTATGATTTTCATTGGTGTAGTTTCACAATCGTCGTCTTTATAAACCCATATATTTTACAATAATCTTCATAAATATTGAAGTTTTTCACCATTTTTTTTACTATCTTGACTTGTGTGTAATTGTATTTGGGTATAACCAGAAAAAAAGGAAGAATATTCAATAATGAATAAATAAACAAAGTATTCTTATATAAAAAGAAAAACTATTTTTATGAGAAATGATCACTAGCTAAATAGTGGTGAGAAATAAATACTAAAATGAAATTAAATCAAGCAATTAAGTGAAGTGATCACTTTGCATTTTGCAATGAGTTATATTTTTGGAAAAATTACCCAGAATAATACGACCTTTCACTGATTTTCCAAGAATAATACGAACTTTCAATTAACCACCAATAATACGAACTTTGACATGCATTTTCCGCTGGCATACATGACCTATTTATAACCGGTAGTACAAGTCTTTTTTTGACCGTTGCTTAGCAAGTTTCAACCGGTAGTACGAACTTTCAATTAACCACCAGGTCCACCAATAATACGAGATGAAACCTGCTGAGCAACGGTCAAAAAAAGAACTGTACTACTGGTTATAAACTGGTCATGTATGCCAGCGGAAAATGCATGTCAAAGTTCGTATTATTGGTGGTTAATTGAAAGTTCGTGTTATTCTTGGGAAATCAGTGAAAGGTCGTATTATTCTGGGTAATTTTTCCTATATTTTTCACAATTTAGGGTATAAGGGTTAAATTTGTATTGAATCCAAATCTAAAATACTTAAATGAAGACCAAACCCTTAACAAAGAAAACTCGTATGGTCTCATCATCATCAAACTCAACATCCCGCTCGAGAGTCGAGAGTAGAGTCTGGGTGAGAAAAGTTGACGGAAAATTCATATCCGTACTCCCTTCACAGGAAGGACTAGAGCAAAGTGATCGATTTTACCCCAAACAGAAGAAAACCTGCATAGAGAGGATATGGGTGTCAACCTTGTCTCGAGATAACACCTATTTACAACGAAAGACTAGGTTCCAAAAATAGAAACCAACCCTTAAATTTGGGTCTAAACTCATTTCAATAAAAAACATAGTCTAAACTCAATATACAACAATAGATTTGACGCTCATATTCATCTCTACCTAAGACTATAATAGAAGAGTTTATCTAAATAAATAATGGTGATTTGCTAGCTGGTAAATCGCCCGCATGTATAAGAATTTTATAGTGAAGGATTTTAGATTTTTTTTATCTTTTGTTATATTTTTTTTTATTATATTATTAATATTTTGATTTTTTAGGTGATTAAAAATTTACAATTATTGATTGAAAACTTCTATTTTAAAATCGCTTTCTTAATCATACAATTTTAAGCTGAAAATGACCCAAATTCAACCTTAATAAATCATCGCCATAATAATAAAATTGACATGTTAACTAAAAATAGTTTTATAAATGTCCATTAAATTTTAAGCTGAAAATGAAGAATTCAAAATTTGTAATTAATTTTATACTTCCTCTGAATCTTTTTGGTTGTTTCATTTCCTTATTTGGCAAATTCATATCAATTGTCCAATTTCCTCTTTTGTCTAATTTTTTTTTTACCTAAATACCCCCATTTTTCCAATTCTCAATACCCAACTATCACCATTATAATTAATTTAATCAATTAAAATACCCAACTATCACCTTTTTAATGGATCTCACACCACCCTTAATAACCGTGAAAACCCAAATGGGATATCTAAAATGATTCGGGGGGAGTACTCTCCATGAAAAATAACAAAAAGAAAAATAAAAAATGTGGAACATTAGTTGCCACGCCTTTGAAAGTTGGAGCATCGTGCACCTCACGTGCATAAGCAAGCAGATAACGAAGAAGAAGAGCCCCGCACCTGCAACGCATAAACGAATCAATCCCTATTCTTCACATAAATTTTCCATGACAAACCCTAAATTTCTTTCCATGGAATTTAAACTTATTTGATTGATTTTCATTCACAATTTGATTCATCGGTTTTGGTAAGAATTTCAAATTGCAGTAGAAGAAGAATTTTCGATTGTAGTAAAATCTCAAATGAAGTATGTAAAGGCAGTAAGAGCTATATTGTTTGATTTAGAAGAAGGTTTAATTATTTCTGCTTCGTCAAATGGAAGACAATGATCACGCTTCCACTACGTCTTACAAGGTATTGTTTCAATGCTACACTTTTTTCCATCATTGATTGTTGATTTGATACGAAATTTCTTCTGGGTTTATAATGTTGAATTTGTAATTTGTGCTTTACATGCATGAAATTCTGTTTTTCCTGAAATTTATAGCTTTAAAATGCGTAATTTAGTGTTAATTTTGTTGGATTAAGTATGGGATTTGCCCTAACTTTGAATTTCTAGCTAATTGTGTAAATTCAAAGCAGTTAACAATAATGAAACAGTAAAGAAATTCAATGCAAACAATAAGATAACATAAGAGATTTAACGTGGTTCACTATCAATGTGATAGCTACATCCACCAGCACCGAGAACAAACAATTCGACTATGAACTCAAAGATTTACAAAGATGAATCAAGGATTGCAATGGCTCATTTTGTCACTTGTATTTTCTCTCCCTTAGAACCCTAGCCTTAATTTTGAGAAGTATTTATATGTAATCTCATAAAAGAGAGGTTAGAGTCTAAATTAAACACAAGTAAACGTCAAAAGCAAAAAAGAAAACCCAAAACCCGCAAGAAAAATGCACATCTCGCGACCCGCCCAGAACATCGAGACTTGCGACGAGCCTAAAGTACCAAAACGGAAACTGGAGACAACTTTTCGCTAATTCCCAAGCCATAGGCGATGAGTCGCCTTTTTCTTCTAGAAAAAAGTCGTGCTTCTTGCATTTCAGTCAATTCCTTTTGACCCATCTTCTTGATACTACATCTTCAATCATGACTCGATTTTGAGTCACCATTATCAACATGAGTTTTGTGGATTGAAAATTGTATAGATTTAACCAACATTTACAAAGAAATATGAGAGTGGCTCATGGCATTACATATTCCATAAAACAAGTTACCATAGGGGTTTGGCAGGAGTGATTTGGGTAAGGAAGTGGGAATTTAGAAAGAGAATGTCTCTAAGGAAAGTGGGAATTGAGAGTCAAGACTTTACCTCAACTAAAAGTCTAACATAACAAGCAATGGATGAACTTTTTAGCCCCCAAGTCTCATCTCAAGTCACAACTAAAAATCATAAAATTCTTCTTCCCAATTTCAAAATACCCTCCTACAACATATAGATAAAAGAAGCTAGTTACTCACATTTTGGAACATGTGTCGCACTTAAGTACTTGGCTATTTTGTGAAAACTTAAACGACTTTAGCTCAAAATGTGGCGTTTGGCTACCCTTATTCAGTTGTAGTTGTTGAAGTTTTGACATGCTTATGTGATGTGAAATGAAGAGGCAAAACAATAGATCCCTTGAGTTGAATTGACTGAACTTAAGTTATTGCAAGTGAATTTTTTTGAGTAGTGAAAATGTCACAGTGAGAGTGATTGAAACCATATTAGAACTATTATTAAATTAAATGTTAATTGAATTCACTAGAAGTAAACTATTGAAACTTAATAGTTGCTAGGATTTTTATGTTCATGGGGTTGGGGATTATTGAGATCTTTTAACTTATTTCAACACACTAATTATGCCAAGGCATTAATCCCAAAAAACTCGGGTGTAAAAGGAGATGATTTAAAAGGATTTTTACTACTCATACTAACAAAGTACATCTTCAAACCGAGAAAGCCTATTTTTCAAGAATTACTGTTAATCATAATTGGTGTAGAGTAATGTTAGGATGAGTGATTTTCTACATAAGGTCTCAAGGTGTGCTTGAGTGAGGACAAAGTGCGCCACAAAAAGTTTGTGTTAATTGGTGGGGCTAGTATACGGTAGGGAATGTTGTCGATTGGGACAAGCTCAAGGTGTTACAAATGATACTCTCTCCGTCCTTACCTAAGAGTCATGATCATGTTTTGAACTTGTTTTTTTTTCTTTTCGACATATTCATCAATCACTCTTAGTTTTTATTTTACTTTAATCTATAAGATAAAACATAGTCAAGTGTGATTTTATTTGATTTTTCTAAATGGAAAGATTAACATTATTTTTAATAATATTTAATTATGTTATTACATTAGAGATATTAAGGCTTGAATGATTGCATTACCACGTGTGACAAATAAAATAGGACACTTAGTGGATTTAGTATGAAATAGTGGCACATGATTCACTACCTTCTTCCACAAATCATGATTGGGTTCAGGTGGACCAAACCAAGGTTTGTTCGTGGTTTTGAATCAGTAAAATTACTAATGTGAAAGTCTGAGGGGTTTTTTTGAAGCTCCACTCACCATTTGAAGTCACTGCTGAAGTTCCATGAAGATAAAAACATTTTTTGACTTCGAAATGAAAAAAATCGTTTATGGATAAAGATAAAGGGGTTCTGTCCTTTTTCATTTTCTTTTTCTTAACTTATAAAATTGTAATAGGTATTAGAAGACTATTTTAGCCTTGGGCGTTAAAATACTTTGTAGACTTTTTTTATTGTGGTGGATAAGTAAAAGCTTGAGACTTAAATTGGCTTGGAGCTATGGGACTTAAATATTCTTTAAACTTTTTCTTTACATATATAGTAGGCAGTAAATATTTGAAATTGGTTACTTTTCAAATTCAATATTACAAATAATAACTATAGTGGGTCTTTATAGAATTTAGTACCAAAATCAAGCAAACCAAATCAATAACATACACGATTAAACTACTCAACGTAGTGAACAATTGGTAACTATTGATTCAATTCGTATGAATCAAAACGAACCGCAAAGCATGTGACACTGGACAATGAGATAAGCGTTGAGATCATGTCTTATCTAATGTGTTAGCTCACTTAGGTGATGTTTTGGAGCTTAAAAGGGCTTGTCTTGTAGGTGCAACAGGGACCTTTAATTCGTAAATGGCAAGGAGTATAATACCCTAGTTAAAATTATCAAGGAAAGAGATTTAAAAGGATTGTTAATATTATTCATATCAACAAGGTGATCTTCTTTTCAAGGAATATCATTTTCTATAAACTTCATTGTTAACTGTGCTTGGTGCAGAATACTGTTAGGATGAGTGACTTATAGAGAAGTTCTTAAGGTACACACAAGTGGGTACAAACTAGAAACTGCGGAAAGGATTTGTGTTGGTTTGTAGTACAACCCCTATGGGTATTGTGTCTAACCCGCATGAGGTCGGGATTTTACATAAGGTCGGTTACGAAAACTAATAAATCAGTACTAGACTACTAGTGATTGTTAAAAAGTAAAAAGATTAAGTGGGAGAAATGCTTGTACAAAAATTTACATTGCACCTCCAACACTAACATTTTAACAAAATACCCTTTATGATGGTATAAACTTTCATACATTTGAACTCAAGTAGTGGAGCCCCCCTTTCTGCCCTTGTAATCTTTATCGACTGAACTCTAGTATGTGAACTTATTCGGACTAAACATTATTCAGTTGAACTCAATATAACTAATATTAATCTGAGTGAGCAGGTCATAAGTTTATGGGAAATATTTGGTGAAAATAATATGTTTGACTAAGAACTACCTAGTTAAGTTATTGACTACAAAATGCTACTGAAGGATTTTTTGTTGTTGTAACCATTCTCAAAAGATAGACCAATTCTAGATATTGTCTTATTCTTTCACTCTTATTTGTTTGAAGATATACATTTACCTCGGTCAAGTTTATTGTTGTCGCTGTTGTCATATGTGATTTAAAGGGGATTTACTATGTTGTAGGATTATTACAAAATTCTAGGAGTTGATTATGATGCAACGGAAGAGGATATACGATTAAGTTATCGAAAGCTTGCTCTGGTGAGTGACATATCATCTTCCCCTTTTGAAAGCTTATAGTATATTATAGTGCTCATAATTGTGCAGTTTCATTCAACATTGGTCTATGTTAAATCCTCACATCACTGACTTCGATTTTATAGAAATGGCATCCTGATAAACACAAGGGTGATAATGCTGTTACTTCCAAATTTCAAGAAATAAATGAAGCTTATAGAGGTATTCTTTTCGCAAATTGCTCGAGTTTGTTTCACTTTCAAATGGCATCCTAATAATCACAAGCATATAGGGGTATGGTTCACATTCAGATTGTTGGTTTCATGTATTGCCTTTTTGTTCTTTTGTTTTGATCAGTATTGAGTGATCCTGCAACACGGCTTGAATATGATCTAAGCGGAAATTATGAGATAGATAAGTACACTTTGCGGGTAAGAAACAAAAATCAGTATCCTTCTTTCTGAGATAAGACCTTTTTTGGTTTTATTTGTCCATGGAAACAGATTATATAATGGCTAAACTAATCGATATCTTTTTCTTTACAGGAGTATCTTGCTAGGTTTAAAGGAATGATACTCACCTGCAATGGTCTTGGCATGAATCAAACCTCTCTTTGGTATGACTTGCTGATGCTACTTAAAAGTGCATATAGTTTTAGGATCACTTGTGCTTTTTAATAGTCAACCAAATTAGCATTTGAGCTTTTTCTGCTGTAGATTTTAGATCAGCATTTTGCTATGCAACTACGTTACTATCGCTTTATGCTATTAGCTTACAGTTTATACTTATCAGTTATAAATCATAGCTTTGTTGTTAAGCTAGAGAATAGGAAGTATTGTTTAGCAGTTGGGCGCGGTGTTACTGGATTGTTCCATCATTATTAGAAAATTCACTTCTATACTCTTGTTGTCAAATGAAGTCGAGCGGTAAGAGTAAGACTTCGGAGGTTTACTTTCTCAGCATGATGAAATATAATTATATCAGTCAGACAGTCAAGTCTAAAATGTAGCATTAATTGTTCTAATTAAGGATAAACCATTGAGTTCTTTTGGATTATCTAATGGAACGAGAGTAAAATTTCAGTCTCTTTTCTATGCGGTTCAGGTCTTCGTCCAACTTGCATATTTGAGGTTAACAAAAACCCATGTTTCATCGTCCCATTTGTATTTATTGTAGGACACAACAACTCAAGGAAGCAAGTGATTGTGAAGACGAGTAAGGTTTGTGCGCATCCTTCCGATTTTCTTTGTTTCACAAACTACCATCTTAACAAGACAACGAGGAGTGTGGTCTCCTATGACTAGTCTGAGACTCGGGAAACGGAGAGTAGATGAAAGGATCAAATCATTGTTGTACCTTTATAGTAGACAACACTTAGAATCTCATATTTCGGGCTATATGATTCTGTATGGCATTTGAACCCAGACAGCTTTGTAGTTGTACTTGCTTGCTGATGTAAATGCGTTTTGAGAAGGGGAGAGCGGGGAATCCATTTTTCATAGATACGCTAACAAATTATTGTTGTTGGTTATGGCCAAGTGCTTAGCCATTTTGTTAAATAAAGGTACTCTCGAGGGTAACACCCGAAAATCTTGTTTCTTTTTCTCGAGAATTATCCATCTTGCGAAATGCTCACCCAAAAATCGGTTAGGAACATCTTGTTTCTACGGTGATGATGCAAGGTCTATCTTGACCATAGGCTTAACACAGCTTGTATCACTAGCATGAAGGTCTATTATTACCGAGTTATGCCATTTGGGCGGAAGAATGTAGGAGCCACGTACCAAAGCTAATCTTGCTAAGGGTTTCGGAAGGGCGACAATTGGTACGTGGCTTCTGCATTCAGACTATCTTGGACATGCTCCTAGGCTTGTGAAGGCGGTCTAGCATTGAGCATATTTTTGATAGGTGTTTGATAAAAATACGTACCGGCCATTGATCATTATTAGAGAAAAGATGGATTAACAGACAAAAAACCAATTAAAAAATCAATCAACGCATCTTTTTTACCTTGGCTTAAATATCTCACTTTTTTCAGCTAATTAAAATGTTATTTATTATTTTTCAAATGTTTTTTTGCCGTTTTACAAAATAGTAAACATTCTCGGTAGTTTTAATTTTTCTCTAAAGATTCAACTTTTAGTTGACGTAAAAGTGATTTTTCTAAATACTTGTTTTGCTCTTTGACTTGTCATTTACCCAACACATCCTTATTATACGATTCTATAAATTAAAATTCTACCAAAAATTAAATATATTAAATTAAAAAACAAATATAAGTATTTGCTTCTATGAGAAATAGTTAGAATTACACAAATTTTCGTATGAGATGATCTCACCGTGAGACGTGTCTTATTAAATAGTTAAATGATACAAATGATTAGTATATAAATTTTTTATCATGGGCGTCTCACCGAGAGACGATCTCTCAGAGTAGCTCAAAGAATTATGTCTTATGAACCCAATAGGAGTCCACAATGGCCATTAAAGTTGATGTCTATTGGGATATTCAGAAGGTCATTATTCTGAAAGGTTATTGGTCCATTTTTCTTTTTTCCACCAATTGACTAATTCTTCTCAAGAATTAAATTAATTTATGTTGAAAAATTGGCTTTATTTTATAGGCAGATTCCTATTTCCTATATAGTACTTTATTTATCAATGAGATTCCCATAATAAACTAGTACTCCCTCCTATTCTCCACAAGTGTCCCATTTGCTTTTTGGGCATTGTTCATCTCTTACTCTTAATTTGCATTTTATTATTAATCTATAAGTTAAAATATAGTTAAGTAAGATCTTGTTTGATTCGTCTCAATGCAAGGATTATTTATATCAACTTTCCATAGTTTTTAATTATGCACAATTAGAGATATTAACAATTGAATAAGTGCATTGGATAGAGTGTATAAAGCAAATGGGACACTTGTGGTGAATAGGAGGGAGTATTATATATGAATATTGTTATCATAGTTTTCTTATGTGTTTGTCAACATTTTATTTGACATTTTTTTATTTATAATAATATTTTTATTTTGAATAATGTATCCACTACTTGTCTTAGTTTGTATCCATACATTTTAACATATTTTTACGAATTTTTTAATCTTTATTATATTATAATTGTTTTAATCTCACAGAGACCGAGAGAATATATAATTGAAAATTCAATTTAATTAAACTACTCTTTCACGTTGCTTTCACTTTAAAGGAGTATCTACTAGACTAGGTGATACCCGTCCATGTCCGTTTCATTATTTTACTCATTTTATTTTATATAGGTCCATATTACAATACGCTATTATTTTTTTAGTCTATTTTGTAATTTTAAAAAAAATGTTAAAAAATAATCCATATATGATAACATACCGAAATATTAGAAAAAAGATTGATCAACATATAAGCTATATGGACTACTTCAACTATTACAAATTGATTTTAGGATGTAAGTTTATTGCGAATATGTGCAGTCAACTCTCTTTTTATGTGAGTCTTGTTTATTAGTCACACAATTATGTGTTAAATAATTAGTCTATAATTAGTGTAATGTCCGTGCAATATCTAAGATTTTTTAACTTTTCATATATAGTAATTTAACTATTTTGATAATTTTTTAGCATAATTAATATTATACACATAAGAAAAGTTAATAATCATATTAAATTTTTTTTTTATAATTACATAATACAGAAAAGCATGATAAGGAGGAATGGATATAAATAAATTAATTTGAAAGACGATAAAAAGTATATCAAGTATACTCTTCGGTATAAAAGAAGTATAATTGTTTAATAACTAGAAGTAATTTAACTTGCTAGGAAACTTTTTACTTTTTTGAAACAATTTGGATTTGTAAGGATGCTACTTTCTCCGTTACATAATACTTGTTATACTTTATTTTTTACGCAATTCAATGTACTATTTTGTTCATTTATATATCGAATTATATACATTTAAAAATAATATAAAGTTTATATTATGAAAATATGCGATTAGACGATTCAAACAAGATCCTACTTGACTATATTATTACTTACACATTAGTCGCAATATATAAAATAAGCTTAAACGATAAATAGTGCCCAAAAATAAAATGTAACAAGTATTATGAAACGGAGGACACATTTCAACTCTGACTCTCCAATGGCAATTGGCATGGGGCAGGGTGGTTGTTGTATTAATTAGAGAATGTATAATACTACTCAAATCATGATAAATGATTCTTTTCTCCCCTTATTTATTTTTATTTTTTTCTTTTAAAATTATTATTCAAATAAAAATATTATTTCCTTTGTTTTTTTATTTGTCCATTTTAAGTTTGTCTACTTTAAGAAAGAAAAATTTTAATTAGATTTTTGAAGTATATATATTGAAGATAAAATATATTTATGTGAAATCTTGTTAAATTTGTCTTGGTGTAAAGTTTTTTTATGTATAATTTTTATAATTTTTTATGATGCTTACTTAGAGCTATTAAGACTTAATATTTCCTTTAAAATACGTGCAAAAGGTAAAAGTTGACAAAACAAAAAGAAACGAAGAGAGTATATAATTAGAATGAAAAAATAAAAACAAATATTTAATGGACAGAGTATCTGCATGTGAAGCAAAAGGTTTGGGGTCCGACCCCTACTGGGAGCAGGTATCAATTGGGGGTTTCTTGACTGCATGCATCTCTCTTTACTTCCTCTTTAGGGGAACGAGTATAATTTATACACATCTTTTAAGAAAAAAACCCTTAATCAAGACCCTGCCTTGTGCGGGATACTGAGACTGATCTTTACCTTTACCTTTTTATTTTATTTAATGGGAGTTTCTAGAGAAATGATAAAAAATTGAAGGAGTGAGGTACATAAAATTAGAAAAGTAAAAAGAAAAAAGTTACTTATTTAAAATTAACGTAGTTGGTGGGTGGTGCCGTGATAGACGAGGAATCTATGTTGCGTAGAATCAACTAAGGATTTTACAAGCCTAACTTCTTTGACTGGATCTCATTTCAGATACTTCTTCTTTAATGGAAGTTGCTTCCACTTAGAAATTGTTTTTTTTGAATTCGCGGCTAGAGAATCCATGTAGTTAAGAGGGAATTAAGCATTCTTCAAGGTGATGAAAATAAAATTAATGTTACGACTTATGAGAGTGAAAAAGAAAATTGTAGAATAAAAACTAACTCAGTATTCAAGCTATAAGGTAACGGACATTTTTAGTATCCCGCACAAGGTAGGATCCGAGTGCGGGTTTTTCTTTTTCCTAAAAGATGTGGATACTTGCGTTCAGTAGGGGTCGAACCCAGATCTTTTGTTCCACATACAAATGCTATACCCATTGAGCCACTAGCGCTTTTGGTTCATTAATCAAGCTAAGTGTAGAAATAATTATTTTAAATTTTTAATAGTTATGTTATTGTTATTATTTTTTTGAAATAAGATATTTATACACGAAATCAAACGGGATACATGGGAATAGAGACCCTAAGATTCCAACTTATCTCCCGATGTTGCATAAGTCTAAACTCTAAACGCTAAGCCCACATTTTAGACAGGATTTTAAGGTGTCACTTTTCATTTGTATGGGTACGCTGATCATCATCAATTCATCATCATCATCATCATCATTATTATTATTATTATTATTATTATTATTATTATTATTATTATTATTATTATTATTATTATTTATATGAGGGAATACAAATAATTGTATACCATGATTGGTATTTTTGCACTACATGAATTGACAATGCAAGATACTATTGCTTATGGAAAATTAGAAGCAACACCGCTGGCTTTCGTACGCCAGCAAAGACTTTGATTAGCAACTTCACTTATATTTAGACTACTCTATTATTCCTCGCTCGGGCCCACTCCATTTCACTTCTACTTGTCTTGTAGACTACTGTCATTTGTTTCCTATGGAATCTCACACGAATATTTACGAGAATCAAGAAAAATAGAATATTTTAAATAGTTGATATATTATTTAATTGAATAATAAATTTAATTAATGAAAAAGTGAAGGTTATAAATATTTAAAAAAGTGAATGAAAAAGTTATAAAGACCGCAATTAACAAAAAAAATATTATTGTAGAGTTAGTGGGAAACATATGGTAACCATAAGAAATATAAAAATATTAAGATAAAATTAGTGAAAAATTACTTATGGGAATAAAAATGACACATTTTAAAATGAAAAATGGAAACTTTTTAAAGGACATAGGGAGTGCTATATTAATTTTGCCCCACTCGATTTTTTCTATTTAGTTTATTACAATTAGATATGGTAAAAAAAATAGTCTAATTTACTAATTCGATCTAAAACTAAATCAAAATAACTCGATTTGAGTTAAGACTATTGATCCATTTAAGTAAATAAGTTACTAATTTGATCTGAAACTAAATTAAAATAACTGAATTTGGGTTAAGACTATTGATCCAATTAAGTAAATGAGTCAGGTTAACATTAATCAAATCTGAAACTAACCTTTATAATTCATTTAGTTAAACAAGTTAATCCATCTTATCCTTGTCTACTTCCTCTGTCCTCTAATTTTTTTTCTCATCTGGAATATTATATCTTTAGAAAAGAGAAATTTGATTAATGTTTTTGAAACATATTTAGAAGATAAAATAAATCATGTGATATCTCGTTAGATTCGTTATAATGTATATTTTTTTATTATGTATTTTTTAATAATTTATTATTATGCGTATTTAGTGATATTGAAATCTAAAATTTGTTTTGTAAACTATATAAAAAAGTAAACTAGAACAACAAAAAAAAAAAAAAGAAAAGAGTGTTTTTCGTTATAAATACAAAATAAACAGCTCATAAATTAAAAGTTTAAATAAGCCTAAACAAAAAGGTCAAACGACCTTTTGAAGTGTCTTAAATTTGCCTATTTATACATAAAACATTAAGTGGAGTGAAATCAGGCTAGCTTAATCTGTTATAGATCGAATTAAAGTTCTAAATTTTATCTCGATCAACTAAATGGGTTAAATTTGAATCACTAAATTTCTAATTCATTATATATACCACATTTTTAAAAATGAAAATTTGATAATTTCAATATAAAAAAAAGAAAATGCCACATTTTAAAAAAAAAAAAAAACAGTTCTTTCATTTTTTTTTTTCAACCAAATATCTTTTTATGCAGTCTAGTGTGTTTCTTGAGTTTCTTGTATTTAATATTAAACTCAACAAAAAATTATAAAAATTTGATATATAATAAATGTATCCGAAGAAATAAATAAAATGAGATCTCATATGACTATTTTTATTCTTGTTTAATAGCTATAATATGTAAAATGCTATTAAATACTTTCTTCATTCTTGTAAATTCTTCCACCTTACAATGACAGTAGTTTCAAAAGTTATTTCACTTTAGAATACTTTCTATTTTTGAAAAGTTTTCATCTTTCTTTTCCTCCTTAAAACCCCACTTTCCTTACTTTACACTACTATTCAATTATTTTTTTTCTCTTATACTTCCAATACAATCATTACTTCTCACTACTATTTAATTATTTTCTTTTTCATACTTCCAATACAACAATTACGTCACACTACGGAGTATTTAATTAAAATAATACCATTACAATCTATAAATTCTATCTAACTTAATATTTGTGAAAAACCTAAAATGAAAGAACAAATAAAACGAAGAGAGTAATAAACAATGTAAATACCTCAAAAAAAAACAATGTAAAAAATAATTTGGATGCAACTAACAAACGGAGTGTTTACCCTTTAAAAAAAAACAAACGGAGGGTTATTGTCATTGAACAAGTGGCAATATTTTAATTAATATATCTAAACAAAGAAGTACTATATGGACCCCAAGACTTTTCTAAACAACTACTTCGTCCGAATTTTATTAGTTGTTACGGTTCCCGTAGCAACTACTGTTTATAAATTGATCTTATTTGATATATACTATAGTTCTTTATGTATAATGTAAAATATAGTCAAGTGGAATCTTGTTTGATTCGTCTTGATGTGTATTTTCTTAATATTAAATTTTTAGAATTTTTTATCATATGAAATTAGAAATACTACCTCCTATTCACTACAAGTGTCTCATTTACTTTTTGGACACTATTCATTTCTTATTCTTAATTTGTATTTTATTATTAATCTTTAAGTTAAAACATAGTCAAGTGAGATCTTGTTTGATTCGTCTCAATGCAAGGATTATTTATATCAACTTTTCATAATTTTTTATTATACACAATTACAAATATTAACGATCGAATAAGTGCATTGAATAGAGTGCAAAAGGCAAATGGGACATTTGTGTTGAATAGGAGGGAGTATTAAAGATTAAAATCGTGCATTGGATAACGTAAAAACAAAAATTAACAACTATTAAAACCCAGAGGAATATTTTCGTGAGAAACCGTCATTTCATTTCGTAGAAGTGTATTAATAATTGTATTAATTGAGTTATTTAACTCATAATTTCTTCGATTTATTATACTTGCTATATTTGATTTTTTATAGCAATTCAATGTATTATTTTGTTCACTTGCAGGTTGAATTGTATATATTTAAAAATTATAAAAGGTTACGATTGAAACAAAATCTCACTTGAATATGCTATAATTTAAACATTAAACGCAATATATAAAATAATCTCAAAGCTAAATCTAAGCTATGAGTCTACCTACTTCATAATCATATCACTCGCAAATGATATTAAATTATGTAACATATAATCAAGTTCGACAAATCTTATACTAATATCATGAATTCGTCCCGAAAAAATGCATGATTGCATAATTACCAAATATTTATTCATCTAATTAACACTAAAAAAGTAATCAAACAGAATGAACAGGGGAAGAAGAAAGAAAAACAGAAATATGATCAAGAAAAGATAGATTTGGAGGACGATCAGCACGTTTAACATAACCTTTAGCTTCTTTACTCGAATAACAAACAAACCCATTTTCCCCATTCCTTTTCCACATCTCATTCGCATACGATGAACCCGCATAATACGCTTCTACATCAAACCCTAAATCGTCAGGCAAATCCGCGATTTCAATCGGTAATCTCTCGTAATGACCTCGTGTTGTTCCCTCTAATTCGTCTAATCGGGTTAGGGCTTTATCCGATACGAGGTAAACCTCGCCCCATACCCGATTACCTTCGCCCGGGATGTTGAGTAAGAATGGTACCCGGTATGGTCCGCAAACGAGCGGGTATTTTTTGGTCGTACGGTAAGATCCGATGTACGATGCGTCGCCGGAGTTTATTAGGTCTTCCATTAGACGGTGGTTGGAGAAGCCTTTTTTTAATGTGCCGTATGTAAAGATTAGTCTCTTTCCTGAGGTTTTATCGGCGCCCATTGGATTTTTGAGGATTTGGGGGTTTTTGGTTGGTGATGAAGATTTGATTTGAAGATTTTTTGTTGGTGATGATGATTTGATTTGGGGATTTTTTTTAGGGTAGAGTGGAAATGAGGGAATGTGTATTGTGTTCATTGTTAATGGGAATGGAATTACGGGAGTTTATATAGGCGGGTTTCTTGCTTATATTGAATTAAAATAATCAAATTATGATGTTATAACAATTTTTTTTATTATTTTCCGAAAAAAAATAACAGATTCTTTTTTTCAGGCCTAATCCATTAGAGTTTAATTCTTACTCTAATTTTATATTTTCTTTTATGGGCCACCCAATTAGGGTTAGTCTTTCAAAGAGACCATCTCTCATAAAAAACAATATTTTATTTAGCAATATCTTAATCACAGCCCATTAAAAATTAATACCTACATATTGTATTTTTAATGTATTTTTATATTCTTCTTAATGCTTACCTACCGTATCTTTAATAATCACTTTCAACATCTTAAATGTTTATTTACATCATTATTTTTAATACTCACTTACAATATTTTTAAAAATATATAATGTATCGGTCAAATTAGAGATCGTCTCTCACCAGCTAACATTAGTCATTATTTATGGTCACCAGCTACGTATGTTCAACTAATTTTATTTTAATATTTTTATAATATTTATAGTCTATATGTTTTCAAATTTTTATTTTTATACTTCTAATTTTTTGTACTTGTATTTTTCAATTTAGGTTTATTATAATCTTTTTTAAATGCTTATGGTCCTAATATTTTATCCAATACTTTTATCATTCAATAAAATAATATGTAATTATTTGCTTTAGATTTTCATTTTAGATATTTGTTATTCCTGATCACCTTTACTCTCCTCCTTAAGGGAAATAGGTATGTACTGTCCACATCTTTAAAAAAAAAAAAAAAAAAACCTCAATTCTACCTTATGCGAGATATTAGCTAGAGTGTATTTTACCTTTTTACCGGTCATTTCTAATCACGTTAATGCTCTTGATGAAAACATTTATTGAAATAAAGAGAGTAAAATATTTAATTTTTAAAATCTTAGAAAACCTCATTTCAAAGTTTTCACCATTTATTTGTTCTACGATATTATAAAAAATAAAAAAAATATTTTAACATCATCTTTTCTTTTAAAAGACTTTAGCCATATCTTTCTTTTAAGATTTCTAATAAAAAACATTATACTCCTCCTCTTTGAATAATGAGTCATTTTTGTGAGAGACTGCCAAATCGTCTTTTTAGTGAGACAATTTTAAAGAACAATTTTTCTAAAGCGCGTCTTTTAGTGAGACAAATACTACCTCCGTTTATATTTATGTGCAACTTTTAGCCCAAGCACGGTTGCCAATGCAAAACTTTGTAGGGAGAAATTAGAGGAAAGTAGGTATAGGTAATTAAGGGAAAGAAGGAGAGAGAAAAAGATGGAAGTAGAGATAGGTAAGTAAGAGAAAGAAGGAGAGAGGAAGTAGGGATAGGTAATTAAGGAAAAAGAAGGAGAGAGATAATGATGTGATAGGTAATTAAAGGAGAGAGAAAATGATGGGATAGATATTTAGATAGGTTATTTTTTACTAAAAAAGGAAAGAAAAAAAATGAGTTGCACATAATTTTTAGCGGACAAAAATGGCAAAAGTTGCACATAAATATAAACGGAGGTAGTATAAATTTTTCGTTTCAAATTACTTGCAATATTGTTTTTTTTTTCACGTATTCCAATGCACTAATTCAATCTTTAATATTTCAATATATATAATAAAAAATTATAATATTTTAACACTAATAATCTTTGTATCGAGACAAATCAAACAAGATCACACTTGACTATGTTTTAACTTATAGATTAAAAAATAATTACAAATTAAGAATAGTGAGTGAATCGTGCAAATATTGTTCATATTGCCACTAATTTTTTATATACAAATTTTTACTTGAGACCATTTATACAATATACATCTCAATTTTGGCATGACCCAATTTATAAATTAAAAAAACTAATTGGTGGTTTTGTAAGTTAAAGAAAGATATGGACTAGTGTCTTAAAAAACGTCTATATTATAGACGATCTCTCAAGAGAGGGTTTTTTTTATACTCCCTCCGTTCCAGTTTACTTGTCCCATTTTCTTTTTTGGCAATTCCTCATTACTTGTCCCATTTCCTTTTTTGGCTATTATTTTTTTTACCTAAATACCCCCACTTTTCCAATTCCCAATACTCCACTACCACCTTACAATTAATTTAGGGGGTGTTTGGCAATTGGCTGTTGGCTGTTGGCGGTTGGCTTTTTAGCTGGCTTATTTGACCAGCTGGAAATGTTGGCTGTTTTTATTGGCTTTTAAGCTAGCTTAAAAAAGCTAGCTGTTTGTGGAGATGTTTGATAAATTTGAATGTTGGCTGTTGGCTGTTTATTAGAGAAAAAGTGGGCCAACAAGCCAAAAGCCAACCCAAAAAGCTAGCTGGAGTAGCTTTTTCATTTTGGCTTAAAAGCCAGCTTTTCAGCTGCTTTAAAAGCCATTTACCAAACACTTTTTTTGGCTGTTTGACCGACCAACAAGCCAAAAGTCAAAAGCCAACCAAAAAGCTAAGCGAAAAGCCGATTGCCAAACACCCCCTTAATCAATTAAAATATCCAACTACCATCTTTTTCAATGGACCCCACTACTACCTTAAAGTCCGTGTTTGTCAAACGAAACTAGTAAACTGGAACGGAGGGAGTATAAAAAAGGGTAAAGCCCATGTGATAAAGAGTAGTGGTATGATAACAATGTTGGACGGTCCACAATGCTTATAAGTATTGGGGTTCGCACTTTGGACGGATGTCGTTTAATTTATGTGAACCAATGACAGTTGTGTGGTTGTAATGATGTTTAGTTTTTCTTTGGAGTAAAATTTGATAAGTACGGGATATGTACTCGCTACCTGCCATTTTCCAGCCACTTGATTGTAAAAACCGGTTGTTTTAATTTGGTTTTTGTTTGAGAGGTGCTTCAGCTTTTCAAAAATAACAGTTGCCAGTCGGTTGGCCAATTGTGTATACACCATGTGGCTAGCTATCGCAATTCATCTGATTATGCGACGTGTAATATAATATTTGCTATTGAGTGTGACATGTTGTATAGAAAAATATCACCATCAGTAGCAAGTACTCTGTAACAACCCGACCCAACGGACCACCGGTGACTACTCATGGAGACTGTAGACTAGCTCCACAGATTAACACAAGTCTTTCCAGCGCACTTTGGCCTCACTCGTGCGCACCCAGGAAAAATTTTCAGGAGGTCACCCATACTAAGATTGCTCTCCACCAAGCACGCTTAACTGTGGAGTTCTTAGCAAATGAGCTCCCTAGAAAAGAAGATGCACCTTGTTGATATGAGTAGTCTATCAATCCCTTTTAACGCTAAATCTGGGGTATCACATATTCTCTCCGTCCCTCTGAATTAGCACCATTTGACTCAAAAAACTCTCACATTTGTTGGTGAGATGGTGTTATTTCAGAAGGACAGAGGGAGTTTATGAAACGGAGGAAGTATATCATCTTTGAAGCCAATTTAGACACTTTGTTCACAACATTCATTTCCTTGTTTGTTAGACAACTCTTGCATCAAAGCTAAAGATGGTAGTTTTTAAGGATGTGATGATAAATGAAGAATGAATAAATTATGTGGATGAGATTAATAGAAAGTTAAATTGCATAGATGAGATTAAAAGAAAATGATGGGCTATCACCCAAAAATAGAAATGATGGAAGTGGGACATACCAAAATGAATAATGTTGTAAATTAAATGGGACGGAGGGAGTTCGTACAGGACTTTTAAAGACTTAATATACTCCTTCCTTCATATTGAATTGAAGCATTTTCCATTTTGAATCGTCTCACATAATTTGCATCATTTCTATGTTTGGATAATGATCCACAACTTTTTATAATTTCATTCATATTTTTTAACTTTTTTATAATTTGTGCTATATTATATTTTACTCTTAATTTATAAGTTAAAACATAGTTATGTGAGATATTGTTTGATTCGTCTCGATACAAAGATTATTACTATCAACTTTTTACAATTTTTAATTAACAATAATTTGCGATATTAAGGACTTTCGGCAAGTGTAAAAACCTAAATGGAACAACTCGAGTGAATAGAAGGGAGTATATAATTTCTTTGAATGATTGGATATATTTAAAAAAAAACCCATGTGATAATAAGTGGTCTATGTCTCTATTATTTTTATTTTTATTTTTTATTTTTCTATGTCTCTATTATTGATATGTTGGAATTGGATGGTTGTTATAAGTATTGGGTTTCGCACTTTCGACGGATGTCGTTTAATGAATATGAACCAATGAGAGGCGAACAGTTGTACGGTTGTAATGATATTTAGATTTTGTTTAGGAAGAAATTTGATAAGTACGGGTGTGTACTACTGAGTACTACTCCATCTTTTTCTTATTTCTATTTCTTGTTTTCATTAAAAAAAAATTTCAATTTTAACTCAAAAATATATAATAATTCAAATTATATTTTATTTTTACGTTTTAAATTACTTGTAACATTTATATAATATTATATATATTAACACTTTGTTTATGTAATATTTTATTTAATAAATAATATTCTAATTTTCAAATATATATACGTTTGTTATGCAAGTAAATTAAAATGAAGAAAATATATTTAAGACAAATAATTACCTTTGCTTTTTTTTTTTAGTATTTTAATAATATTTACGGTCTCTAAATATTTTTCAATAACTTCATTTTAACATTTTTATATTGCTTATGATTCTCATATGTTTTCCACTAACCTTATTTAAACATTTTTTATAGTGTTGTAATCTCTATATTTTTGCTAACTTTATTTTAATATTTTACTGAATAATAAATATATGAAGGGAAAGTGATTAGTGTTATATTAATCACTTTCCCTTCATATATTTATTATTCAGTAAAATAATATATTTACAATCTAAAATATTATATTTTTTTAATTTTCGTGAATCTTTTAGTAGGAACAATAATTTTAAGGAACGGGGGGAACACATACCTGGTTAGCTGCTTGATTGCACAAACGCTGTGAGATACTGTCTTTCAGTTACTAATTAAACTAGTTCTTATATATTATATGAGACATGTCTTATGGTGAAATATAGGACAGAAATTTGGCTTTTGCTTTTTGTTAGTGTTTTAGCTTTTCAAAAGTAACACTTGGTTGGCCAATTGGATTATCTTTGTAACCACATGTGGCAATTCTTTCTAAAAGCTCCAAGTATTACTTTGGCCTTTATGACCATTAGAGAAGCCAATTTAGACACTTCACTCACATGAATGATTTCCTCTTAAGACAATTATGTCTCATCAGGGGCGGAGTAAATAATTTCAAGATCCTATTTATTGTTTAGAAACTTTAAAATGGGACTATTTATGATACAATGGGAATGACATAATGCATACTACTCCCTCCGAACTGATTTAGTTGTATTATTTGCTTGGTCACGGATATTATGGATAGTGTGGGGTCCATTAAAAAGGTGATAGTTGGGTAATTTAATTGATTAAATGAATTGTAAAGTGGGGGTATTTTGGTCATTACTTGTGTGAACATGGGGTATTTAGGTAAAAATAAAATTGATAAAAAAGAAAATAGGACAATTAATATGAGTTTGTCAAATAAGAAAATGAGACAACTAAATTAATAGTTCTTTTGATAATTTCTAAAATGATAATTGGCAAAGTAATAATTTTATTAACACGACATTAATTTACGCAATTGTCTCGAATTAAACATGAAATTACTCAAGTTAATGATTGTATGTCATATATGTATACTTTATTTATCACACACATGTATATTTGTATTATTTATTTATTTTAGACAGTAATGTATTTGTCTTATATATAATAATAATTTTATATATCATATCACGTGTCATATTGATTAGGCCAACTCACGTGCCTTTCTCATGCCATGGGTCGTGTCGTGCTATTTCCCCTTTTTGTATCCTCAAACCTCCCACAACCAACGTATTTGGCTCTCGTGTTTTGTCATGCCAGGCTTTGAGTGAACCCGAGCCTGGACTATCTACATTTTCCAACCTACTACCATTTCTTTTTCTGATTACATGGTATACAAAAGAAATGTTGAACTGGATGAAAACTGAACCCAAAACTTTACGTAGAAAAGTGATACTTGCTCCAAATAAAACAAAACTCGATTTTCAACCCACTTCCATCTCTAACAAAGTAGTAATCAATAATTTCTTATTACAATCCCCACATTGTCTAGAAAAAGCTCACAAGTCCCATGAAAACAGGGCAATGGTTAAGATTTTGAACATAGGCTAACAAACAATCTAGTATCATTCTCAATAATACAACTACATTTATCTTCAATATGATAGATGATTTCCAACTCGTCAAGCTGTTATCGGGCGATTGATTTCCGATGGTTAGAAACTCATCAACGCGAAGATGATAGATCGCTTTATGTATCGAGCTAGGCTTTCTTGATCGCTGTAGATCTTGCTTTGAGGTTAAGGAAGATTGCCCTGTAATTAAGCAAGCACAAAACCATGGATGAATTTGTTTTGTGATACAAGTGGTTTCTAAGTTGTATCGGAATAGAAAATCGAACATGAGCATACGACAAAGCAAAGAAAACGAAATGCCATGCATGGAAACTGAACTCCGAACATGATGCTATCGACTAAGGTGGAACTTCAGGCCAAAAATTGATAGAATTTAGAAAATAGGTCTGAACAACCCAAATAAGGAGGATAAAAGGTTACTCAATTATAAGCCAAAACTAGGTTCACGACTAATATCAATAGGTATAAGTAGGAGTTACACTTTAAGATTATGAAGTGACATATCATCTTCTTTTTATCCGATATGGGATAACTCACATGGAGTAATAATAAGCACTTCAACAAAAATACTTCGGAAAAAGTGCACGTGTATAGTTGTATGCAAAAGCTTTGTATTTTCACCCAATAAAGATTAGGAAAAATTAGGTCGTTTTTCTATAAAGGCTAACACCTTTTAGGTGAAAACAATGAAACCTTATTCAGGGCCGACCCTAGGTTTTAGGGGCCCGGGGCGAAAGATTATTTATGGGCCCCTAAACTATTGAATGCATAGAAAAGTTCGAATCTAATCACTAGTTGAAAACTAAAATTTTAAAGGCCCTTGGGCGTAGGCATGCCTTGCCCTTGCTTAGGGCCAGCCCTGACCTTATTGTCTCACCGTCTCAAACCATGGTGTAAAGAATAACGAGGTATTGGTCAGCCTTCTTTCCTACACCCTTCCCAGATTCTGTCTTGGACGGGACTCATTGGGTGACGATGATGATGATGTTCCTAATCAGTTAGCCATGTCAATCAGAACTAAACTTTTCAGCATGGTGAAAGCTAATAAGTTCAGATAAGGGTGTTCTAGAGGTAATTTGTTTACACAAGGGTCCTATTTAACTAATAAGTTAACAAGGGCTTATAGGTATATCATTGAAGTGCAGTAGCACATTACGAACCATTTGCATCGAACGTGATTTGAAACTCCAATGGTAGATTTTCGGTTTGTCGACAACTAGGTATCGGCTTTTTAGTCGTCGTTACCAATCTATATTCTACAAAACTACCCCCAAAAAAGAAAACCCCACACCAAACCAATGTATTTGGACAACATTATGGCTTCATCTTAGTTTTTATTGGATCATTTTTTCAAAAAACTTCCGAAAACTAAAAATTTGTTTCTTGTATCGAATCAAATTTCATTCCGTGTAACAATGGTCAAAACTCAAAACCACATAACCTTTTGATCTCATC
Organism: Amaranthus palmeri; assembly: GCA_019776075.1. Taxonomy (NCBI): domain Eukaryota; kingdom Viridiplantae; phylum Streptophyta; class Magnoliopsida; order Caryophyllales; family Amaranthaceae; genus Amaranthus; species Amaranthus palmeri. Next base: position 1,593,325 of record JAAKBH010000282.1, read on the forward strand.
ACAAACTATGGTGCATAAAAAGAATGCCAAATTTATCTTATGATTTAGTCACGCCATACCATAACATCATACCCAATAATCCCGCTAGGTAGTAGGGTCTGGGGGTAGATGACGTGCAAACCATACCCACACGGCACACCCCCTCCTCCAAGGGCAGGACGGATGTGGTCCAATCGACCCCCAAATAATGAGCACTATATTTTTGAAAACGATATATCATAAAACCATAACTCTTAAAATATACAAGAGTTCTCACCAGCAAGAGGCGATGAGGCTGTGAAACAGAACACGAAGTTGCAAAGGCATATACTGATAGTTCACCCAGTTTACGATTGGCCAAAACTGCGATGGACAAACAATTCGATTAGGTAATCCTCGTATTTACGAACATTCTCTGATACAATTCGGGATAAAGTGTGATTCGATAAAAGAGCATAGTATACTGTATACCTTCCAAGAAGTAGACTGTACTGTAGGATAATCTTTTTTGACCTTGTTCTTTACCAGTGACCATGATCTTCCTGATGGAACAAAGAAGTTAATGAAGATATCTATAATATGTGAACAAAAACACTATTTACATTCTCAAGTTTCTTTTTGCGGCCTACTTGGTAATCGGTACTAAATAGTGGGAATGAGATATTTGTAGTGTAAATTTTCATGACATGTATCATGCCATTCACATGGTAATGAAAATTTGATCATAAATAAGTTTTTTTGTTCAGATTTTTTCATTACCACCTAATACCACATTTAAAAATGGTAATGCATTGAAAAGAATTTTGTGAAGAAAATAAGATCGTTGAAGGAGAATACGCATGACTATTAAACTTGTCGAGAGATATTTCTACCAAAATCACACTAACTTTTCATCATCATTTCTACCATTTAGTACGGTTCAAACTGGACGTTGGGGTTATGGACTTGATCAAACCACATAACTTTAGAGGTTTGCTTTCTTTCCCAAAATTTATTAGAAAGAGAAGGCATGTGAAGTCCCTTTTGTTCAAAAGACACCAGAATCCTCTAGACAAAGAAACGGGAAGAACGACAATTCAATAAGATATGTTAGGATACTTAATGGGTGACTTACGTTCACCAAGTATCAGGACATAATTCATCTATATAAATAAGTTTGTTAGGGTGGGTGAGAAGGACCCACATGGTAATTTGGTTGAGGACTTGAGGGAGAAAAATCACAGGACATCATATATCCTAATAAGCTAAATAAATCCAACAGAGCCACTACTAATGTTCATCTAACATCACCAGTGGAACATAATTCGCTAGTTAGTCTGCCTTTTGAATTCGCAATTCGCCAAAAGTGGTTCAAAAATAGCCAAGAATCGACCCTGATTCGCCTTTTTGGATTCGCGATTCGGTAGGCGATTAGCGAATCATGTGACACTGAACATCACTTTCAAGTTTCAAGATTAAGTAACAAAAGAAATACTCCTACCTTCAACCACAAGACCATAATACATCATGAAACACAAGTTGTTCCATGGACTAGCTGTCAATTGTTCCAGTAAAACCTTGACAAAGAAAATGAAAAAAAAAAATCAACATAAAAAAAATAAAATTGTCTGCTCACAAAGATCAATAAGTAGACAACATAAGAACAGATGATAAATAGGCACCCTTACCTTCTTTCCTACTGTTGTATTTCCCTTCTTTCCTTTAAAGATCTTGTCCATCATTTTGTGCAAAAAGTGGCCAACTGGTCCAGAATAGAAGAACCCATATAACTACAACAACAATAACATTCCATTAACCTATTGCCATTAAGTGAGCTTCCTACTAGGCGTTGTTCAAAGGTGTCGGATGTATGCAACCTTACACTTGAAGGCGTATCTAGACCCGGGTTAACATGAGCTATGGCCCGACTGAGTCATGAAAAATAAAGTAGTATATTAAACTGATGTGTACTATGTAGTGTACAAAGTTCAAACCCACGACCTTCTATGTGCTTTGAAAAAGGCGTTTCCAGCTAGTTACACCAAGCCAATTCATGGATTTTTATTTACTTTCTCTCACACAATGAGAGGCATATAATATTAGCCCAGTTAATAATCTTTTTCTAGTTTCGCACTGCACTTATTAGTGATAATAAAGAGGTTATCCGATTGACCCTTAATAGCAAACATAATCACTAACTTCACGTACATAAAAAGTACACTTAAATCACTTGACACTTTTTTATATAGTCAATTATAATTTGAAACCAAAAACTAAAAATTTTTGGCGCATATAATGATAAATTTGTTATTGGTCTTGTACACAAGACACGCATATGAGGAGAGTTTACTGTGCACAAACCCGAGATTCCATCCTAAAACCAAATGGTAATAGGAGTATCAATCAAACTTATATGTTAATCAACCTCTCCGATTTTTCGATCTATGATCACATGTGGTATTGTTTCCAACTTATAACTAATCAAACAAATTCAAAACATACAATTGAGCAGTTTATTCTATGATATCAATAGGAAAAGGGTTATCAATATTCACTTACCATAAGGAGGAAAAGTCTCCTAAATTGAAACTTTTTAACCCCAGAAATTTTCTGGGCAGCAAAATCACTGCATCCAGCAAGAACTCCAGCAGTAATAGCCTAAAATCATGATCAAAAACAGAAAACAAAAATCAAAACTAAACCCATGTTAACTTTTTACCAAAACACCTCAAATCAAAATCCAAAATCAAATAAAGATAGAATCTTTGACCTTTGTTCTAAGAGGGTTTAATTGTAGTTGCAAAAGGTACTTCTTCCAAGCTTCAATAACAATATCAGACATGGCAGATCAAAGTAAATCTCTTTCTTTCTTTAGTTTTCCGGTATGTGTTTGTATAAATGCCTGAGAGAGAAAGAAAGGCAAAACCTGAAGGGGGTTGAGTTGACCAAGAGAGAAATGCAAGTATATAAGAGGGGTAGGTGACATGGTGACTGAAGACTCATAAGTTATGAAAGTTTGAATCTTCATTTTTTATTTCTTTTTATATTCTAGTCTTCTAGATTTAGAATCTCTTATAAAGAGTAAGGATTGATTGAGTGAAGGATCAAGGACTCAAATCAATGGAAGAAAAACTTGGTTATTCCCTCTTAAATTACAAGAAAGTCATGACAAGTGAGAAGTATTTCACATTTTCCAATTGAAATTGATATTCTCATCATCCCATGAGATTGAGACAGGGTCCACTTTAGACCTGAACAAAGTTTGGTCTAAACCGTAAACCAGACCGGATCAAATCGGAATTTCAATATTTGGTCTGGTCTGTGGTTTAAATGGTTTGGACTGATTTTTTTCAAATTAAATTACGGTTTACGGTCTGGTCTCGATTTTTTATTTTCAGACCAGACCGGACCGCAAACCGTTCTATGGTCGAAAATCATAATTTTGTTTTTTAAAAATTAAGTTGCTACCTAGATATTTTAAAATGTAGTTATTTTTATATAGCAATATATACATGAATGATGTTAATACTATTAACTAATTACAAATTATTATATTTATTAATTGTAGGTGTGAATTATTTGCAATTTTGCATAAATACATGTATTAATTTGGATAAAACTATAAAAATGAAAAACCGTAGACCAGACCAGACCGGGTCGTTGTAAAACGGTTTGGTCCGGTCCGGTCTAGTGATTTAAACGGTCCGGTCCGGTCTGAAAATTTTCCAGACCGAAATTTCTAGTTTGGTCTGATTTCAGTGTCAGACCAGACCAAATCGGACCGTGTTCACCCCTAGTCCACTTCATACTTTTACAAGGGTCTAGGACTAGGAGATTTCATCTGCTCATAAATTTCTTATAGTTCATCCGTTCTGAAATACTCCTTACATTTGATTTATGAGTACTATTTATTGTTCGAGCTTATTTTATATATAACGACTAATGTGTAAGAAGAAATCTTGTCAAGTGGGATCTTGTTTGAATCATCTAATTGCATACTTACATAATATTTAATTTTTATAATTCTTAATTAAATGTAGTTTAAGATATTAATGATCGAAATTGTGTATTGGATTGGGTAAAAAAGTGAAATGTAACAAGTAATATGGAACGGAGGAAGTATACTCTATCACAGTTCATTATCGGAAAAATTATCCTGAATTATCCGACCGACTTATTGTCTATTTGCCGTGAATAATCTCGATTATTGATTATTTCTATATAATCCAATCTTTGTATATTTTTTGTTGACAACTCTCCTTGCCACATTTTAACCGACTATCGTAGGTACCTACTAGCCTTTACGCTCACTTTTTTTCCTCCTTTTTGGTGGTAGGTAGATATAATAGTAGGTTAAAATGTGGAAAGGGGTGCTGTGAGCAAAAAATATTGAAATGTCGAATTATTCAAAAATAATCAATAGTAGGGATTATTCACAACAAATTGACAATATGTCGGATTATTCAAGACAACTTTTCATTCATTTTACAAGACTTTTTGTATTAAAAGCGTGGATACAACACAATATTTGCATATGATTCGAACAGTGACTATATTATGTTAATTAATGACATTATGTTAAAAAATCAATCTAATGAGATGATTAAAGTTGGATTATATGTGCTCTATCAAATACTTTTTTTTGTATTTCTCCATTGACACTTTTAAAAACATTATACTCTATTTATGTAAGAATTTTGTCAATATAATTTTTACTTATCATAATCATACCATGATATACTATGATAGTTATCATATCTAGTAAATCTCGTTAAGTAGCAGGGTTTGAAAATATAAGACAAACAAACTACATCTGTACTCCTCCGAGGAGAGTATAAAAGAAATGTGGTCAAAAGGCGCTATATAAAGAGAGCCTAGCATAGATAGCGGTAATTGGTGTCGAGTATGTAACACCCCGACCCCATTAGACTGACGATGATTACCTATAAATATTATACATTGGCACCACATATCAATAAAAATCTTTTTAGCACATAAATTGCATATAAATAAATGAAGCAACTATGAAGTGACTTAATTTATCACTTAATGATTTAATAATTGTAAAAATAAAATAAATTTTGGTATCCTTACAAAAATAAGTTATAATACAATTAATTAGATGCTTAATTTATACCATTTCATATTAATACTTCACAAGGCATGAAAACTATTTTTTTTGTTAAATTAGTGATCTTGGTGCTCCTTTAAAGGTAAAAAGCACTATTAAATTTCATAAAAATTACACTAACTTGTTTGATAGTAGTTATTAAATACTATAAAAGTAAATGAAAAGGGGTGTAATTTTAATAGGAAAATATCTAAATAATTTTAATGGTTATACTTGTGCTTCAATCATCTCAATTTTGAAATGTGGTACTATATGGTAATTTAAAATTACGAACAAAATTTTACGAATAATTTTTTGGAAAAATTATTAACGTTTAAGTGATAATGTAAAGAGAAAATTGATCAACGAAGATAATTTAATTAACGTTTAAGTGATAATTTAATTATTATAAATTGATCAACGGAAATAAGTATTTAAAACGGGCCAGGTTGGAAGCCCGACCCAATGTTAAGCCCATATTGAGTTCAAAGGGCCCTTATCCAACCCAACCCATATTTGTTTTATCCCGACCCAACCCAACCCGAACCGGCCCATATCCGGCCTATTAAACCCAACTAGTTGTCATATTGCCCTGTCTTCATACACTCTGCAAGCTTCTTAGCAATACAATAAGCAGTAGATTGTATTGTGATCATAGGATTAACCCCAACTGCACTAGGCAAAACGCTTCCGTCACAAACGAACAACCCGTCTGCCTCCCAACTTTCCCCGTTCTCATCAACAACGCCTTCGTTTTCTGTCCTTCCCATCTTGCAACTCCCCATCTGATGTGCCGTGCAGTAAACTGCCCACAACCGAGCTGACATAGGCCCGTTAGTGGCACAAACCGATCCTATAAACTCCTCTATTTCCTCCTCGCTCTTTCCTTTGCATTTCAATCTCTGCCCATCATTTCTATATGTCCCGATCTCATCTGCACCGGCTGCTATCAAAATCCTTAACGCTCTCCTCAGCCCTGTCGTCATATTTTCCCTATCCTCGTTGGTTAACGAGTAGCTAATCCTCTTTTCTGACATGACTTTTCCCGACCCTTTGTCCCTTACCATCACAAATAAGTTAGCAGTCCTAGAATATCTTAACAACCGTCTCTTTATATCTCGGCCTGACTCCCATGGGCACAGAGCAGCCCAAGCAGCAGGCCCTATAGCAGGCGTCTCTATCAAGGCCCTAGGCATCGAGCCAGCCTCTTGATCTTGCAGCACTCGATGTGCAGAAGTGATCAGTCCGCCCTCATAACTTTTCCCGTCTAGTTCTATATTAGCTCCCTCGGGTGGAAAGTACCCCCAAACCATCTGTGACGGGTGCACATGGAGGTTTTTACCGATCTGTTTATTCCTTAGTCCACTCGACATCAGTAGCAGAGGAGTCATCAATGACCCACAAGACGAAATTGTCACTTTAGCTTCGATTTGAAGATTTTTACGGATATTTCCATTTATAGATCTCGCTACTACTCCAACACATCTTTTGCCTCTCCTACTACTATTTTTCGTAAGGAGAAGCTTCTGAGCTTTGCAGCCGGTAATGATCACTGCCCCCGAGTTGACAGCATCAACGAGCCAAGTTACATCGGTTCCTTGCTTATCCGCGGATTTACATCCATAGTAGCAAGACCCGCAATAGTGGGCCATCGAAGAATTTCGTGGGACTAGTTCCACATCTAGGCCTAAATTTTCACACCCTTTTCTCAGGACCTGGTTCTGAAACCCTTCCTTCACACACCCTGTCGTAACACCAAGTCTTCGTGCGACAGACTCCATAGCAAGCCTATACCGAGCACTTCCGAACAAACCTAGTCCATACTCCCCGCCCCATTCTTCCAAAACTGGATCGGGGGTGTTTAGAGCGGCAGACCAATTGACAGCAGTCCCACCACCAACAGTCGATCCAGCAAGTATCATAACCGAGCCATCAGTAGTAGGAACCATCCCTCCTTGGTGCATAAGCTCCTCTAACGAGGGACCCTCAAGCAACGAGTAATCATCAGCAGTGTAATAGTTTCCTTTTTCGAGAACCACCACCTTCTGCCCCGCCTCAGCAAGGACTGCAGCAGCCACTCCTCCTCCACAACCGGACCCCACAATCACGACATCACACTTTATCTTATATAGGTTGTGTGTCGTGTCGACAATGAGGGATTTGTTTGTAAGGGATCGGATAAGGCTTGACGGTGTCTCATATAGGGTCTCGACGATGCCCTTTTCTAGTGGCCGGTCTTTGTTGACTGCGGTGTTGTTCATGGTCGTGGTTTCGGGTTTATAGTCTATAGCTTCCCATGCTACATTGTGAGCATTTTCATCCACCTGCTCAACATGATCAACTATATTAGACCTTATTAGTGATTATTTAAGATTAAAATACAACTAAAAAAGCATGTTTAGAGGAATTTTGTTCAAAATATTACATCAAAATCAAATTCTTATTATATATGGATGCTAAAATTTGATCAAAAAAGATTGGCCCAGGTAAAAAAATTTTTTAGATTCGCCCCTGGTTATAATTATTAAAACAGGCTTAGAGTAAGTGTAAAATTAATTATAAATTGGGTAATATGTAGGTCTGATCATAGCTAAGGCAAATTTAAGACGGGTTAAGTCTCGAAATTTTTTAGAGCGGATCAAATTTGGATTTGGATTTTGGGTCTAAAGATGAACTAGTTTTTGTGATAGTTAGTCAATTGCATTCAAGAGCTAAATATTATGTCCAAAACTCACCAAATTTTTACCTTTGATCTTCCAATAAAAAATAAACCTCATGTATTTATTTACACTAAATTATTAATAAATTAATGTAAACAAATTTAAAAGTTTATTACATTAATCTAGTTCTTAGGTTGTTCAAAGTGGAAATCTTTTTAAAATATAACCAAAATTAAAATGATATCTTTTATTTACTTTAACAAGAAAAGAAGAAAGGGACTAAACAAAGTGTACACTAAAGTCTTAACTCTTAATAGCAATGAAATACTTCATTAATTTAAGATTTCAACAAGTCTTGTAAGATTTCATTAATTTATTCATAAAATTTATTCCAGTGTATTACCATTAAGAGTGGTCGTATTAGGTGGTAATGAAAAGTTATAAATTTTTTTTATTATCAACTCTTCATTACGAGGGAAATGAAACAATTTATGAAAATTTACACTACAAATTATTCCTATTACCGTCATATAATATTAACAATCAAACAGGCCATTAAGATTATAAGTGATCACTTTAAAACAGTTTGTGTACATTAGGCAACACCAATAGAGATGGTATCAACGTGAGACCATTTATTTGAGAAATTGTGTTAAAATTTATACTTGACTAACTATGATAACATTTTACACAAATTCTTGTATGAGATATTTCACGACGTGACATGTCTCATACTTCGGTTAAATAGCACAATACTAAAAATTTTTAGCTTATGGACTTCTTGTTTTGAATTCGTCTCATCGTGAGACAGTTTCGTACAAGACCAGCTGAACATTTTAACATGGAGAAGCAAGAGATTTTAAGAAGCAAATGTAAATTGAATATTAGGTCTTGTCTCGATTAGATAATGTACTCTAGAATAAAGTTCGGGTCTAAGAATTCAGGGGCTCGGGACAAAAAATAATTTATGGGCCCTAATTATCCGCTTTTTCATTGATAATCGTGCACTTATTATTCAATACTTAGTAAATAAGGTAATAATTATCATTATTAACACTTTGACTTGATTAAATACACAATTTAATCACACAAAGTCTCAAGTTCGATGTATATGAACACAAAAATTATCTATTTTTTTCGTGGGCCCTAAGCATAGGTCCTTCTTGCCTTGCGGCCCCGTCCCTAGAATCGACCCTAACTTCTCTGTGGGTCTACCTTATTAAAAAAAAGCAAGTCTCTTGAGAGACCGTCTTTTTGAGAGACATCTCTCAGGCCCAACCCATTAAAACTTAATACCTACATATATTATTCTTAATGCCTACTTACCGTATCTTTAAACTTACTCACAATATCTTAAACGTCTACTTCATTTTTAATGTTTACTTACAATATTTCAAAAAACTTATATCGGGCCAGTCCAATCAGAGATGATCTCTCAAAAAGACCGTCTCTCACAAGAATTTGTGTTAAAAAAAAAAAAAGCAAATGTGTCAAGGATCCAACTCAACCAAAAGCCTAAGCTGATGGTTGAGGCTCCAAGATATGTTATATACTCTAACACGCCCCCTCACACGAGAGCCCTTTGGGCTAGAAGTGTGGATGCAACACAGACTCTCCTCATTTTTGGTGCTAAATATTCCACTTAAATGAGGGGTGGTTGAGATTCGAACCCGTGACATCTTATTACGTTGGCTCTGATACCATGTCAAGAAACCAACTCAACTAAAAGCTTAAATTGACAGTTAAGACTCCAAGATATGTTATATACTCTAACAAAAATGTAAATAAAAATTAATGGGAAGAATATTTACCAAGGAAAAACAAAAGTAGAGGCACAATGACTTGAGAAGAAAGAAGATTAGTCTAAGTGGGCTTAGAAAAGGGTGATTTGACCAATTTTGTAGAATTTTTTGTCTTTTATGAGTAGACAAATGAGAGAATTTGGTAATAAATGGCCATTGTTTAGCAAAACAAAGGGACCCACATAACAAAAGTGTCCCAAATGTTGTTGATAATAACCATAATATAACCCTTGTTAATATTACTGCTTCTGCCATTCCTTTGTCCTTCATCACCTCAGCTACCTGACTCATCCAACATCATTAAGAACATTAGGGGTGTTCGGCAAATTAACTTATTGAGCAATTTTAGTTTATATCAGCTAATTCTACTGTTTGGTGAATTAGCTGGATGAAACAGTTTATTGATACGAATAAGCTGTTTTTTAACTAGTTGCTTATAGCAGCGGGTTCAAAATCAGCTGGTCAAACCAGTATATAAAATTAGTTGGTCAAATCAGTCACTATAATCAGCTATCAGCCATTTGCCAAACACCTTCTAAGATGAAAAAATATATTTCCTTTTATAGTATTAAGTAATCTATTTGAAGAAATATTTAAAAAAAAAAAAGAAAACCCTTTAATTTTTTTAATGGAAAGCTTCTTTTTATTTGGGGAATTCCATGTGATAGAAACCAGTTTTCATGAAACGCAAGTGGCAGCACTTTTGTAAGATTTTTCGACATATAGCATCAAGCTTATGACTATCCAAATCTAACTACTGTAGTTTTTCCGTTAAATTCTTGTTAATTTCTGTTTATTTCATCATTTTGTTAGATTTTTCCACATGGTAGCATCCAATTTTACAACATTTAAGGGTGTTGATAAACTAATCAGTGAATTAAACGTTAAAATGGTGAGTTAAACATTAATTAGAGCAGAAACTAGATGCTACCATGTGGAAAAATTTTACAAAATGATGAATTAAACGGAAATTAACAAGAATTTAACGGAAAATACTACGGACTTTAGATAATCCATAAACTGAATGTTACCATGTGGAAAAATCTTACAAAAGTACTACCACTGGCGTTTCATGAAAATTGAATGCTACCATGTGCAATTCCCCTTTAATTTTTTACCACTAATATCGATAATAATCAATTTTAATAGTACAAAATAAGTAACAATAAGTAAAAAGTATCTTCAATATGTATAAATAAGTTACAATCAATAAAAATTAGTCTCAAGTAAACATGAGTTGAATCAGTAAAATATATTCCACTAATTAAACATTTTGAGTTTTGGTGAATTTCCCAAGTGTAATTTTCCAAAAAAAAAGAATGTATCTAATTACCAAAAAGCATTAACTTTAAATTCCCATCTTCATTTAAGTTTATGTGTAAACACAATTTCTAAGAAATCAAACAAAGTGACTTTTCATCTAAAAAAACAAAGTGACTTTTATTCAACACAAAAACTTTGACAACATTTTAATTTTTTGGCATTTATCAATTTTGATCTTAAAGATATCAATTTTGAAAATTAATACTTTAAGTTAAAAGTTGATATCTTTAAGATCAAAATTTAAAAATGACAGAAAGAAAAAAATGCTCAAATTGTTAAACGGGTGAATTGGGCCGGTCCAAATTAGCGGTCTCATTACGTGGTCGTCTTGCCTAAGACCAGTTGTTTTTTAAAATTTTCATTGAAATTTATTTGCTATATCATATCAACCAAACTATATATATCTACTCTAGAGTGATTTCCATCCTCATTCAAGTAAAGGTGATTAATTGTTCTCAAAAAAAAAAAAGTAAAGGTGATTAATTTATAGTTTTTTTTTGAAAACGATTAATTTATAGTTTAATTAGCACTATATCCATGATTAAGTAATTAATCCATAATAATTTAAAACAAAATTAATTAAGTAGGGAGTATTATTTATTTACCTCATTAGGTATGGGATTATTAGAAGCAGAGGATTGAAAGAAGGATTTGACAGATGATTGATGATCATGATCATCATGATGAAGATCATGATCATGATCTTGATCATGATGAAGATCAAGGGGAGGAAAAATAGCTTCACAAAAACTGACTAAAGACTCCATTTCTGAGGAAGAAATGATTGGATTATCATAGCTTTTGTTCTTCCATGATGTCCTTAATCTTGGATGACTTTGCTTTCCCTTCTTCATTTTTTTTATTTTAAATAAATAAAAGTTTGGCTTGTGCAGTTTATGTTGAATGATGAAAGTTTTGTTTTGGTTATTTGTGTATTTATAGCACATCAAATTTGAATAACATGCCTATCATCATCATACCATGTGTATCTCGCTTATAGAAAGTTACGATCAGGGTCTGGGGAGTGAAGAATGACAACAACTTATACCCATAAAGGAGAGTGCGATTAAAGAGTCTTCCGACTTTATAATGGCCTTCCAAGAGAATAACATGCCTATACTCCAATTAATTTAATAAGAAATTCAATAATTACTTGTTTAATTCCATTTTTTCTTTGTCTTGTTTATAATTTTATTATTAACCTAACAATAATTTTTTTTGGCAAATAAAAATTTTATTATTTACCAGAAAAAACTAAAACAATACAAAACCAGACTGAGGACACCCTTAAACTGAAACTGCATCAGTTTGGAAATCAAAGTCCACCTTCAATGAAGGGTTTTTAAGAATTTTGCATATTCCTTAGGGCTAGCATGAGTTAATGGTAAAGATTTAAGGGATAAATAAAAGTTAAAAAAAAGTTTTTTAGATTGATAATTAAAAGAATTTGATTGTTGTAGAGATGGAAAAATAATTGGGTAGAATAATGAAAAATAAATAAAATAATAATAATTTCCTTATTTTGGGAAATAAATGGTTGGGGGAATTTTTTTTTCTCCATAGAAGGACATCATTTTTCTTTTTATTCATTTTTTTTAATTTACTCTCATTGATGATCTAGCTCTTTCACATTTATTACAATTATTTAATTTGTATCTCTAATTACCTTTAGTCTATTAATTTAACTTTTTTTATGGTCTTAAATATTTACGCTCAATCTAAATGAACCCTTAATATATCTATCCATTTTATTATTCATTCCATAACTCATGCCCTCCACTTATTACTTAGATTCTTTTTATGCTTTTAGGAGCTATAAATAGTTTAACAAAATATCTCTTTATGCTTTTAGGAGCTATAAATAGTTTAACAATTAAGTTTTTTAGAAACAAAGGAGCACATAAATGTATTTCGTGCTAGACTTTATTTGGATGATAATGTATAAAGCAACGCAAATTTCTGTGAGAGACGGTTTCTTAAAGAAATCAATTTTAATTGGACCGATTCAATATATATTTTCAAAATATTGTAAGTAGGCCTTAAGAATGATGTAAGTAAACATTTAAGATATCTAAAACACGCATTAAAGATATGTTACGTAAGCATTAAGGATAATGTAACTAGGCATTAAGAATATGGTAAGTAGACAATTAAAGCCCTAAAGCGTCCCAAAAAAGAATATATATCGTTTCATGTATACAACATGTTTATAATAGTTTTTCTAAACCAATTAAGTTGAAGCAACTTCAATACTCACCCTCTAATTTTTTATTTTTGAGTTTTTACTTAATGTATAGAGTAGGCTGAAATGAGAGGAGGATTTGAAGAAAAGGACAACAAGAATCGAACATACACAGTTGGTTTGGGGCTATTAACAACCTTTTCGTTGATTGAAAGCTCCTAATTTCTCTGTTTAAAGCTTTTTAAAAAAGATTAGAATAAATTTTTGTTCTCTCCCTACAGAAGAATTGTTCTACCCATTTATTGGGTTGATTCTACCCTTAGATTGGGTTTTAATATTTCTCCTCGTAAGAATTTGGGGTTATGAATTCTCTTGTTGATTTATTGGTAGAGATTAATACGATAATACAACAGACACCAAAATTGCAATTACCATCAACTACATCAAATTCAATTCTATCTCAAGATTACAACAGATCGAAAGACCCCCTCGTAAAAGGTTGTATCAAACAGCGATGTGGAAGAGGATATTCAGAATTGTCAGATCTCATACACAACGATCGTAGTTTTGTTAATTTTGAATTATTTTTGGTTGAAAATTGTTATGTATTTGCTCATTTTTATCTATCATGTAAACGTCATATAACTGTTTATTAATGAATCAGGTATTATTAAAAAACATACATAGTTAAAACCCTATTTAATATAGCATCATTAGCTTACAAATAACATCAATAACCATACTTATTAATTATGTATATTTATTTTTGGTCCTCAAATAGCTAGCAACCAAAAATAGTAATGGGGGTTGAGGGTCAAAGATGCCATTTTAGGAAATAATAAGTTAAATAAGTTCACCAACCGAATGAAGGAAGTATTCATAAAATTTCCATGTGCCATAAATTATGCCAAAGAGTTAAAAGACAAAAAATTGGTTTATAAGGAAAAGGTTTAATGGTTTTTGGTTTGTAGCCTAAATAATCACTCTATATAACAATTGATTATTTTAGAAAATAATAAATACGATTAAATTCGTGATAAAAATAATAATGATATTCAAGAGTAGGGACAAAAGGGGTAAGTTTTTACGGCTATTTTTGTAAAAGTTTCTCTTTATAATTAGTCCTAAAATAAGAAGTTTATATTTTCATAATTTGTATAAATTGGCCTCTTTTTATATCTACGTAAGGATTGTGTTTGATTTGTAAATTTTTTTATTTTCCAACGAAATTCAAATCAATTCGAGTAAGAGGTTTGGAACACATGTGGACACAAAATAAAAAGGCAATGTGGATATATATGTACTTTTAGTTAATATGTATACAAAACGGTAAATTGGTGAATAATATGTAATCCAAATAACAAAAAACAACCATTATAATATTTTGATTTATCTATATTCTTATTTAGGGATAGATTAGAGATTAAGAGAAAAAGGAAAATAATTCATCTTGTTTGTAGTGAGAATTAAACTATGTCACAAAGTTTAAAGAAAAAGTCTCACTACGTTAACTAATAATTCTCCGAATTATCTGTCCAATTGTGTTTTGCGTTAGTAAGAAACTTAGAGTCCCTGATAAGATCATAGAATTAACACAAATTCTCATTGTCGCTTCCTCAATCTACCACGTACCAAAAAGATAAATACAGAAAACACCGATACTATTATAAGATATAATTTAGGAAAAAATCCAAGTAAAATGGAATGTGCATGAGTCTTCTATAGGATTTACGTGTAGCCCTAATATAAGGATTGTTGAAAGTTGTTAGCAAGTTTGTTGATTAATTTAATTATTATTATAATATTGGATAGTAGTAGGTTAACGACCATATTGTTAAATCACCATTTTTTGTTTATACTTACCTTATCACAAAAATTGTCTCACTCTACTTTTTAGTTCATTTTATTAAATTTGGTATTTTTTTTGAAAAAAATGTTATCTTGAATAATTCAATTTATTTGTGATTTTACTATAATAATTCATTCGATTGATCATTAATCATGAATAATCCCAACTTTGAGGGTATTTGCCTAGAGTAATCTTGAGTAACTCGATGACCTACTATAGTAATCACCCAAAAAGTAAATTGAAAATTAGTTTAAGATTAGAGAAATATTTTGAAATTTTACATAAAAAATTCTAAATAATAAAAAAAGGCATATATTCTTTTGACCATTTTTTTAGACCATTTTTTTAACATTTTATTTTAATTTCTTTTTTTAAAATAAAAATTGCTATACCAAGTCATCCGGTCACTGGGTTACTCAATAGGTAAAAAAAACTATTGTAGAAAAATCACAAATAGTTTGAATTATTCTAAGCAATTTTTCCTTTTTATTTGTGGTAAAGGTTTACATTTTTTTTTAATTTTTCATCCGCAAAATTAATTTTATATTTTTTACATTTTTACCTCGTCTATATATTTCTCGCACTATCCAACAATATTTATTTTTGTCTTTTTTCTTTTGGTTTCTCCACCAAATACCTGTGAAGTAAATTAGGTGGTCACTAGTGATAATTTAGAAAAGATTGCAAATTTAATTTATAACTATTTTCTTATGTTACAAATGAAGAAATTGAACGTCATCAACATAAGAGTATTATTTTGAGTGATTATAGTATTTTACTAAAACAAATTTTGATTTATATACTAATTAAAATTTTTTATTACTAGTAATAATTGAGTCTTATTAGGTCACATATATATTATATTCTCTCCGAATCAGTTTAGATGTCTCATTTCCTTATTTGGCAAAACCATACCAATTGTCTCATTTTCTTTTTTTGTCTATCCTTTTTTTTACCTAAATACCATCACTTTTACTATTTCCAATACCCAACTACCACCTTTACCCCAATTTTCCAATTTCCAGTACCCCAACTACCACCTTTACAATTAATTTAATCAATTAAAATACCTAACTACCCCCTTTTTAATGGACCCCACTCAACCCTTAATATCTGTGAAATCCCAAATGGGAAAACTAAACTGATTCGGAGGGAGTATATTATGTATAAATGATAAATGGACTGACCTAATTAAGAGTGATCTCTCAAAGAAACCGCCTCACACAAGAATGTGTTTTTGTATACCTTGTTATGTACTAGGAATCCTTTATGTTCTTAAATCTGCAAAATGCCTCAAACATGTAAAATGCTCACATAACAAAAGGGAATGGAGCAAACCCAATGGAATGAACCAAAAGAGCAAGGTTATGACCCCAAGTCTTTAGCAAAGATCGTCTCACAGACACAAGTTCTCGAGACGAGTTATGAAACGAACATCGATCAAGACACTAGCCATGTATTAAAAACTCACAAGCAAACTTCGTCGTTAAATCCCATTCAGCTCATAAACACAAACGCTAAATAACACACAGTTGTAATCAACAAAAATACACAATTTATTTTACAAGAACGAGCGAGATACTCTATAGTAGATCGTGTTTATTGCAAGTGATTCCACATTGCAGGACGATCTCTTGAAATCAGCAGAACTTGGGAAGAAACACAATCAAATGATGGCGAATACATGTCATCCGGCCCTAGAATTTCCTTGGCCGACTGTGGACTAGTGTAGTCACTAACAAATGAAGGCAATCCATCATCCTTTAGAGTGTCGAAAACAAACAACCCGAGTCCACAAACAGCCATAACCGTGCTAGAGTTACCCCAAACTTGAGTCAGTGCCTTGTGATGGGAATGAGCATTCGATTCAGGTAACTTATACGTGCTCACGATCTTTTGTTTACGCAAGGACAATTGTAAAACCTGTGATTGCACCTGTTTCTTTACTGCTGAGATGACGCTACTGCAGCCAAGGAATATCGAATCCCCTCTAGAGGATAGAGACTGCACGCTTACACCAATCTTCGGGATCTTAAGTCCAATACCAGATGGCTGACGGAAGTCAAGGACATTGATGGAATCTGCAGTGCAGAAGATTCCATCGTTTCCTTCTGCATCAGATGAACTTACTCTGCACACCAAATAGTCACCGATTCAGTTTAAGCTATTGAATATTAAGGTTAGTGAGTTTATATAAGACAACTTTCCACAAACGTTACCAACAAGTTTCAATAGGTTCAGATCAGGTCATCAGATCGATACTTTAGTGAGTTTATATACAAGTTCAGCTGATAAGTTTGGTTATAGAATACACATTTAGTTGATAGCTATGTTACTCGGACTCTTCATTTTGCTTCAAGTACCCTTGTCTGATCCTTGATACTCGGACATTGGTATGACAGTTAGAGACTTCATTTTAGGCATAAAATTGAATATTAACACGAATCCGACACTTTGACACGTAATTGTATCCGATATCAGTACTCGAGACCAAGTAACATAGGTTGACACTTTAACTATCTCTATATAACTCGATGCATTGTATTTTCCAAAAAGAGTTTATTACTCAACAAACATGACAAAGCAATAGATGGAAATACTGACTTATGCATAAGAAATTTTTGGTGAAATAAGTATGATACAAACCTTTGGCGAACTCCTCCACCCAATTCAGCATCGGTATTGTTCACATGAAGAGCGGATATCCTACGACCAGAAGTGGAAACAGATAACAATGCTCGGGGATTCAGTGAGCTCACATCCCACAGAGAAATAGCTTCCGATTCAGCTATAACAACTTTTCCTCTGTTTCTCCACTGCAACGGACTAGAATAATCCATCGGTAGTACTGACTTTTGAACATCCCATCGCATAATTTGTTCACCATCACGGATGTCAAACACTTTAACAGATTTCTGACAGCTTGCAGTTGAAATAATCAAGGGTCCGCAAGGTCTATACCACCATTGTCGATTCTCAGAAGACATGCCGCTTGATAGAGCATTCCTTCGGTACATAATGTTATCAGCTAACTGTCCTAGTGCTACTCGAGGATTGGTTGTGTTGTCCTCGATGTGGAAAGCTCGCACATCTTTGGTGTAGAAGTCCCATGAACAGAACCCTGAGTCCATAGTATTTCCAGCAGATGCAGCCACCACATACTTTCCGGAGCAACCATCAGCACTAGGAGCACGAATTATCCAACAATCTCTCCACATGTTTTCTGAAATTCCTGCTGGTGGCCTATATTCAGCTTTTTCCTGCAAAAATGGCAGTATTATAGCATCTCATACACTGCTGTTCATTCATGTAACTCATGAGTGGTGCTCACTTGCTTAATGTCATGTTCCAATAAAAAGGAAGACATAAATATTCATCAAGTTAAAAAAATTTCAAATGACACACTGCCAACAACTCGAGGTGTTTAAAACAAACCTGATGACTCGATAGACACCCGGCTTTTAACTGAACCCAATTTGATCCGACTTAAAAATGAATTTACAATTATGTAAAATTTAACGTGGACACAAAACCCCATTTTGAACAAATTGAAACACATGATCCGAAATCAACCCAATAACCCGAATGAACACCTCTACCAACAACAACAATGCCAGAGACTTAACCCAAATGATTGGAGTTGGCTCAAATAAAAGACTACTGGAATTTCTGAAAATTCAAGAATTAACAAAGATCAAGGACACTTCAATCAATAACCCTCTAGTAAGTATCCACAAGTAATCTGCATTTTGTGCTAAACTCAAAAGCTGAAAATCCAATTTAATCAGCAATTTTTCTATTTAATTTTTGTATTATCCAAAAGGAAAAGTTTTGAGTTTGAGCTTTTAGTTTTTGAAGGCATACCTCGTGGTTAGCAATATCGTAGAAAGAACACGAACCATCATCATGAGCTAAAAGAACTGATTCTCCCTCTGAGACAAACCATCCTCCTGTAGATGTCTTGCGCCCAATTTCAATTAACTGGGACATTGAGTCGTCATCCCTGTCCTCTTCGACCATCATCGACTGCTTATTCTCTTGCTCGTCAAATTCATCGAGTTTCTCATCAGCTTCCAATTCTAGTTCAACCTTATTTTTTACACTACATGAACCTGAACGCTTTCGTGCAGTTGAACTTTCAGCATCACCTGCTTCCTGAACTTCCTTACAATCCATTGTAACTTCTACCTCTTTTACATCAACTTCAGGCTGCATCTTAGTTAAGGATGCCAGGAAAGCGAGTTCTATAGGATCCTCGTCAACATGACTCTCAGATTCCTTCATGGAATTTGATCCACTATTATGGATTTTATCCGTCAAGGAACTAGATTGTGCCACTTTCTGAGTGATACGATTTCGCAACAATTTATGATGAGGGAAAAGCCTTGCTTCGAGTTCTTCGCTGTTTAACCCTTTCACAGGTACTTGTGAAGAATCAGCTTGCACGTCGTGATCATCATCATTTGCTTCACATAACTCATCACTCTCATTGCATTTCAAATCATCCAAATTACTAGAACAATCAACAGTTACAACCTCTTTAGAATCAACAATAACATTACCCATGGCTTTCTCAATACCGGAAATCTTCTCTTGAATATCCGAAAGTATCACTTTAGATGCATCAGTATTATTCATATCTAGCATCTCCTTAGTCTTCTTAATATCGGAAGCAATCCTCTTTACTTTTCCTTCTAAATACGCGAGCTTTTCATGCAACTTACTCGCATTCTTATTACCGATACGACTACTAGAACCCTCTTCATTTAGTCCTTTCTCTTTAGAAACATCCAAACCTTTGGAATAAATGGTGGTTTTCACACTCAACCCTTTTGCGCTTAACTCTGCGCCACACTTCTCCATATTCAAACCACCATTACTCTTCACAACAACACTTGGATTCACATTTTCCATTACAATAGCATCAAAGTTTCCATCTTTATTAATCTCATTAGCACGCCCAATTCTTGAATTACTAATATCATTAGCAGGTTGTTTAATGGAAGGCAAATTACCCTCCTTTTTACCAATACTTTTATTATCTTTCCGGTCAATCGAAACCCTACCTCCATTAACACCCTTTTCAACTATTCTTTTATTCATTTCTTTAAAACCCTTTTTATCTAAAACCCTAAATCCATCTCCTCCCTTGAAACTAGAAACATCCTTTTTCATTTCACTACAAGAAACCCTAGTTCTACGCATATCTGACAAAATTCGATTAAAATCAGAAGGACTAGGGCTCCTACCTCGAGATCTTGACCTGGGTTCAACATCAGAAACTCTGGGCATCTGCCGAATCACCGGCTTTTGAGCTGTACCTGAAACTCTAGCAACTGATCTAGGATTAGAGTTCGGATTCTCCTTTCCAATTGATTTCCTTCCACTTGCAATTACAGATAACTTTTCCGAATTCGGAGTTGAAGGTTTCGAATTAGTGGGTACTGAAGTTACGATCTTTCCTCCAGCACCTCCCCGTTCTTTGATTCGCCGAACTGATGTTGCTGACATCTTTAATTAGGTTTAGGATTCCTTATCAATAATCGATTTGGGGAGAAGAAAATTGGGGATTTTTGTGAAGAACAGAAATTGGGTAAAAACTAAACAGTAGGGGAGAGAAAAAGGAAAGAGAAAAAATTTGGAGTAAGAGGAGCGGGAGAAAAGGGTTTTTTGAGAGTTTAAATTTAAAGAATACCGCGATTTTTAATTTTGTAATTTTATTTTTTATTTTAAAGAATGATTTTCAAATTTTTGACCATTATGTCCTCATGACAAGGTGGAAGTCAAGCAATAGCTTTTGAGTTTTGACCATTAAGACAAAACAATAATAACAAATTTTTGCTATAGACCGTCTATAGCATAGACGGGTAAATATGGGTCAGCTCATTTTGCAAAATAGGTAACTGATTAATTATTAGTCTTACTTTAAAATTTAAAATTATTGGGTTGGGTTGTTGAAGGGGCCGTCTTTGCCATAGACGGGTTCTCAATAGACCTTCTAAACAATAATTGGATTTTTGAAAAAATTAACCTTTTATGTTTTGGATCTGATCGATTAGCAGTAAAGAGAAAAATTGTGATTTTTTGGTAAAAAAAAATGATCATCGTCATCAACATACTTAGTGAATTTTGTTCATAGAAAACTATGATCAGGGTTTGGGGAGGGAAGAACGATGGCAGGCTCATACCTATAGAGAAGAGTGCGATCAGATAGTCCCCCGGCTCGAGAACGGTCTTCAAAAAAATTGATTTTCAATATAAATAATCTAATTTATTCGTGATTTTCCTATATTAATTTCACTTATTAATTAACTATGAATTATCCTAACTTTAAGGGGTACTTGCTTAGAGTGAATTTCGATAACCCGGTGACTTGTTTTAGTAGGTAATTTACCTAAAAAGTAATATTGTAAATCAATTTAAAATTCATTTAAAAATTTTAAATTTTACATAAAAATATTCTAAATAATGAAAATATCATAATTTTTTTTTTACATTTTTTAAATATTTTTTTCTACATTATTTTATCTTTTTTAAATAGAACTTGTCATAGCAAGTCATCCAGTTATCGGCTTTACACAAGGAAAATACCCCTCAAAATTGGGATTATTCATAGTTAATCAATATGTAAGATTATTGTAGACAAATCACGAATATGTTGGATTATATTATTATAGGTAAATTTTCCTAATGAAAAATGAGTGTGACGAACCAAAATGTCAATTGGTGCAAAATGAGTGGAACAAAAGGAGTACGCCATAAAGTTCATGAAGTATATGCTATGAGCTAAGAGTATTTTACTCCCTTCTATTCATCATAATAATCTGATTTGACTTGGTATATTTGTCAATCTAATTAAGTTTCTTTTAATATTTTTTTATTATATACTCCCTCCTATCCACTTTAAGTGTCCCATTTTTTTATTGGGTCAAGTCACTCTAAATGTCTCATTTCTATTTTGGGTATGTTAACTCTACCAATTTATTCCTACTAAACTTAACTTTTTTACACCTTTATATCTACTAACCCCACTTTACACCTATAAAAATTCAAAAGCTCTACATTTTTCTTTTACACATGTGGTCCCATTTGACTCTCCTTAAAATCCGTGAAAAGTCAAATGGAACTCCTATGGTGGATAGGAGAGTACAATCCATACTATTCCTCAATCAAATTTATTGTTTTATTATAAAATACTCCCTCCTATTCAGCCTAAATGTCCCATTTAGTTTTTCACACTTGCCGAGGCAACATTTTAACTCTTAATATCTCAAATTATTCTTAATTAAAAATTATAAAAATTTGATATTAATAATCCTTGTATTGAGACGAATCAAACAAGATCCCACATGACTAGGGGTGTGCAAAATAAGACCGGACCGGCGATCCGGACCGGAACCGGCTAAGACCGGACCGGGACCGGACCGGACCGGGTGCATCCGGTCCGGTCTCCGGGTCTTAATATTTTCCAATTCCGGGTTTCCGGTCCGGTCCGGTCTAGACCGGAAAAATTCCGGGTTGGACCGGATGAGACCGGATGGCATAAAAATCATTTGGAAGAGGAGTAATATTTACAATTATTATGTATATATTTATTTTAAAGGACTTAAAATATTTATTTTTCAACACAAAATAATTTTTTAATTTAAATATATTAATTTAATATTAATTAATTTGCTAAATTATTTTAAAATAATCTATTTTTCA
Source organism: Amaranthus palmeri (assembly GCA_019776075.1). NCBI lineage: Eukaryota > Viridiplantae > Streptophyta > Magnoliopsida > Caryophyllales > Amaranthaceae > Amaranthus > Amaranthus palmeri. Next base: position 1,615,916 of record JAAKBH010000282.1, read on the forward strand.
ATTTATTTTTTGTCTCAAAAAATATTTCCGGTCTAACCGGTCCAAACCCAGACCGGACCAGAAGAATTCCGGGTTAGACCGGGACCGGACCGGATGGAACCGGTCCGGTTTCCGGTCCTAGATTTTTTGGGATTCCGGTCCAACCGGTTCCGGTCCGGTCCGGGTTTGGACCGGTGAACACTCCTACACATGACTATATTTTAACTTATAAATTAAGAGTAAAAATGTAAAATACAAATTAAGAGTGATAAGTGAATAGTTCTGAAAAACAAATGAGACATTTAGGCTGAATAGGAGGTAGTAATATATATATAAAATAGTATATACTCGCTCCGTTCCTTTTTGTTTTTCCACCAAACTAAAACGGTAGTTCCATAAGTTTTTCCGCTTTAGAATACATTCTATTTTTGGAAAGTTTTCATCTCACTTCTACCCCTTAAAACTCAACTTTCCTTACTTCACACTACTATTTAATTATTTTCTCTCTCATACTTCCAATACAATCATTACATTACACTATTATTTAATTATTTATTCTCTCATACTTCCAACACAATCATTATTTTCCACTACTATATAATAAAAAAATGCCTACTACCACCAAAGATTCAATTTTTCTTAATCTTGGTGAAAAACCAAATAGGAACATCAAGAAGGAACGGAAGGAGTTTTCATTATTTAAAAAAAATTATTTAAAAAATTTACTTTTCTTTTTTTTTTTTCGTAAATGTACACAAACTTCATTTATAGACGGAGGGAGTATTTTTTGGCACCTAGATCATTCCAGAAAAACAAAAAATTTCGAAAAAATTAGTTTAAACTCGTGGATCAAATTAATTGGATATCCCAAGTTGTATCAAGAACCCTCCTATAACCACCTTGTCATTTACAGAGCCATTAACAATGGCTTTACTCCTCTCTCCTGCTTCTCAGACTCGTCTTTCTCTCTCATCGTCCTCTTCAAGTTCATCTGTAGTACCTTCAAGAGATTTTCTTACTTATGGCGGAAAACTTCAATCGTTTAAAGTGAGTACCATTCAAAATGGAAGAAGATTCTATCCTAAGCTTCAAGTATCTGTAACTGAGTCTCCTCCTCCGCCGCCGCTTCCTTCTCCTGACTACAAGGAACTCATTGCTTCTTTGAAGCTCAAATTATTGGTAATTTTCTTTCCTTTTTTTTTTTTTATTTTGATCTAATTATTCTACTTCTACTTAATTTGTTTACTTTTTTTTTTTTTTTTTTGAAGAAATTTGTTTACTTTTTTGATTGTAATTAATGATTATGATGATGGTTTACTTAATTTATTCAATTAGGGTTTAGAATTTAGTTGTTTTTTCTGGAATTTCAGACCTTATTTAGTTGTTTGAATGGTGATGATGATGGTTTACTTAATTTGTTCAATCAGGTTTAAGATGTTTTCTTTTTTTTTTTTTTTTTTTTTTTTGTGAAGTTTGAGCATGTACCATTTCCCGTAACCTGGGTTTGGTTTTCGTTGAGGAGGGTTTAAAGATGTATCGTAATTATTGTCTAAAGTTGATAAGGTGAATGCTGATTTTGCAGTTGTGATGCTGGTTTTGGTTTATCAATTATCTCTAATATGCTTTGTTCTTTTGTAATTTTTATCATTTTGAAAAAACAAGTTTCAGGCAAGAAAAAAGATTGACCAGTAAATTCAATTCATCAGATAACGATTTTCAAGTCCTTTTCCTTAAAAATTCTGACAAAACCCAATAATATGAGCTAGTGGGTTTAGGAGAAAGAAAAGCTTTGTAGTTATTAGTTTTAGTTGGTCCATTTGAATTTGAGGGATTATAACAAACAACCTAACATATTTTGCCGGCTAATTTGGTTCTTAAATTCACGATTCACTCAAAATTGCACCAAAGTAGCCCGTAACCTATCATTATTTTGCTTTCTTCAATTTGCAATCCATGAGGAGATTAGAGAACCATATGATGGTAGTAACAACCAATAGTTGCTATAGCTTGGCTCAAAACCTATGTATATCAGGTTTGGGCTTCAATTTGCCCCAAAACCTAAAACCTAGGCTTCATGTTTCTTGGAGGCAGGGCGATGCTATTGGCTATTCATGTCAGTATTTAAGGTTTTAAGGAGTATCTATACGCAAATTGGTCACTCATTGTCCTTGAAGTTGACTAAGAGTGTCATTCGGGGATGATGTACAACAACCATTGTCTAAAGAAATTCTTTGACAAACTCAGCCATTATGGCTATTCTGGTCTTTTTGGTAGCTAATATGTGAAAGAAATTGATCAAGTAGGAAATTATTAAGTCGAACTATTGACATCCTTGACATTTTTCTTACCCCTTCTCAATAACCAGTACTCAGCTAAGGTATATAAGCAAAGACGTTCTTAATTTAGAAATAATAACTTTCTCTGCAATGAACAAGAATAATGTTATTAATTAATTAGTTGTTCTCAGTCAGTCAGTTGTAGAATAATATCTAATTGCATAAACCAATATATGGTGTCAACCAAGTTTCTAGACACTGGTATAAGTATTCTAGTTGCTCATATTCAAATGTTCCATAATGGCTAAGATGTTGCTATTAGACAAAACCATGTCTTGGTCTGACTTTAATAGGTAAAGCTGTTCTTGAGTGCTTCACACCATATGCTTCACAAGGAGATGTCATTAACTTTATCTGCACTTTAACTTCTCATTGTTTTGAGATCCCTTTATCGAGATTCACTTCCTAGTTCCTACTGAATCCTCTTTAAGCCTCTAATTCTTATGCTCTTCTGAATAAAGACTAATCATTTTTCAAGTCAAGTTGGACATTCACACTATTCAGCTTCATCCCAGGAATCCAAGATCAACACTTTGCCTAAATTTAGGATCCTTTGATATTGAGGACGATATTGAGGACAACATCTTTAACTATGCTAGCTCCTTTCCAATGTCCTAATTTATAGGGTCTAAAATCCCTTCCACATTTAAATCTTCAAAGCTTTTGTAAAGTTACCAAGTTAAGCTAATAATGAACCTCTCCGGAGGGCGTGGACATTGTCTTAATTTTTAAAATTATTGATCAAGATGAATTGTCTCCTTAAAGTTAAGTTTCATGTTACGAACCAGCTAATTAGTGAAGAGAAATAATAAAATCTCTTACTATGTGATTCTTAATTTTTTTTATCACAATCTTCTATCTCACCTCATAAAAACAAAACAAGGGGAACACTGATAATTAATTGGAATTCATGTAACTAAGTTTAGCTGTATTGGAATTCTTTGATTTCAAAAGAGTGACCTTCATCTTTGAAAGCAGATGTCCTTCAAATACTCATCAAGATAGAACAAGTGATAGGAATTAGTAAGAAGTAAGGGGAGCAACATTAATAACTCTCCTGCAGCTTCGACGATACTTGTTTAATTTCATCAAATGAAAAGACCACCTGGAGACATGCAATAAAGATCCTAGACCAAGATGAAAAAAATCTAGAACTCCGACAAAGACAAGTCGAATCTAAAATACCAAGTCTGGACCACTGAGGGGACAAATCTTCAAATGGATGACAACAGACGGGAAACTGAAACAGGGGCACAACCCTCACATAAGGTGAACGCAGAAAACATAATAGAACATAAAAAAAGGGTTGAGACCTGTTGGCGTTGCCAAGAATTGAAGGACCCTTACCATTGTTGTCAAGCTCAAGGAAATGGGTAGTGGTTTTCTTTTGCACCGAATTTAGAGAGATGTCTCTCAAAATGCATGTGGAAATAAGTAATTGTAGAAGGAACACTTCTCTTCAATTAATGGCTTGAACCCAAGAAATAACTTGTTTTCTCATCTGGTTTTTCACAAAATAATTGGACCACTCTCGAGAAACTTAGGGATGTGATTTATCTCACTCGCTCTCAAACAAGATCAATAAACAGCGTAAAGTCGTAAAACAACTGCTTAGGGTTTTCTGATTTTTTGTATTCAATCTCTTTTATGTTTGTGCTTGATCACCTCTTGCATCCAACTCACATATGTATTTGTAAGGTTGACAGCCTAATTTTAATCTCATTTTGTTTATGATTTACTATTTACTACAGAGTGCTGTATCTGGGCTCAACAGAGGTCTTGCTGCTAGTGAGGATGATTTAAGGAGGGCAGATGATGCTGCACGAGAGCTTGAAGCTGCTGCTGGACCTGTAGACCTCACATCTGATCTTGATAAACTCCAAGGAAGATGGAAACTGATATATAGCAGTGCTTTCTCATCTCGCACTTTAGGTGGGAGCCGTCCAGGACCTCCCACCGGAAGGCTTCTTCCAATCACCCTTGGTCAGGTTTGCGAGTCATACTTTGATTTTACTGCTAAATTGTCTCTTTAGAGACCAGTAGGGTTGACTCTTCAAATTCTTAATCTAGAATTTATTGTCATTTGTCAAACTCAGTCTCTCCGGTTACAAATATGACGTGCTTGTACAAAATCATGTGTAGTATTTGGGCTACGGTTCTGTTTTGCTCGTGATGGCTTTCGACTGCAGTTGACTTGGATGTGTATTGACTAATTTGTAGGCTATTAAGTCAACTGCAACTACTATGGAGATATTTCGCAAAAATTAGTTGTTAGCTGTTAGTTATTTATTTATAAAAGTGTGTCAATAAGCTAAAAGCTAATGAAAAGGATACTAATACTAGCTTTTTGTTTTGGGTATCAATGGGTATCAACTTTTCAGTTGACCTACAAGCTATTGACCAAACAGTTTTTTTTGGATGTTTGACAACTAAAAAATCAAAAGCTAAAAGCCTACGAAAAAAGCCACTCAAGTCAACACACCCTATTTTTATTCTTTCTCCATCTCCTTGCTTAAGTAGAGCGGAAATTTTATGATAAACCAAATGTCCAAAACTATTCTAGGAAAGGTGAACTTTTAAGGACATCTTGATATGATACTACATATGTAATCATTTATCCAAGGTGAAGGAGTGTGAAATTGCTATCTTTTGGTGCTGTACTTGAGTCAAAACTTAGCTTGTGCTTCGTTGCATTTACTCGTTCTTCTGTGTAGGTGTTTCAACGAATCGATGTAGTTAGCAAGGATTTTGACAATATTGTTGAGATTGAACTAGGCGCTCCATGGCCATTACCACCTCTTGAAGTGACTGCCACATTAGCACACAAATTTGAACTCATAGGTTGTTTTTCTTAAAAATCATCTAAATCAAGTTTGTGTTTTCAAGTAAAAGTTGTGTTTAGAAAAGATATATACTTTTTCCGTGTGATTAGGATCCTCAAAGGTTAAGATCGTGTTTGAAAAAACAACCGTGAAGACAACTGGAAACTTGGCGCAGCTACCTCCATTAGAAGTTCCTCGTATTCCAGATGCACTCCGACCTCAAACAAACCCTGGAAGTGGCGATTTTGAGGTCACGTATATGGATGCAGATACCCGAGTCACTAGAGGAGACAGAGGTGAGCTTAGAGTATTCGTCATCTCATAAACTATAGACTATAATAAATCTCTCGACTTGCTTAAAATGTCAAATGTATATTTATTTGTATGATATATATTTGAGATACATAATTCTCAAAATACAAATGTATAGAGAATACAATGGGTTCAAGACCAAATTTTGTACATGTTGTAATTGTAACTGGTTATGATAATTGTTTTCGCCCTACTCAAGGACTAGGGTAACTCTTGTTTTTGGAGCAATAACAGCCAAAATACCCCTTCCTCTTTAAATTTGCTTGCTTTATTATAAAAAACTATTGCATCAAAGACGCAGATGTAGTAAATTCAATGGGACGGAGGAATATGGATTTTCCGATTCAAAACTTGATCTCCAAAGGACGATCATCAAATAAGGGATTACTTAAAATTAGTGATTTAGTATGTTCGCTCATTTTTATCAACTATATGTGCAAGAAAAATTTTCTCTTTTTGGCCAGGTCCGGGCAATTTCCTAACAAATTTGGCTGGTCCGAGAAAATATAAGGGGATGGGTTTGACCGGCCCGTCTCTTTTTTTTTTAATCGAGAAATAAATTGGTCTCGTGATCGATTGTTGTCATTGAGGTTGTGATATGCAATACAAAAAAAAATGCAATAAATGTAGAGATCAACATCAAGAGAATGCACTTGGTGAGACTTGCTAAATCACTCATTAACAAAATTCTCCAGTTGACACTCTTACTAAATCACTCGACAATATCGAGACCCTTGCTAAAAGAAATTTTTTTATAATTTAAGTTAAAAGACATTTTAATATTTTTACGGTACAACCGATTAAAAGCTCGACCTTTGAAGATAATTTTGCGAGATCAACCCTTTGAAAACGGAATAATTTATGGCCTTTTAATTGGCGCTGCCCCATAGCACACCTTTGATTTTCATGATATAACATTGCTATTTCTTTAATTTATTATTAAATCCCTGAAATTTAAAGCGTGGTTGGAAAGGTTTTTATAATTCAGATGTAATTTTATAAAAATTGCTTCACTAATAGTCAAATAAAAACTTACTAAGCATAACTTAGAAAAGTAAAGATAACTTTACTCTTACAGTTAGTTAGTAAATAAAAAGACGCATTTTGTATAATTACACCAAACAAATCATGGTCACAACCTAATCATGGCTTAGATGTTATTAATGTGAGCTCTAGGAGGAAGTCGTTGAAAGTTAATGAGATGTTTATCTCTTTAAAAATTTTCTTCGACCTTTTCGCCTTCTTTATTTTTTCACTCCGATTGCCTTAGGTACCTCTAGTTTTATAGGCAATACAACAAATGTAGGGGTGCTAATATAGCTCATCTTAAAGTCTATTTTTCCTATTTTAGAGTGCTAATCACGTATGCAACATTAAAGTGCAAGACAATAAATGTGCAAGGCCTCTTCATGTGAGTCTCATCATTAGGGGGGCACAAGACCACAAGACTCATAAGGATCGCCATTCGCCACCAACAAAAGAATCCACAAAGTCTCATCATTTAGCGTTCATTCTCGAATCCAATTGGTTTTCCAATCGGAACAATTTTCAATATAGACTTTTATTTGGTTCGACAATATTCGTACGGTTCGAGCGTGTTGGTCTAATCGGGTCGAGTGTGAACATTTTTTTATATTTCTAGTCTATTTTGGTATTTTGAGTCAATATCTCTCTGTTGAAGTATCTAAATCGATATATTAATCATATTTAAAAACAATTTTTTTAAAAAAATAAACAAATATTCCCTCCTATTTAACTTAATAGTCCCATTTACTTTTTTTACATTTGCCGAGTCAACATTTTAACCTTTAATATATTTAATTATACATCATTATGAAAATTTGATATTAAAAATCATTGCGTTGAGACGAATCAAATAAGATCACATTTGACTATATTTTAATTTATAGATTAAGAATAAAATACGTATTAAAAGTAATAAGTAAACAGTACATATCATATACTCTCAGTCTCTTCAAAATCAAAAGGTCTCCTGAGAGACCGTCTATAGCATAGACGGCATTCTAGCCCAGTCCATAAACAAATTCAGTTTTCTATTTTTGCAAAGTAAAAGAAAGATAAAAGATGAGTGACTGCTATTCATGCGTGAGAAATTGCCAAATTCTTTGTTTTGAGTTATGGGTTGACCTATTTACACCCGTCTATGCTATAAACGTTCTATAGCAAGATTTTGTGCTTCGAATCATCATACATTGTAATACAAAACTTGAAAAATTACAAGTGTCACAATTTAAGAGAACTTGCCAAATAAAATTTATTTATAGGCTAAAGACTAATGACATGATAATTGATCTTAAGTATATATATCTACTATTAAAATATCTTTAACTAGCATCTATTTATAGATAAATTGAGTAAATTAAAGAATATAATATATACTTAATATATTGTTGACAATTTTCAAAATTACAGTGTTAATTCATACATATAACTGTCAAAATTGAGTGTTTCTACTCCATACATTTCTAGCTTTTTTTAAATATCATATGATTATAGGTGTCGATGTTAAAAAAAATCGTACATTGCACGGGGTTTTGCACTAGTTTAGTACTAAATTTTTTTTTAAAAAAAAGTTAAGAAAATAAAGAAAATGAATTGAAGGTGCACTGGCAAAGCTAAGGCACACACGGGCACCGCGAAGAACAAGTTTAAATTAACGAAGCCTCTTCAAGCAAACATGGCCATAAAATATAGCCGTTAGAAAAAAACAATGTATAACGGCTATTTTCTGTTTCAAATTAAGGTAAGAAAATCATTTCACAATTTCTGTTTCCAGTAATGCAAATCTTGCCGTTACAATCATTTCTCTTTCCCTTCTCACTCTTTCAGCTCTCTGTTTCTCTCTCTCTCCGCCATTAACACTCAAATAAACAATCTTTGAATCTCTTTTTCTTTGACCCATCAAAATTCCCAATTCAATTGAACAGTTACAATCAATCTTGAAATCCTGTTTTAGTCAAAATCTTATACAAAGATTTAAAATTTATTTTTGGTGATACGAATTGCATTCAATGGCTCCAACACCATCATCTTCTTCAAAATCAAATCATACCCATTTTACTCAAATAAGAACTCCACATTCTAAACAACGTTTGAATTTCAATTCCTCAAAAGTTCCTCATCCTTCACCAAACCCTAACCAAAACCCTAATTTACCGCCTCCAGAACATCCCGTTGAAGTAATTGGGAGAATTCGGAATCTCCCCGAATCAGTTAAAGATGAAAAACCTAATTCGAATGTCTTTCAAGTAAACCCAGATCACCAGACTATTCGGGTCAAAACTGAAATTGGGTATAGAGATTTTACTCTTGATGGGGTTTCTTCCTCTGAGGAAGATGATCTTGAAGGGTTTTATAAGAAGTTTATTGAGGCTAGGATTCTTGGGGTCAAAATGGGTGCTAAATGTACTATAATGATGTACGGGCCGACGGGTTCGGGTAAAAGTCACACCATGTTTGGGTGCTTGAAGCAACCTGGGATTGTTTATAAGTCTTTGAAAGATATTTTGCAGGAGAAAGAAAATGGTAATGGAGTTGGAATGTTTGTGCAAGTTTCTGTTCTGGAGATTTACAATGAGGAGATTTATGATCTTCTGTCTTGTGATAAAGGTGGTGGATCATTTAATCTTTGGTCCAAAGGCAGTGCTTCTAAGGTAATTCTATTGAAAATTTTGTCTTTTCTTTAGAGTTGTTGATTATAACTTTGAATTTTTTATTTAGGTATGATTTGTAGTATTTAATTGTAGTATGATCTAATGGTGTGTGAATTGTAAGTGATGTTAGTAGCATGGCATAGAGTTGATGCTATGTTTTTGGTGAATATCATTGTTTAGCCTTGGTTATGATTTATGATTTATGTTAGTAAGATCTATCATCATCATACCTGGTATATCCCGCTCATAGAAGCTTACGATCAGGGTCTGAGAAGGGTTTACTAACATGGAATTGATGCTATGTTTTGGTGCAATTATTATTGTTTAGCCTTTGTTATAAGAATGGTGTGTGTGAATTGTGATTGATGTTAGTAAAATCATCATCTTCATATCCGGTATATCCTGCTCATAGAAGCTTATGATCAGGGTCTAGGAAGGGTTTACTAACATAGACTTGATGCTATGTTTTGGTGCAATTATCATTGTAGCCTTGGTTAGAATGGTGTATGTGTGAATTGTAATTTATGTTAGTAACATCATCATTATCGTAATCAGTATATTTCGCTCATAGAAGCTTATGATTATGGTCAGAGAAGGGTTTGATGACGATCCTTCTCTAGTTATGTTAATAATTAGTAAGTTTATCATGAGATGGATCTCATTGGATTGAAATCAGGACTGTTAAGTAAGGTCTTACTATAGTATTTAACTATTTACTATCATGAAATAATCTTCATGTTCAAAACTCTGATTTCAGGTAAAACTAGAAGTGATGGGAAAGAAAGCTAAAAATGCAACATTCATATCTGGAAACGAGGCTGGAAAAATCGTGAAGGAGATTCAGAAAGTGGAGAAACGAAGGATTGTCCGTAGCACAAATTGCAACGACAGAAGTTCACGAAGCCACTGCATGGTTTGTATGCTTATATAACACACCGTTTATACAATACGTTGTGTAATTTGTTTTGCTCGATCAAGTTTACGAACTTTTCTTGTGAAATTTACTGTGGCAGATAATCTTGGATGCCCCGACTGTTGGTGGAAGGCTGATGCTTGTCGATATGGCAGGATCAGAAAACATCGAACAAGCTGGTCAGGTTGGCTTTGAAGCCAAAATGCAGGTAAGATGTCTGTGTTAGATTTTGTGAATCAAAGTGAGAGCTTTTTGAATGTTGTGTAGTAAATTCAAAGGGACCGAGGGAGTAAATGTTGATTGCTCGCTAATTTAAGTCTCTCGGTTACTTGTGTAGACTGCGAAGATTAATCAAGGTAATACAGCGTTGAAAAGGGTTGTCGAATCTATTGCCAATGGTGATTCCCATGTACCATTTAGAGACAGCAAGCTGACTATGCTTTTGCAGGTAATATAGCTGTTTTCTGTTTTCTCTCGTGTTCACAATATTGCAGGGGCAAATCTAGAAAAAATGTATCACCTTGGCGAATGTTATATGACCTTTGTCAAAGCGCATAGGAAGTCGTGCGTTAGTCATGACCCGGGCCATGGCCCATGCATACGCCCCTGCAATATTGGTTCGTGTTCACAATATTCATTGAAAGATGTTTTATGTTTTATTGATGTAGGATTCATTCGAGGACGATAAGTCGAAGATATTGATGATCTTATGTGCAAATCCAGACCCAAAAGAAATGCATAAAACAATCTCTACACTCGAGTATGGAGCGAAAGCAAAATGCATCGTTCGTGGCCCTCATACCCCTGTGAATGATAAGATCAACGGTGAGGGTTCTTCTGCTGTGATAATGGGGTCCCGAATTGCTGCAATGGATCAGTTTATTCTGAAGCTACAAACTGAAAACAAGCAGAGAGAGGAAGAGTGCAGTGAAGCGAAGAAGTTGCTTCAGAAAAAAGAAGAGGAGGTTTCAACATTAAGGATAAAACTCGAGCAGATGGCTGGAGTAAAAGTCTCGGGTGCTAGTGAGGAGGAGATCAACGAAAAGGTGAATGAGCGTATGGAGGTGATGAGAAAGGAACTCGAGAAGCAGCTAGAAGAGTGTCAACGAATGGCTAACGAATATGTCGAGTTGGAGAAAAGGCGAATGGAAGAAAAAATACAACGACAACAACAAGAAGTCGAGATGTTGAGGCGAAGGTTAGAGGAAATGGAACTCGAGCTATCTCGTTCTAGGGACGGAAGTAGTGGAAGTAGCGATGGAAGTGGGGTCGAGTTAGAAAGCCTTAGTCTTGTTAAAAGGCTGAAGGAAGTCTATGCTGATGAAGACATCGGAATGGAGAAGTCAATGGACTTGGACACGGGCGATCAAGAATCTTATACCCGCGAAGTGAAAATCATCGGGCAGTACCCCTCAAATGTGCTCAGTGGGGTGCACAATTCGTTCACTCCAATGCTAGGTGATAAAACATATCTTAGCACGGTTTTTGAGGAGGACGAGGAAGAGGATGACGAGGTAGAAAAGAATGTAATCGACGAAAAGAAAGTCTCGTCATCTCCTATATTGAACGAGATTCACCTCTCACCCTCGTCCAGGAAAACCCGAATTCAGAACATCTTTACATTGTGTGGAAACTACAGGGAACTTTCACAACACAATCTGTCAGAAAAATCGACACCCGAGAATGATAATGCTACGACTACTACACCCATTCGTTCACAAGCGTCTCCTGCTAGTACGCCTGTTCGTGCACATCCTACCACACCTGAGCCTATGAAGGAAAACTTGAATCCATTACAGAGCAATGAAAATGGTGTTCAGATTGAAGTATATGTAAAATGGGAGGTAACTAAGGATAACCCAGGAAAATTCATCACAAAACTTAAGATTCCTGAGGATGCTAGCTTGGCTGATTTGAGGAAACTTATTGATATCCATCTTGGGGTTGACAAGCAGGATTTCACCTTTCTGTTGTTAGGGGTATGTTTTTACTGTTTACTGACGTTTATTCATGGATTATCTCTGATTCCCTTTGTTCTTTTTGAAGGACATTAGGCCTGTGTATTGGGCCGGTTAAGGGTCGGATTGGGTTGGGCTTTGTTAAATGTGATGCAGCCCGTCTTGTATGCAAGAAACCCATAAGCAACCTATAAGCTAAAAATTTCTATCATTGGGTTATTTAATCTAAGTATGAGACATATCAGTAACCGTCTTATATAAGAATTTGTGATTATGATGACTTAAAACAAATCGGGTCCATTGGGCCCAACCCGGGCTGGGCCGGGTCACATATACTTTTTTATTAAACAGAAAGTATTAAACAATAAATCTTCGGAGAATTAAAGTTAACTAGGAGTACATAAAAATCTTTGAACTATAAAAATCATCATTGTAATTTATAATTGAACTAAAATTTAATTTGATAATAAAAACAGATTTAACAAAATGAGAACAAACCCTAAAGTTTTGTAAGTTCCTTAATTTGGAAAATTGAAGTAAGAGACGAGTGTTAGAATCAAAATTGTTGTTTTAATTTGGGGAAATTTTTAGGGATTTGTATTGAGTTGTATTAAGCCCGACCTGTATTCTGATCCGTCAGCACATAGCCCTTTTAAAAATGGGGTCCGACCCATTGAATTGAACATCCTAAACAGCAGTGACAAAATCTTATGTTATTCGTGTGTATGCAGGACCCTACCGGAGCCCCAATCTCGAAAGAAAAGGAAGCAACCGTTCAAGCGAGTAAACTACCGACATGCAACAACCAATTGGGAGGGCACATGGCATGTTTGCGGCCGGCCAAGGGCGCGCAAACTCCTAGTATTCATCCTTTTACTCCCTTGGAAAACAAGCTTCCTACAACCCCAGTTTCTTGTGTGAAGAAGTTGGTTAATGAGTCTTTATCGCCCAACCTAGACTCTAATCTAGGTTCCACTCCCTTTGTCACTGTTCGACGATATTAAGAGTTACATACACCTATGTACTCTGTATGGACAAATTTGTATGACTAACTAGTGAATTGTGAAGTGTATTTTGTTATATAATTCCTTATGACTACCTTTCTAATTACATTCTTGTGTCTTAATCTCTCCATCATTTTGAATTTGCTACATATGAAAAGCTCTCAATTCGAAACGTAATGTAGTAAATTCAAAGGGACAGAAGAGTATGTCTTTTACTGTGACTGAAAGTATGATAAAAGTAACAAAGGAGAACCGCATGCTCGTTGATGTTCAGGGTCTGGAAAAGGTTAAATGACGGCAAACTATACCATATCAAGTTTGAGACCCTCGAGTCAAGAATGACCCTCAGGTGGAAAATTACATGCTTTAAATCAAGTTTGTCCCGTTAAAAGAAAAAGATAAAAAAAACCCCTTAAAACTTAACGCCTAACAAATAATATAATAAACCTTTCGCTTTTTATTGTAGATATTGTAACTACATTATAAAAAAGCACTATAACCTCATATTAGCAAAAAACGAATGTTATATCCAAAAACAAGTTTTTTAAGACCTAAAACATCTGTAGCCTTGGACAGTAGCCCGCTTTGCCCTTACTAATCGATGTCCACGCTTAAATGAATAATGAGTCTTGCCTAAAATGGTTAATTTTCTATTTACTTCAATCAAAGAATACAAGTATACAACTATCAATCTCTTGTTGCAAAGCAATATTTGAGAATCTACACCAAATCTTGACAAAACTTAAGTTTTTTTTGGTCTACAAAAACATATACATATCACAAGAACTAATAATATCATCACATAGCATGAATTCCTCTAGAAATATCATCCAAAGATTTCTGATCTTCTTGTTCTGATGACACTTTTAGAACAGAACTTTGGCATGTATCCTTGCCTTTATTCCTACGCCCTTCGGTTCGTTCTGCGCCTAGCGCTGATTTTATAGGCTTGTTACCGCTGTTGTTTCCTCCCCCGATCCCAGGATCCAAGAAGTTCGAAATCCCGGATGGCTTGGACCGGGTTGAAGCCCGAGACGAGGACTGCCCGCTCGATTGGCCGCTCTTGGGCTTCTTCCGGCGTGTGGTGGACTTTGTGCTTGCTGATGAGGTTGAGTCACCCTCTGAGGCAGCACCCACTTGTTGGTTTGTTTTGTTTTCTGATGTTGACTTTTTAGGAGAGTTGGTAGCGGAGGATGAGCTGACACGCCTCGACCCTTTGACTTTTTCTGACCTTCGTCGAGAGGGGGAGTCAAGGGGCGGCGTGTCTATGCCTGTCGAGGGCCGTAGGTCCCTCGACCTAGTCGTATTTTGTTGATCACCTAGACATAAATCCATCAAGTTTTAGTTTTTCCGACTCCATTCCTCATCATTATTGACCCAATATTCTTTCTTTAAATAGGATTTGGATAAGAGAAGATGACAGAAACTCCATACCCATCCTCCCTTAAAAATTAGAATTTGGATAGGAATACGGTCAATTTACCAAAATGCTGATATTTTGGTAAATCTAAATCACTATGTTGAAACAACTTATTGGTATGAATAAGCTAATTTAGAATAAACTGCCTCCACCAGCATGTTTAAATCAACTCGACAAAATCAGCCGATTAAATCACTTAGTCCAATCAACTATCAGCTATCAGCCCATTTGCTAAACACCCCATTGTTACAATTCGAACATAACTTGTATTAATTAATACTATTAAACATAAAATAAAATAAAAAATTATAATTTCCTTACCATTTACAAGTGCTCCCCCTCCTCCTCCTCCTAAATCTTCATCTATAAAACTACTAATCTACAAAAAAACAAATAAATAATGGGTTTAAAATTAATCATATAATTAAGCACAATTAATTTATTTATGATCAAAAATAAAATTAAAATTATAAATTAATTACCCAACTAGGAGAATTAGCAGTGGGACCATCCCATCCAATATGGGCAACATGCTTAACATCAGTAGGAAACCCAATTTGCATTTCTTGTTCTTGTTCTTCATCTGCATTTTTTGATAATATTTTTGAAAATGTTAAATTTCTGATAACATAATTATTTTTCATATAATATCAAACAAAAATAAATAAAATCAATTATTAAAAAAATAAACTAAAATAAAACAAAAAAATATGATACATACCAAATATTGTTGAAATGTATCTTAGACCTCTAAGAAGTCCCTTCATCTTGATTGACATTTTGATTGATCAACAAAATACCCAATTTTTATTTTTTTTTTCTTATTTTCATACAAAATAAAAACTATTATTAATCTCAATCCTGCAAAATAAAAAGAAAAAATTTCATCATATTCATGGGTTTTTTTAAAAAAAATTTAATTTTTTGTTACAACCAAATAAGACCTTGTAACAATGAATGAAAGAGCTTCAAGTTATGTTGTAAAAATCTCTAATAATAGATTTTATTAAATATTTTATGATTATTTGATTCCATTTTTATGGAGTGGAATCCACGAAGACTTTCAAGAGAATTATTAAATCATATTTTAATAAAATTATAAAAAAAAAAATACTTTTTCATAAAACATGGAGATGTGTGAACATTTCCTACATATTTTCTCCTTGTTTTTATGGGTTGACTTTTTATTATTTTTTTTACTTGTTTTATGAAATGTGTTTCCATGTTTCATTGAGCATGTAAACAAGCATCTATGTAAATAATTCTGTCGTGAATCGAGTTTTGTTACAGTTAGAATATATACCATTATATTTAGAAGGATTTCATATTTAATTCTTGTCATTGGATCTTCTGTAATCAATTTGTTGTACCTAAAACAAAAAATATGCAAAATTTATAAATTTTTTATTCATATATGTTCATTTATGTGATCTTTTATATTAAATAAATATGAATAAGTTTTTGATAGATGCATTCTAATTAAAATGATTGTGTCATTATGTAAAAAATATTAGAATAATAAATTATGGCAATGCAAAGAAATGAAAAAGTGGGATTCTCACCTTGAAAATGATCGAATTCGCCCAAAAATGACAAATTAAACAAAATTTGAATATATATCTTATCCTAGAATTACTATCAATTAATCAAAATATATTAATGAAATTATGGGAGATTTTAGGGAAAATTGGCTTAGAAAAAAAGAAAGAAAAAAGAAAAAAGATATAAAGGTTGAAAATGCTGAAAGAATTTAGGTAATGTAATTTTTCATGTAATTATTAGTGAATAAAAAGGGATAGGAAAAATCAAAAAGGGATTAAATTGTTTAAAAGACTTTATGTAAAATAAAATAATGGAGGGCATTTTGTTGAATGCCATAAAAAAATTTTGGTTTAGTTTGAATTGACAGCTTAAACATTAAAAACAGAAAATTTGTTATTTATTTTTGTAGATAGAAAAAAATCTGTTTCTTTTTCTTTCTCAGGATCAAACTCAAATTATAATACCTTTTTTTTATTATTATTGAGGAAGGGGAAATACTAGATGAAAATTGAACATAGAATTTACTCCGGATAAACAACAATTGTTTTAATTGAGATAAGAGCTTAAATGGGTCATGGGTGCCTCAAGACAAGAGACGACTGTGATTTGTGTCCTTTGAAAATTGAATCGAACTATATACATAGCAATTCGTTACGTAATATGTAACCAACATTGTAAAATAAAGAGAGTGAAGTTTTTATATACAAAAAGCATTATAAATACCTTATTATTATTATTATTATTATTATTATTATTATTATTATTATTATTATTATTATTATTATTATTATTTTGGTAGCGAATGCCCAATTTTGTTCATAAAGATATAAATCAATTTCATATCGTATATTATTATTGAGAATGTCAAAAAAGGACACTTGTTAGTGAGTACAAAGAATAATAAGATATTTTATATAAAAAATATAATAAATAAAAATATTGTTAATATAAATATTTGTAGGTATTATTTTGGTGACAATTATAAATTTAATGTTTTGGTAACATAATTATTTTGAATTAAAAATAGTTTCTTGTTTACTATCTCATTAAATCCTTAGTAGTATTGCCTTAGCTAATGGGAGACTCATGTGTGGGTATTGGATGTGTTATGGCTATGTATGAGGCGTAACTTTGAGGAGCTACAAATGAGTGAAGGAGAAAAATAATACGAATTCCGTCGGGGTATGAGAGTCCGAGTTGAAGCAAAGTTGAAATATGCATAATCCAACCCCGAGTAGAGGTAGACTGAAAAACATAATCCGAGTTTTATCCGAAGCAAAGTTAAAGGGTGGATAATCCAAACCGAGTTCAACCCATTGCCATCCCTGGTTAAAACTGCCCTCCTCATTATATAAGCATTAAACTCAAATCTCAGTCTCGAGATTGAGGGCAGGGAGACTACAACCCAAATAAACCACTTTCTCCGCAACTATGTAAGTTTACCCTGAAATTGATAATCACGATTCATGAAGGGTAAAATACTCGTATTACATAATTCAAAGTGCATTCGCTAAAATTTTTATCTTAAGTAAAACAAGCGGTAAGTGACCGAGAAATGTTAAACAAGAACATGGAATTACAATATCGGATAGGTTAAGTCTCTTAGGTTGCCAACTTAATACTCCCTCCGTAACTTATGAGTTTGCAACATATGACTCAAAAAACTGTTACATATTTATGTTATATGGTAAAGGGATTGAGGGAGTATATTTCTAACTTAGCATACATGTAGCTCCTTTGTCCATTAAGAAGCTTTCAATTCATCCAATCCCACACTAGCCTGCAACAAAGAAAGAATGATCAACATCAGAAATCCAGAACAAAGCTTCACAATAATAAAATTGTTATCTTTTAACCATTTTTTGGCAATTATCTTTTAACTAATTACTTATTACTCATTTCATATTCTTTTTTTTTTTTTTAGTACTTTTTTTGGGTATAGGGTATGCTGATTGCTGAGGGAAGGGGGCAAGGGGCTGAGAGAATCGATCCCAGGAGAAGAGCGAATCGCGAATCCAAAAAACGAATTAACTGGGGAATCATGTTACACTGGAAGGGGATGAGAGAATCGATCCTTGGTTTCTCCGGGGAAAAGTGCTACATGCTCTGAATTAGACAACACATGATTCGATGCTAACTAGCCGAAGGAAGATCAAAGGCAAAAAGAAAGCCACAAGTCATATCTAAGGTTTTCTCGGTAGTTGTTCGAGTTAATAGTTGATGTCTATATGCAAATTTGGTGGATCTCGATATCCAAAACCTTTAGCTATGTATTTTACGAACAATTAATTCTAGTTCTTAGTTTTTTGAGATACCATTCTTCTATAATTTGTTCGTAAAGTTGGAGTAACGTAAAAATTATTAATCGAGTTTCCCTATGTTCGACCTGTTAGCTACATGTATATTGTGCACTTTCGGTCAAACAAATTTCCCTATCATTCCATTACCTATTCTTATTAGAATCTGATCAGAAATATTCAACATGATCATATCGGAGATGTACAAAACATAAACCTTCAATTTCGGATAGTAGTGGACTGACATAAAATGGCTCACCAATTTATATGTACTTCTATGTATGTGGTGTTTGTAATCAAGGTTTAACATGAAACAACCTCCATGTTACACAAAAATGACATAACATACATTCGTGATTCAAAGTTTCAATTCAAACTCCTTCCCCAATGAAAATCCTACCCCGCGTAAGCAAGAGCCAACTTGGTAGAGAGGCAATGCAATGACTAGTGTTGGCCATGAGGCGGGGCAGTTACCCGGCCTCAAACCGCCCATGAACCGATTTCGAATCACTAGACAAGGGTGGTTCCAAATATAAAACTGATAGAATTTAACAGTTACAAAACCGTGAACCGCCGAATTGGGTGAACCAAACCGAAACCGCCCCATGGAACTAAACTGGGCGAGTCATTGAAAATGTCAAATAGAGTTGTAAACTAGTCGTTGGGGATTGTTCAATAGATATGATGAATTCGATCATCCATATTCCATTCTACACCCTCTCATATTCTCTTTAGTCTTTACTTCTCCCTACTTATTCTCTCTAGTTATTTTGAATACACGATTATTCTCTTAATTACATAATAGCTTAGTATTCCTTTGGGATACAAGGTTCAAGTCTCTATCTCCCCACATTTTTTGTTAAATATCAATTTTTATTATTATTTTGTCTTTTATTTAACAACTATTTTTGTTTTATTCTCTTTAGTCAATCTTCAAATGACAATCGACATGCAATGAATTTCGATAATACTCAACAAAGATATGTCACGGTTTATTTTAATATTTTATATTGTTTTTATATTTATATTTAAAGCAACTAAAATTAAAAAGTTGAACTGACGGTCCAACTCGCTAGCTAGACCACATGGAAACGGAACCATCCACCTACGGTCAGAGTATATTATTGAATAACATTAACATATATTATTGAATAATGGGAACGAAAGACACATAGACTTCAGAATAAGAAAATTGTAAGTTGTCGCAGTTAACTAACCAAAAACTTGTGGTTCTGTTGAAGCAGTGGGGTAAAGGTGGTCAAAAATTGCTCAATATCAGACTTGACGGCATCACCCCCCAGCACCTCCATAAACTTACTCCTATCAGGAGCCAACTTCATAGCAACCTGAAATAAGAACAAGATTAAATAAACAGTTGGTACTTCAGCCTGGGTGCAATTGCAATAAAATTGGGGACTTGGGTTATCGTGAACAAGGAAGAAAATGCAGCCGAGTTTTCTCCGTCGAGAAAAATCTATATGAAAGCATTTGTAAAATGAAAATTTAGAGCATATATTATTATATAGTGGGCCAATGATAATGGAGCTTAGTATCCACTTTTTTGTTAGTAAACGCTTAGTATCCACTTTTAGTATCATATTAATCAAATATTCCCTTTGTCCCTTTAAGTTTGCACCCTAGGACTCGAAAAGCTCTCACATATTTTAGATTTAAAGTGCAAACTCAAAGGGACAGAGGAGTGGCATATAAAATTTTGCCCACTTAAAAAGAAACTACATGAGAACAATCAAGAAGTAACATCCAACTAGAGAATTGTTCATAGAGGGCAACAACTGCATACAATGATGTGGAAATGGAAAACGAAGAAGGCTTCTAAACTTACGGTGAAAGTTGAACTGGCAAGCCACCCATGCCATTTCTTCAAAGTTTTTCCATAGGAGTCGGTACAGGCTTGAGACATTGACCAATCTGCATGCTCAAGTAAGTTGCGGAATAGTTCCACCAAGAAATCCATAGCTCTACAAAATAAACAAAATATCGTGAAGCTATTGTTGTTAATAGAAAGAGCAAAGGATAAACATAAGTCTACGCTTATTATCATAATATCCCATTTGCTCGTCACATGGAGGTTATAGAAGGTAAGTGGCAAGGATCTAGACAATTGGATTCAGTAGACCATGATTCAATGGAGAAAGTAGAAGGTGAAGGATGCGAGGTACAGGCATGTGTCTCCACAATACCTTGGTGTGACTATAAAAAGGTATAACATGTACTCCTCTGAGATTGTGTGTGTTATGGGTGTTTTTAGTACTCCTATAAGTTAGTTGTGCAGTGTATAAAACAGTATAAATAAGGAAGAGGGGAAAGGGGAAAGGCATCAGAAATATTGTATATACATTTTAGCCTTTTAGGTTAAGTTCTTAACTCATTCTTGGGAGAGTCCAAGCCTCTCAAAAGCTTTTATCATTATCATTGTACTTCTTGAATCTTATTAATACAAAAAACAAATACATTACTGCTTTTTATATAGCAATGGATCATCAATGAAATTACTCCTCATGGGGGTTTGTACACAAACCAAGGAAAAGAGAGAAAGCGGAGATTTTAGTGGGGGAGGTCATGTCCTTTAGAGGAATAAATATAGGTTATAATATAGAAGAGAGAAATAAATTGCAGGTTTTAGTAGGGTATTGTGGGTGAGACCATGTCCAAAAGGGTAATCGGGCAAACCATGTGGGATGGAGCGGTGGACGGAGGGAGTAAAACATAATAAACTAATCAACTCTCATCATTTTGAATTAGACTATCGAGAATATTTCAGATTAAGAGGCAACAAAGTAAGCACATAGAACAAATACCTTGTCAGCCATAGCAGACCATTTGTACAGCTGGATGAGCCTTTAGCTGTCTTAGTTTCAACCTCAGCCTGTACCATACTATACAAAAACTTAAATTTGTCTGGATCTGAGTTGTACTTGTTCTCCAATCTCTGCAACAAAAAGCCTAATCAATGCCAAGTGGAGAAAGATATACAACAACAAAATCACAAAGCCTTAATCCCAATTCCCAACATACGGGTCAACTACATGAACAAAACAGGTTTTTGACAGTTTCAACTTGGTTTCAAGATCAAAACAAGTTTGAGACCAAAACAGAAATAACATTTTAAAGAAGGCGATTACACTGAACCAAAATTTTAAAAGGGTCACTTCCGTTAACGAGAATAACGACTAACAGTACATACAAGTCTAACTAACATAATTGCAATGCCATTAATCCACTTAACCAGATAACATCCCTTGTATTTGACGAGACTATAGAAGTAATTACCTTAAGCAACCACATAACAGATTGAACAAGTACATTAAAAAAGAGGGGTGAGGGTTGTTCAAGAGAATTCAGAGAGAAGTAGCTTACTGTGATATTTCCACCAACATCAGATTTTACTAATGCCATGGCAGCACCAAACTTATCTGCATTTGAGAAAATATATTAATATTCAGCCTAACATTGGAAACATGAGGTAACAAGACAAATAAGAAACATACAAAATTCTTTCTTCACTCTGATACACTGTTTCAACAGCTAATAACTAAAAAAACAGAAATTAATATAGAAGCAGAATCTTCCTAAACAGATATGTTGTCGCTAAGGAGAACAAGATCAGCAAGAGCAACTCATTTATTCCTAGATAATCATCCCTCCAGATAGAATATTTAACAAATTCCAAACAAAATTGTTTTTTTATACTAAAAGCGAATTTTCATGATGATGTTACTTGGGATGAGGAATGGAGAAACTGTGGGGATGTACATCCCATTATAGAGTTTTAAAGAATCATGGTGTATCCTTCATTAATTATCAGGGGTTGGTACTTGGGATCTATGTTACTTGGACTCGGGTACTGATGTCGTATACTGGTACGTGTCCAAATGTTCAATTTGACGCCTAAAATGAAGTGTCTAAGTGCCATACCAATGTTCAATGTCCGAGTAACATAGCTTGGGACAATATAAACATTGCTCTAAAAATAATAAAGCATACTACATATAGAAGTCGCCTGAACTGAAAGATGGAAGCTACTACTAGTGTAAAAGCAGCTAGCATAAGCAAATCAAACACTTCTGTTGTTCCTGGAAAACACATTACAGTGTAAAAAAGACAGCATGTTACAGACCTATGACAGGAAGGATGTGCTTGCAAGCATCCAAGAAAGGCTTGGTCAACATGTCTCCCTCCACAGTCTTCACTTCCTTAATTTGTTCTAAAGCTGGGGTAAATACTGTTGTCGCCATTTTATCCTTAACTGCAGCAAGCAACTACATCACACATTAGTAAGAAAATCCGTATTTCCTTAATAGAAATTTAAAGCACTACCAAGATAGCAGATCATTCAGGCTCAAGACATCAACGAGGACATTTTAGAGCTGTAAATCATAGCATTTTTATTAAAAAAAATACAGCTTGTGCCAAGGTGAGCTGTAAAGCCCCGGAACTAGGAATAAATAATCCAAATATAAATGACATATGACGTACAAAGATATACAATATGCAAACATCATGAAGATTTAATCAACAAAAACCTTATTCAGGCCAGAAGAACAAGATCCATCAACAGCTCAAAATCAGCAAAAGATATTAGCAATTTATGACATGAAATCATAAAGACTTCAATTTTCCTAAGAGTAATAAAAAATACCACATATCAGACAATTCATCCACCAATTCATCATTAAATAATTGAAAAATGCCAAAAGAAATGGAAAAACTCTAAGCACAGTCCCTAATGCAAAAATACAAGAGTGATGCAGTAACATGTAGCGAGAGTGATGTAGTTATTGTAACGTCAGATATCGGCCAAATCTTAAGATATCCCTCGAATCGCCCAAACATGTATCTTATGTACACCTTTAATTCGCGAGAAATATCGGTTCATATTTTTTGAAAACCTTTACTACGTGATTAATGCAACCTTGACTTTGCACCATGGCACAAACTGCAGATCTATTCTAAGTTGAAAACTTACCAGCAGAAAAATGCAAGAGGGCTTCATTTAGATATTCAAACAAATCACAATAATAGTAACTACATTCTTATAGCACATAATCAATAAATCAAGCAACTACCTTTACAAGTTCCAACACTAAGCATAAAATTAACCATCAAGATCAAATTTTCTTCATACTATCATATCATAAAACAATCATAAACCTAAATCAAAGCTAAAAACAATGAGGGAAAACACTGTACAAACAAAACCCAATGATAATTCATCAAAAATTATTCAAATCTCAAACCCAAATCTATTAGTACAACAAAAAAAGAACAATTATCTAATCAGATCCAACAGAATGAACACTTCAACAGAAATCAAGAATTAGACTTAGAATCCCAGCTTAAAAATCGAATTGGGGAAAGATAATTAAGATAAAAAGGTACCCTTTTCAGCAGAGATCACATCAAAACAAAAGAGAATTACAGAAATGCGAAAGGATAATAACAATGATAAGAGAAAGTAAACATCCAAAAGACAATTTTCGATTCGGAAGATACAGAGTTTAGAGAATCAGTTTCAAATCTATGAAGATGATATGATGATCAATGAAGATCAATCAAAAACTAGGCGATTAAAATGTTGGATTAAATCAATTGTTTATGGAACAAATTGAGGGAAAGAAACAAGCGGGTAAATTTACCTGTAGTATGTAGAGCAACTAGAATTTTTTGCAAAGAGCTGAAGCACCGGAGAAATGGGAAGAACAAAAATGGAGCAAGTGTTGTGATTCTTAGCTTGTATTTTCCTTTTCAAAATCGCATTTTAGTTGGGTCCCACAATTTGTTCTCAAATGTTGTTTCTCATGTAAATATAGGATTACATCACATATTACTTAATAATTCACTTTAGCAAAAAAATTATCTAGAATAATATAATATATTCGTGATTTTGCTATAATAATTTCACCTATTGATTAATTATGAATAATCCCAACTTTAATTGGTATTTTTCTAGAATAAACTCGGTGACCGGATGATTTGCTATAACAAGTTTTATTTTTTAAGAAAAAAAGATAAATTAAAATAAAATGTGGAAAAAAAATATTAATAAAATATTCAAAAAATTATGATTTTTTTATTATTTAGAATAATTTATGTAAAATTTTAAAAATTTTCTCTAATTTAAAATTAATTTCAATTTACTTTTTTGGTGAATTACCTACTATAATAGATCATCGGGTTACCCAATTTTACTCTAGGCAAATACCCAAGTTATGATTATTTATGGTTAATTAATAAATGAGATTATTATAGGAAAATCACAAATAGATTGGACTGTTTTAAGTAAATGTTCCTTCATTTTATTAGCCATTAAGTTGGATTATTGACTATTGCGTACGTAGTTGAGTTAATATATAACATTTCTCCTACTTGTTCCCATCTACCCTATCTCTCACAAAGTCACAATATTGTTCTTCTCACGCTCGTTGACTCATAGAAGCTACACTTTAATTAAGAGTTATTTCTTGCATTTAATCTCTTTTTTATCGGTAAATGTATCGACCTCATTTCATCGTCATTGTCATCAAACTCAGTGTATCCCACACATGGAAAACTATAATTAGAGTCTAGGGAGGGAAGAAAGACAATAACTCATACCCATAGAGGAGAGTACGGTCAAAGAGTCCCTCGGCTCGAGAGAGATCTTCAAAGAAAGAGAAACCATCAACTTACAAATAGAATAAATAGAATACAAACAAATAACTAAAAATAAAAAGAAAAATAAAGAGCAATAAATAAAGGCAATGAACGATAGCAAATGATGGGTAAAATGGATGGGTTTAATAATCTAAGACGTGGAAAAGGCGCCGCAAACTGCTTTTATCCTTAGTCAGGTCCTTGGAGAGGAGAAGTTCATGAAGGTCGCTTTTATTTTGTTCCCCCCACGTTCTCCTAAGTCTTCTTCGACTTATCTTGCCCTTCACATTGATGCATTTAATCCTTCTTATTGGGCGTCATGCGTCTTTCTTTGCATATGCCCAAACCGTCTCAACATGATGCGACATTTTTTGTGGAGAGAGGTGCAACTCCTAACTTTTCCCTGAACTCTTAGTTTCTTATCTTATCCATCATAGTCTTAACACAAATTCATCTCATTTATCAGTAAATTAAACTTATTAAAAAACTTAATTGGATGTTCTAAACCCACCTACGATCAAACATTGAAGTGCCACAAACTCATTTAATTGCAAAAATTATTCCAACGACTTTAAGCAAATGTCAACTTTCTCAACACCAGTGTCCATCAAATACAACACTATCAAATGAAGGTAGGAAGAAGTCATGTATTGTAGGAGAAGAAAAGTGGAGCAAGTTTTATTGCACCGCGAGTGATTACAACTCCAAATTCAACTATTAATGGTTGATTATTGTCATCTTTTAAAATCATTTGTTAACTTAGTCTCTTTTATTGTTAATTTAAGGGTTGGAACATTGGTGGGTCTTGTAAGAAATTCTTTTGAGT
The DNA here is from genome assembly GCA_019776075.1 of Amaranthus palmeri. NCBI lineage: Eukaryota > Viridiplantae > Streptophyta > Magnoliopsida > Caryophyllales > Amaranthaceae > Amaranthus > Amaranthus palmeri. The sequence goes on from JAAKBH010000282.1 coordinate 1,641,653, forward strand.
TCAAATTTTAGGGTTTTTTTCCGTTACTTTGTGCTTGTATTCAATGAAAGTCAATTCAATATACTCATCTGAAATTTAAAATTTTTTAATTTTATAGGTTTAACTTTAGTATGTTTTAACTAAAATCGTTTTTGACAGCTGTGAAACTAATCAGATTAATAGTCCAATTTAGTTACTTAAAACATCTACATTTATACTTTTTAAGCTCGTTATATTGAACAGTCTCATTGTAAAACGATTTCATACGAGAGTTCTTGTTCAAGATATGCTCAAATAACACAAATTTTCATTCTTTGTTTGGGTCGGGCCCAATCCTAAACACTAATCTATTTGGGCCAGAAACGAAAACCCTAAGTTTTCTCATTTCTCTTACCATATAAAAATTCTTATCAAAAACCCTAAATCATCATTCTTAGTTTTCTCACTCCGATTGCCTTCTCATCGTCTCTCGCCGCCAACTTCATTTCCAAAATGGTAAAATCTCTCATCTTTTCACCATTTCCATGAATTTCATTCATTATCTAAGATTTTAATTTGATTGATTAATTAATCAATGTAGTGGGAGCTAATCCTTCTTTTTTTTGTTGATTGTAGCCTTTCAAGAGGTACATTGAGATCGGTAGAGTAGCTTTGGTGAATTACGGAAAAGATTATGGCCGCCTTGTCGTCATCGTTGACGTCTTGGACCAAAATAGAGTACGCCGTTTGATCTCTTCTTTCTTTCAGAATTCAATTTTTATTTATTTCGCCATTTTTTAAGCTTTTTATTGCTGGGTTTCCAGTTTTTTGCATGATCCTTTTTGTTTTTTAAATGCAATGTTGTTGTGCGTTTGCTTTTGATCAATTATATTTAGGTGTTTTTATGTTTCTGAGAAATTGTGAAGTGCTAGCTTTGAGAATGTTTTGTTATGTATGAAATTAGTTTGTAGTTGATTGTTAGCATGACTGGGTTAAGTGCCGAACTGTGTTGCTTTTACGAGTAAGTAATCCAATCTAAATTGTTGATTTGCTGTGTATATCATTAATTGTTAATGTGGTATGATATATTTCAAATTGGGGAATTTGGGGTATTTTGTTGAGTAGCTGAGCTGAACCTATGTTCAATTTACTAGTTTTGTGAATTGGAACTTGATATTTCTCCTTAAGTGCCTAGACTACTTGAAATTATGTTGATGGTATGGTTGATAAAATGATTAATAGAAGTATATCATTTCACTGAATCGTGTACTTTGGACTTTGTATTAATTACCCATAATAGACAATTGAGTTCGAGTTATGTAGTCTATATGCTATATGTATATTGTATTTGCATTTTGGAATGATGCTTGCGCTTTAATATTATGAGGTATGCCTTGTTTGCTGTAGAAAGTAGCTTCAAAGCTTTGGTGAATTCTGATTATGCTTGATGAATTGTTGTTAAAGGTCTTGGTTGATGCTCCAGACATGGTCAGGGGTCAGATGAATCTGAAAAGGTTGTCCTTGACCGACATCAAGATTGATATTGAGAAGGTGCCAAAAAAGAAGACTCTAATTGACGCAATGGAAGCTGCTGGTATGGCTGCTTTCTCTTTATATTATGTTGCATGTATTTTTGTGAATGGTATTCATTAATTTAAAATGGTGTAGATGTCAAAAACAAATGGGAGAGCTCTTCTTGGGGCAGAAAACTGATTGTGCAGAAGAGAAGGGCTGCACTAAATGACTTCGACCGTTTCAAGATAATGCTAGCCAAGATCAAGGTATTTGTCTGTTGATATATCATCTTTGTTTCATCCCTACAATTCTACTAGGTTCTCATTTTCTTTATTTGGTTTCTATTACTACTTGAGTTTGTTGTTGGGCACTATATTGTCGGTGACTTACTATTACTATGTGAAGTGAATTTGGTACATGTTTAGACATGCATTAGTAGCAGTGGAGTTTAGTGTTAGTGCTGTATTTTTAGGCACCGAGACATGGTGCTAAACAAGGCTGCATCACCATAATGTGACCGTATTGTATTTTGAGTTTACCGTGACCAAAATATAGGCTGCCTGCGAAATCACCTGTGTAGTTCGTTTTGCGACCCTCATCGAAATCGTGTTTTTGCACTATGCACCAAAATGACTGATTGAACTTTGATATTCCTTTTGCTTGTAGTGCTACCAATCCTCGTGAAGGAGGTGTGTGTTGGTGCTTCAGTTCTATGTTTGTCAGTTATCATCCTTTTGAGTGCCCTTGATCTAAGCGTAGTTTCAAGGACATTCATACCTAAACTATTAAGGTTTATTATGTTTTAGGGGACATACTTTTGTTGGTTAAGCTTGTTGCGGTTTAATCTTGTTTAGGGTCTTTATTTCCTCATGCACCGACATCTCGTTTCAATGGCTTTGTTTTGTTTAAATAATAACGTTTAAGCATTCACCATGTTGCTCGTTTGCTGATTCATATGCTCATTTTGTTTCGTTGATGCAGAAAGCAGGAGCTGTTAGGCAGGAGCTTGCAAAGTTGAAGAAACAGGCTGCATAGGTTGTTAGCCTTAGTGTTTAAGATATTGTTGTCTTTTATTTTACCTTTGGATGTTTAAAATTAAGGATAATTTTTGGGTGAGGTACTTCTAAGTAAAGAGATTTTATATCTTCAGATCTTTATCTGCATTTTGTAACCAATTTGCTATGATCGTTGTTTTACAATTTTGTGATTTTTTTCTCAGTTTTAACTTTGAAGTCGCCCTTTCTTTACCCCGTATTCGCTTAAAATACGCCATTTTAGTTGCGATCATATATTTTTGTGAGAGACCGTCTTTTTGTGAGACGATTTCATAACAAGGGTTTATATGCTAGTATTCATATATTAGTTACGCTATTTAACTAGAAGGTGTGTCTCATGGCCAAAACATCTCATACAAGAATTTGTGAAGAACTTGTGAATTATTAAGTTCGCTAATTGTTATGAATATATTTGGTAAAAATTACATTTGGTGACTATTTTTTAGAGAGAAAATTGGTCAAAAGCTAAAAATGAGTAAAAAAAAGCTATAATGAGTAGCTTTTAAATTTTAGCTATAAAGTGAGCTTTTCAATTGATGTAAAAGATAATTATCATCTTATTTTAATTATTTGAATAACTAAAAAGCTAAAATTAAAATTAACAAAAAATAATAGGAAATTTGTCAATAATAAGTTATATTGATTGGTTCGTTGAAAATAAGTTCACTTTGTTTAATTTTAAATAAATCTGCATATTAGATATTCCTTTCGTTTTTAAATGTTTTTTCCATTTACTTTTTGCATAGTTTTCAAAGTAAATTTTAAGCTTTAAGAATCCATTTTATTATTATAACCATCTTTAAAGCTTATTTGTAATCAATCAATTAAAAACAAAGAATACTTAATTTTATTTTCAACAATTATACTGAATAAATCACTTTATTTTTAAATAATTAATAATTAAGCTTATTTTCAGCGACCAAATTATAATTATATATTTTTAACAATTTCCCAAAAATTAATTGGTAAACGCCTATATTTGTGATTGTCCCAAATGAATCATGGCTTTTCTTATGGTTAGTTGACCACAATGACGTTTTTATTATTTTTTAAAGCAATGTACTATTCTTTGAGTGATTCATGCTAATTGTAACTAGTTATACCAACAACTTCTTAATAAAGTAAAAGTGTCAACTCTTTTTCTGTTACAAGCCATTTATTACTTTAAATTTTAAAAATAATTACAAAACCCATTAATTGCCAATTAAATTATGGTTAAATTGTTTTTACAATATTTAAGAGTCATTATAAATACTTAATTCTATAAGGTTTTGAATTTAATTCTCATCTGTCTTTTCCATTCGATTCCCATCTGTCTCTTCCCTATCTCAACTTTTGTCGTAACAAGTAATTTTAAAAAGCCACGATCATAATCATGAATCCAACAACCCGCAAAAAGACAGAAGTAAAAGGTTGGACTATAAATTTCTATAACTTTTAAGATGTAACACCTGAATTTCCTTCCGTCCTTTGCGATTTTTGATTTCGTTACAGAAGACGAGGTAATAAAATCTTAATTCCTAATTTTGTGCCCTTTTTAATCCCTATTTTAAGCTAAATTATCTCATATTTTCCTTGTTAGAAATCCAATGCTATATCAATTTGCTACCTACTCAACTTAACTAAACATTCAAAACCCTCCTAGGAGTACCAATTACCATGAAATTACTCAAGGACTTACGCCAAAAGCTCAAGGTAATATCATTTTTCCCCTTTTTTTTAGAAAACATATTAATTTTAGTTATTATAGAAATGGGAATAAATTATTTGTTTGAAAATAAAAAATTATAATTAATTGGGGAATTTGTAATTGTTAGAGTATGTAATATGTTATCGGGTCTCAACCATCAATTTAAGATTTTCAGCAATCTAATGTTGTATAGGAAGTTGGATTTCCTCTAAATTATTGATTCCTATGGTTTTTAGTTATTTTGTTAAACAAACAAACTCTAGTTAGTAAATTCATGGTAATTTAGAATTCCTATAGAATTTATGTGTAAACAAACAATCTCAAGATTTGGATGGGCCAAAGATTTAAAGTAAAATGACTCATTTTGCTAAGAAGGGACAATAAAAAACAAATTTTATTAGTTTTTTTGTTAGTTTTATCATTAACAGAGGTAAAATAGGCTACATCTGACCATTTCAAACCCACACTAGGTGGAAGTCATTTAATAGCTAATAAGAAGAGTGGGTGAATTTACATTGCAAGTTTTTGAATGCACAACAAATGTTTGTTATCAGTTGATCATCATACTATTCAGTGTATCCCGTTTATGAAATGATTAAAATCTATGTAGAACTATTTTATAGATTACATAACATACTGTGGGGTCTCAACCTGTGACTTTTTGTTATGTTGGCCTCTGATACCATGTCAAGAAACCAACTCAACCAAAAGCTTAAGCTCTAACACCGTTAGTACAAAGCAAATAAAATCTATATGATTAAAACCCTAAAGTTTTGTGTTTTTATGAAATATGGGCAGGGATTTAGTGTGAGAAGTTTGTTTAGGGGAAATGATGAAAATGGTGTAAAAGGGTTGAAGAATGGTAAGAAACTACCATGGATGATGCCAATTTCACATGGATATTATGTGGTCGAGGCGTCGGTCGAGGACCGATCATGGAGAACAGAAGGCAGTGAGACTGATGAGGTAGCACAACCAGATAGTGTGGTTGTGCAAAGAGAAGAAATGGGTAATCTTGAGTTGTGGTTTTATGGTGTTTCTAATGCTCTAATTGCTGATTCCATTTGTAGGTACTTGCAATCAAATCTTTTTGGTAAAAACCTTAAGGAGGTATGATATGATCTCATATTGGAATGATATTACACTTTTTATTGTTAAGTTTAGCCGGAGTTATTGTTAATGTTAGCGTATAGTCGGGAATATGTGAGGTGCATGAACTTTATGAGCCAATGATAATGGGAGGAGGAGATCCAATGACTTATAAAGTGCGCACACTGCACACCATCTTTAATTTTTCGATGTGGGATTAATCATCCCAACATTCATGTGTCATCTATTATGTTATGCTGTGTAATGCTTGCGTGTTGTGCTCTAGTTGTTTCTTTATTGGCCGTATCATAAAGGTTTTATTACTGTGTTTGGCAGTAATTGAAGTGTGAAACTCAAAAATATAGCGTTTTCAACAATTTATATCAGTAAGAAAACTCGATTCTAAACACTAAATTAATGTTTTGCGTTTTTCGTTTTCATCAAGATGGAAAAACTTGTCCTTCTATTGGATAAAATTTATTTCTTATATTTCCGAAACATTAGATTAACGTTTCTCGTTTCATATTGAATTTCATTTCTGTGTAACATTGATTCAAACTAATTTAGCTCTAATTAGGCAAGATTCTATCTGAATTTGAAAGATTTATTGTTTTCAAGTGCTTATTAAGCATATGTATTGTGCAAGTTAGATGTTATGACCTAAACTTATGGTGAATTTGGTACCATGTTCATTTGTTTTGACAAATTGATTTTGATGTTGGAGTGTAGTCTGTGGTGAGTAGAAAGAGTAAAGAAACAATCCGAAAGGGATATCTTAATGCACGAGCAAAGCTCGACACTGATAAACCAGAAAAGATAGCAAATGTTGGTTCTGCATCAGCGTTGGTCATTGATGGTGAAAAACTAGTGATCGTTCAAATGGGTGGTTATAGAGCTATTGTGTGCAGAGACGGTGTCGCTTGCCAATTGCGCACAACAAATCGGTACACAGGAAGAGGACATTGGCCTCGATGCTTGATAGAAGGTATGTAGTTTCTGCACCATTTCTCCATCTTTAGCTGAAATTTGTGCACATAACAAAGTTTTCCTTTTTTTATTGTTCTTAACAATAAAGCTTGTCGTTTTGGCACACAATTTTGTGGGTAAATAAAACGCTGAAAACCCATCCATCAAACATGTTTAAAACACATACTAGCCGAGTATGATCTGCCGTAATCCAATCCTCCCTAGATCCGATGATGATCATAACTTCTATGAGCGAATCTGATGATGACTTTTAACACATAAAAGCAGCGAATGAAGCCATAGATTGAACTGAGACGTGTTTTCATGGCTGCATATCAGGGGCTATGCGTATTCCAAGAGAACATATACAAGCATGCCACTCCGGGATTGAACCAACTAGGAAACACGAAAATAGTTCAGATTTGCTTGCTGCTACAGAAAGAATAGATTCAGAAACCGAATTCATCATCTTAGCGAGTAATGGTATTTTTGAGGTAACTTCATCGAGTTATATGTTCATTACATGATTTCAATTCAAAAATTCGATCGAACCTAAAAAACTTATGCTTCTACTCAGGTAATGAGAAATCAAGAGGCTGTGGATCTTATAAGGCACATAGATGATCCCAAGGAAGCTGCACAATGCTTAGCATGGGAAGCCTTAAATAGAATGAGCAAGAGTAGAATTTCTTGCTTAGTTATTCGATTTGATTAACACGATTTTGTAATTATGTTAAATATACGACCAAACTCCTCTTATATGCTTCGGGAATGTATGTTTAGATTGAAGAAAATAACGAGGTAAGAGAGAATAATAGATAAGTGTAATTTTCTTCATTTAGACGACGACAGAGAAGCGGGAATGAAGTGAAGGAAACTCGAGGGAATAGGTCTTTCACCTTTTTACATGCAAAATCCTACCAATAATAGAAAGACTTGAAAAGAAAACACGATATTTTTCTTCCGTCTTTTGTATAATGAATATGTGATGAAATATATTCTTCAAAATCGAGATTTACTTTTAAACAAAAGCTCTAGTTGCTAGTCATACGAAGGGTGCAATTGGGTCAAAATGAACCTAAACCCGGCTATAATCCTACTTGACCCGTACATGTAAATAAAAATCCAATTATAACATGTCGGCCAACGTAAGCACAAACCCGAAAAATGACGCAAACCGACACCCTTGATCGTAGACTCGATCCGAATGACCACCTCTTTGATAAAACAAGTTGATTCATGCAAGATAGGAGCTAGACACAACCATAACCAAATAAGCTCTCACATAAATAATATCAATGACAAAGGGTTCAAGATCAAGGCTTTACAACAAGACACAATTGTGAACTTTACATACTCAAAACATTACCACAAAAAGATCAAAATCATGTGGCATATTCGGTCGTTAAACATAACAGATTGTTTTCATGTCGACAACTTCTTCTCACTGTTCTTGCTTCGGAAATGTGACAATAAAGAGAAAGGTCGTGAAGCTGCAATAGGGAAAACCAGAAATAAGTGACGTCAAGTTCAAGAGCATCGTCTTTTATATTTTATATTTTATTATAAAAGGGACGGTTTGATGAGTAATAACGTATGCTTACACTTCTTTGGAGTAGTGCCAGCACTCGAGCTCTCCTCGTGAATCAGAAGACTTTTCACGGTAAAAACTGCACAAATACATGTCAGTTAGCTCTAGGAACCATATCGGGGTTTCACCATGAATAGTAGGCGGAAGGTGTGGAAGTCGGGCAGTAAAAATAATTCACAAAAAGGTTATGTAATATACATTTACATCAGGGCCGAGGGGATACTTTTGCAGTATTGTAGAAAAAGGTTATGCAGCCTTACCCTTTGGTTGTTTCCAATTAACCACAACTCACAAACGACGAATGCTTATAATATGGATAATTTGACTGCGATGAAAAAAATGTTGGAAATTACCAAGATTACAGCATCATCGTAGAATTTGACATTACCTTCACTAGACGAGCCATTCAATGCATGATCATCAACCGCGGACCCATTAGGATTTCCTTCATCAGTCTCAGTTTTACGTTCATTTGTAGGTGTGTTCTTCTTTCCAAACATCAACAGCCTTTTAAAACCTTTCGATGATTCCTTCCCCTGAGATTTCCCTGAATCTGCGTCTGATGTATTAACCAGTCCAGGTCTCTGAGTGTCGGACAATTGTGCTTTGGTCGTCTGTAAACCTGCTGATTCCCTCTCTACGCTTGCAGGTGGTGCCTTCCCATAATCTGATACAGCCATGGAGGGATTCTCTAGGGAGGAAGTCCGAGCTTGTGGTGCATGATGTGTTTTTTTATGATTGTCAACTGAGGGTGACACCTTTTCTGTCTGTCAAACAAAAAATGTAAGCTGTTGATATAGAGGCAGTGCTACCAAATGATAACACTCAGAAACTCGCTATCAAAAAAGACAAGTAGATTTCAATAAGCTCTTGAAAAGAGGGATGGGGGGCGTGTGGAATACCCCCTCAGATTGGATTTAGGCATGAGATTTTCGCAACCTCATGAATTTTAATGCATTACATAACACGAGTTATCAAATACATATGTGTGTGTGTGAGAGATTTTGAGCATATAAAACAAATTAAAGTGGTGAAAACTGAAAAACAAGGGTACATAAAAGCATAAGTGGTGTACATATTCGGATGGCAGTTATGTAAATAATAGGACATTTGCTGAAAGGTGTATTTGCGTGCTTAAAAGGTATACATATTTGGATGACATTTTAGTAAATAATACGATTTTTTTTTTTCACAAAAATATGTACACTCTATAAAATTATATGTACACCCTTTGCCACAATATGTAGAAGTGTATATCATATATGTATGTTTTCCGCTTTGTTTTAGGGTATACCGGGAATGTAGGAAAGGTGATAACTTTTTCCTGAATAATATAAGTATAAATGACCATTATTTCAGTAGACGATTCGATTTTAACATAAAAGTGCTAAAAGATAATATGAGGATGTTTAGGGGGTAAGTTTTCGCTGTCCAAAACAAATGAAAGAGGAAAAATTGCCAAGCATAGAGTTTTCACAAGGTAATACTAATAATGCAAAGACCCAAAGCAACTTTCAGTAGATGACAGCATCATGTAAGTGACGTACGAGAAAATATAAAATAACAAATGGCATTTCAATATTTTAGCATCACCCATATACCAGAAACTACAGTTCACAAAGGAAGGAGGGGTTTTCTTCAAGATTACCTCAATCAATCGGGCATGAGATGGCTCCTTACCAATGCAATTTGATGTTATTTTGTCAACTTCTTTCACAGTAATTATAGGCGAAGCTGGTGGAGGGACAGCCGGATCTTCCTCCAGTTTACCAACTTGATTGTGGGTACGAGACTGCATAGTTTGGGCATCCTTAAGAGCATCAAAGACAGGCGCTGCAGGTTTCTCACGTTCGAGCATTACAACAGTCTTTTCAACTATTGGGTTGTCATCTACATCCTGGTGGGACGAAACACTGGCGAGGTCCTTACTCAAATTCCTAGCAATTTTATCATCGGACTTTTGGGTTATCTCTTTAGTGGGCTTTCTCTGTGCATTAACTGCAGAAGTTTTCGATACTCTAACCTTCACTTCTGGAACTACGGATGATTTCAGTTTGTCGATGTTCAAAGCAGAAGATGAATTTTTTATCTCGGATCTTTCAGATACTCTACGTCTTGCGACTATATCGGCACTTCCAGACTTCCCAGAAGAATTATGATGGATAGTGCCTTTTGGCTCCGACAATCTTCTGATTCTGGACATTGATGCCTTTGGATCAGGTGTGACACTGTTTTTCTCTTCCTTTCGTGTCCTCAGTGAGGAAGACGACCTAGTTAGTCTATTTCCATTTGTGTGACTAGGATTATTGAATCTCGCAGATTTAGAAGCTTTACTCGAATCCGGTGATACCTTGGATATAAATCTCAATGTGGATCTTTGTAATGGGGAACTAGACCCGGGCTCTGTGTCACTGAACTTTGACCCTTTTTGAGAGATGGGTGAAATTTTGGGCATTTGTCTCTTGGCTGGTTGTGATGGTAAAGATGACTGAGCAGGATTGGCTCCACTCTTAGCAGCAATTCTCTTTTGCCTTGCTAACTTTAATGCTTCTAACCTTCTTAGTTGCTCCTCTTCCTAGAAATATAGTAGAAGAAAAAAACAATCAGAAGCGGTTGCAGCTTGTGAGACCTTTGTCGCCTATGACATTTTTATGAGGCTAAAGGATCTTTCATCTAATTTGAAAGTTCTATTAGATAAAGAAAATTAACTAGAATAATCCAACATTTTTAAGATTGTCCTACAATAATTCCACTTATTGATTAATCATGAATAATCCCAACTTAAGGGATATTTGCCTAGAGTAAATTCGCGTAACCGGATAACTTGTTATAGTACGTAGTTTACGGAAAATTATATGGGGTTCTTTGTAACTTTTAAGTACATTTCTGAAAGAAAGATCATAAGGGACCTAAACTGACGGCGAAATGCATGGATGCTAGTAGGAAAAATGTTTCTTAATGGTGGATGTTTGCAAGTTTGCTCTTAAGGGAAACTAATCTTTGTTTTTACATAGGTAAAATTGCTTAAATACCTTCATATACCCCTCCTAGGCGGGAGCTACTTAATGGCATTGAGTTGATGGAATGTTGTCAAATGGTTGTTAGCAACTTTTGCCATTTTATAAGGTGATTTTTTGCAATTTTAAATTTTTATTATACATAAAGGCTAAGCTATTATAGAAAGGAAAATGTTGAATAAACAACATTCACTCCATCCATAACAAAATAGTGGGACACAAGGCCGGGTTCTTAGGCTATCCGGAATAGCCACCTAGGGTTCCCGGAAATAAGGGGCCTCAAATATTAATTGGAGCTATACAAACCCGGTTTCTGAGCAACATTTCTCTGTAAACCTCTTTTTTATTTTAAAGTAAAGTAATATAATGTTACAATACATTTGGTCTTAATTATTTTTCTCGAAGTGAAGAAGTTTTTATCTTTTAATATAATGTAAGACCTTATTTTAAAAGACATCACAAAAATAAAAAGGGCCTAAATCTTTGCTCCACCCCTGGTGGGGCGCCGCAATAGCCAATAAGGAACCACAGATTGGTATATGGGGAAAAAAGATGGAACAGAAACAAAGTACCTTTTCTTTTTTTTGCTTTTGTAGATCAGCCTTATAAGCTCGTAGCCTTTCAGCTCGAGCTCGTGCATCTTCACCGGGACTTAATTTAGAAGGTTTTTCTCTTCTGATACCCACCATATTTCTTTTCTCGGTCTTCACCTTTTGATCCTTGATGGCTTTTTTCGACCCTTTGGCATCCGTAGCAACTTCCTTCTTACCATTCATCCTAGCCTCATTGCTAATTTGAGCTTGCATATCATACTCCATAGCTGGGTCATAGCCACCTGATTGACCTTCCATTGCACGGTTTGGCAGCAAATTTAAATCATTAGGCTCGTAAGTGCGGTGATCGGTCTTACGAGGCACAGAAGGAAGCTCACAATCCATATCCACAGCCGTCCTACCATCACCTCTAACTTGATCTAAAGAACCGGGCCTTTGCAAGACCATAAAAGATTCATCAACCATACCGTTCGATGAACTTCTTTTATTTCCGTCAGACGTTTCCTGAAAACCATTACTGATGACAGGATTTAGGGAAGGGTCCCACACATCAGACAGTTTATCTTCCCGGTTGATAATATATTCCATGTTTGCATCCGCTGATCGCCTGTAAGCACGTCTTTGACCCCCCGCTTCCATAAATTGCAGATCTTCATGGCTATTTCCGAGCCTCGAGTTAGAATCTTGACGATAATTTAACATTTGATCACCCACAGACCTTCGCAAGCAGGTTGAATCTCCATCAATCTCAAGATTTTTACCAATTCTGACATCACGATCTTCATCAAATTTACGCATTCCGAGAGCTGACGAGTCGTCCCCGATAGCAGATTGTCGCTTTCTTCCTTTAACTTTACTTTCCATCTCAAACATGCCGCTCCTTGCGGAATTATTGTTTTCATCAGCATCATTGAGTAAGAAATTCTGGAAGGCTTGCCAGTTCCCAGCATCGTCTGCCGGTTCAGACAGTCTTTCTTTCTTTTTCAATTTTCTTGTTCCATCAGTTTCAATAGTTCGTCCTTCATCGTCAGTTCCAGAATCGGGACAAGGTTGTGCATCGTTATCTGACGAGCCTTGCTTTGTAGAAGTAATATAATTAATATTACGGATCACGACTTTTCCAGAATGCTTTCTAGAAGATTTTTCTCCTTTACTCTTTGGTTTCCGACTCACTGAATCTTCCTCATCTGTAACACTATCCGATGTTCTTCCGGAAGCATCTATCTCTTCATTTTCAGATTCAGGACTCATGTCTCGACTATCCATTGAATGCCTTCTACGCCTTGTTTTCCGACCAGAATGTGATCGGGAATCACCATGAGGCGAATAAGAGGATTGAAAATAAGGGCTCTGCCCCATGTAGTTCTGATAGTAAGGCATGCCTTGCATGGGATATGGCGGAAAGACGGGCATGCCATTTGCTTGAGGATGCATTTGCCAAACCGGGAACATAGGATGCGGAATCTGGCCAGGACTGTACTCATGTGGATTTGGAAGTGCTTGATCTGTTTCAAGGATAGGTAAAATCACATAAGATTCGGATACTAATAATGAAAACTTCATTCAGAAAACAACCATTTATCTTGATCAGTATCACATGATTCACTAATCTCCGCGCGAATCACATATCGAAAAAGCGAATTATGGTCAATTTTGGGCTATTCTTGGGCAAATATCCTAACATCATCCGATCAAACACAAGCTTCTATCCTGAAATCAATACTGGATGATAAATCCACCGATTACATATTGTCTACCTTTGATGAAAGCTATGCTAAAAGATACGAAAAGCTACAAGATTCTTAAGGTAAGTTATACGATGATTTCAACAACACAAGTTTTATGATACTACTCTATCTCCATGAGTTTGCCAACATTTCTATTTTGGTTCGTTCATTTTACTTTGCAACATTTCCATTTTGGGAAATAACCTCGCCACCTTTTTATTCTTATCCACATACCTTATGTTTTCTTTATTTGAAATCTATCATAATTATAATGTCCCCACCGCTTAATTATTCACTCTGTGTCATTTGTTCTACTTGGACTTGATATACCTTTTTTTTCAGGAGTCATATCACCCGGTGGGAATGACTCCTTTGATTCACTTGATCCCAGAAAGACAATGCCTGCTGCGTTCGTAGAAGGCATGTCAGACCGGCAAGACATCGCTTCCGTTGCTTCAACTTCAACCCACTGTCCACTTTCATGCTTTGCTTTCCACAAGTCCAAAAACTTTTTGCAGGCATCCCTATAGCATGAAAATAATACTTCATTACAAACTACGAGAAATCCCGTCAAATATTAGTTTCCGACAAATGCATTCAAAGAGAAGTTACATATTTAGCCTCTAAAGTCTAAACAGAATACTTAAATTGTTTGGTTCGAAAGAATGCAGCTTACATCATACGTGAAGCCCCAAAACATTCGGCAAACGCAAGTAGTGTGGCTATATTATCAATGTCAAAGCTAGCAGCAACAGCTCGCGCAAAGGCCATGCCTTGTTCTTTTTGCAACACAGTTTTACGTGTCTCGAGAACTTGTACAAGTTGAACTCTGATAAAGCATATATAATGTTAGTTCAACAAAATTACTAATTTTTGGAGATTATTTCGAGTTTTCAACCTAATGAAATAATTTATGGGTATCTATTGCCGTCTTCCTTCCCTCCTCAAACCCTGATAATAGTTTTCTATGGACGGGATACACTGGGTACGATAATGATGATAAACCTAATGAAATGCTTACTTCGAATCTTTCTCCTGTGTGGTTGATGTATCTTCCTCAGCTTGATGGCCAGCCGGCTGCGGTACAAAAAGAGAATTTAAATATTTTTCAAATTGATGCCGAATTTAGCTAGTACTGGATAACAAAACCATATCAAAGATACCTGGTAAAGTATGATTGCCTTTTCCTCATTACTACCCGATGCAGGTTTGCTGCCTGTCCAATGCCAAAGATCGGTTAGAACTTTCGAATAAATTTATGATTAAGTGCTCCGTCAACACCAGGTGAACCACAAAATAAAGTAAAAAATACTTGCGAGTAAATTGAATAGTGAGAAACCTTCAAGCCTTTCCTCGGACTTCACCGGAAGGTCTTCTGCCTGATACACATGAACATGAGTTTTTATTTCAATATCAATTACAAAGTATTGAATGAAATCATGATTCTTTAATCGAACAACAAATGCTAATTAACAATCCAGTAAAATAAATTACTCTTGTGGCTTGGTTATAGTGATGTGGAAATTTGAAAGAATTCGATTACTTAGACACGAGTATTGAATCCAAAATATCCAAGGAGAAAATCGAGTGTGCTTTTCTCTTTACCAAATATAATGTGAAGATAAGAAGACAATGTAAGAAAATGAGCATAGCCGTCGATTAGCAATGGCAAAGCGGGCTACCTCCCAAGGCCCTTTATTTTTTAGGATCCAAAAACATTACATTTATTTACAAGATTGATATTAATTTGAATTGAACTTAAATATATTTTACATTTTTTTTAAGTTATTAGTAATTATCAACAAAAATAAGACATTATTTATAACGCCTTATGTTCATAGGGGCCATTTTCATCTTTCGATCAGAGACCCAAAAATAAACGACACGACCCTGAATGGACATTGTTTTCCAAATACTTTTAAGAGTTATAACGGTGTCTAGCATCACACTTAAAAGTACTCTTGATAGATTGTCAATACCTTGGGAAATCCATTATCATTATTGTTCTGAACGATAATCGCTTTTTCAATCTGTAGTATTTCAGATTCTATAGTGTATACTCTCTCGAGAATCTCTGGACTACTAACAAAACGAACAAACCTGCAGAGATAAATAAATCGAGAACATATACACAGAAAAGGAAACAAATAATGTCAAACAATCTAATGAAGGAGAAAAATGTGAATCCAAAGTAAATCGAGAATACAAGAATAAGAGAGTCCTAGGATCAGCGAACCTTTCCACTGTTCCCTTTGTAAACCATGCAGCATCACTTCCGTGCTTTGGTTCGAGGACGATAGAATATCCTCCCTTCCCAATCTGCTCTTCTGCCGACTTCAAATGAGCTAGGAACGGGTTTAGCAATCCCGACGCAATCTTCTCACTTTTTCCATTAGCAGTTATTACTAGGTCACACCTGATGAATGTATAGCATTTAAATTTCCTTCATTTTAATTATAGTTTCCACAAAGGTCAAAGTTTCTAAATGCATGTTTCTCCCTTGAAGAATGAGAGTCTAAATGGTGTTGGGAACTTGGGATGACTTAAAAAGTTATCACCTTCCTAAAATAGATATAAAAGGCTTATACTTGGAAATTCCAAATTTGGCCAACGCAATTTAACACGAGCGCATGTAGTTACTTTTCAGAAGTGTTTAGTCTGGGAGACGAGGGTCTCACTGGTCGCAACCTCTTTTGATAAGGGTATGGTCTATTGGTCAGGCGTCTTTTATCCCACCCGAATCCCTAATCATAGCTTATATGAGCGGGATATACATACTGCGTATGATGATGATGAGTGATATGACCATAGTGCAAAAACAAGGCTACTACAACTCTTGAGTTTACCACAACCGAAATATAGGCCACGTTGACCGCAATTGTGATCGAAACCATATTTTTGCACTGTGATATGGACAACTCAACAATATCTTCCCATGGTGAACCCAATTTAGTTTTACCTAAAACTCAAATTATCTTTATTCAACCACATGATAAAAATCACTTTAATATAGGCAATGCATCCAAATTAATCAAAATCACAATTCTTCCCCATTACATTATCTAAATCACATAAAACAATCCTCTATCCACATATGCCATAACTTCATTCACCTCACTCCATACCAAAAGACTAAATAGAAGTATATAATAACTACTAGAACAATTTATTCTCCTTAGTCCTTACCCACCTCTAGAAAGTGGCTTTCCCAAATTAGAATAGTGGTAGATAAAGTAAGCTTAGCACAATTATTTGATTGTTAATTGAACAACAATTATTGTATATATCTTTACATGGATTGTTTAATAAATAAAAAAGTTTCCATTAATGTAATAAAAGGAAAACAAAAGAATACTACATAATATAGTACAACTAACCATAGTTATTGTATATTTTTCTTTGCTTTCATTAATTTATATTTAGCACCAAGCAAAACTACAAATTTCCCCTCTAGCCGTCTCGTAAATTTTGGGCCGTGCTATAGACCGCTTTGCACATGCTAATAGGCGGCCATTATCAAAGGGGTAACTTACGATGCTAAGAAACCAACTCAACCAAAAACACATAAGCACATGGTATCTCGTCCCCTCACACGAGAGCCCTAAAATATGTTTGAAGACATACATATGATGCAACACAAAACAAGCATAATTTAACCTAGGAAATTTTCCTTTGTTCTTGCTAATCCATAGAATTATAATGTCAAATTAGAAAAAAAAATTACACAATTAAGAACATCATTCCCCTTCACCTAACTCTATCATTATCAAGACAAGAAACTTCCTCCATTTTAAGTCAAACCAATGCATGATTAAACATCAAAAATTCACCAACTAAACATAATAACAAAAATAATCATAAACAAAAACCAAAAATACCCATAAAAATAAAATAAAAAAGCTAAAAAAATCACCTTGTTCTAGTTGGTGTGAGCTGGAAAACAATAGAATCAAGTCGAGTACTTGATTTCATTTGCTTCAAAAGAAATCACCCAACAAAATTAAGCAAAAAATGGCAAAAACCCAACAAGATATGACCTTTTAACAACTAAATTATACAATCAAGAGATTAAATAGTGTTCATCATGCTCTATAAAGGGGAAATAAAAATAAAAAAGATCTGATTTTTAACTATTAAATAACTTGTAAATTGTAATAAAATCCTTTAAATTAAGTGAAAGAAAAGGGTATTTATTGAATAAGGCCAAAATAGCATTAAAAAGGTGTAGGGCAAGAAAGCTGTTAAGAAAAAGACATGGAAATGGAAAGGGAAGAAGCTTTGAATGGTGGGTTTATAGGACAGTGAAGAAAAGGAGTGTTTGAATGGAGAGAGAAGGAAGATGAGAGTATGTATGTGAATTTAGAGGGTTTTTAGAGAGAGAAAGGGAGAATGACATAAACCCACTAAAGAAAAATGAGTAAAATGGAAGAAGAAAGTGTAGAGTAAAAGTAAATCATAACGGGCAACAAACAACAAGAAGAAGAACAAGAAATTAAATAATGAGAACATCCAAAGATTCCAATTCCAATGAGACCTACAAATACAAATACAATAATGTTGGTTTGGTTTAACTTCCTCTTTCTTTCTCTTTGGTGGAGATGTGAGGCAAACCAAATTGTGGGAATATTTTGCAATAAATTATAGTCACAGCGGTTTCTGATTCTAGACAAGGTAGACATCTTATCATCATCAACATCATTATATTCAGTGTATTTCGCTCATAGACAAACTTTGGTTAGAGTCTGATGAGGGAAGATAGACGGCAGCTCATACTCATATAGAAGAGTGCAGTCTGAATAGGTTAATGAAGTCAACACTAAAAAAAATTTGCAATTTATGTTTTGTTTTTTTTATCAATATGTGACACACCTAACTCCTAAGGTACAATTATAATGATGATTATAATATATACGGTTTGTCTTTGTTATTTTTGCCAAAGTTTGGAATCGACTTTCTATAGAGATGACTCATTTCGTCTAACTTGTCTAGGGCCCATAAAATGTCAAGAAGGAGAACGACATAATCCTAGACCGAAATGACAAGATGGGCGGATGGATGCGATATGTCATATTTTATTTGTTTCAAATTACTTGCAATATTTGCAAATATAGCACTAATTAGTTTTTAATGTATAAGTTAAAACATAGTCAAGCAGTATCTGTGTGACTGTTTGATTTGTCTCAATGTAATGATTATTAATATCAAATTTTTATAATTTTTATTTTACGTAGTTAAAGATATTAATAATTGAATTAGAACATTAGACTGCATGAAAAATCAAAACGTTACAAGTTTTTTGAAATGGAGGAATTATGTTATATCTACCTAAAATTTTCATATCCACTGCTTAGCATCCACACATGGTGGTAAATGTTTATAGCATATTTGTCATCTGGATATGCATTCAAACTCATTCTCAACCATTACTGCCAAGTGGATAAACCCACTTTATAACCTCATCATATTTGCCAAAAATAAATTGTTTCAACCGTCTTTAAAGTTTCTTTGTATTGCAAGTCAATAATTAAAAATAAACAATTATTAAATTTATATTCAGTAAATCGAATAAAATTAGTTTATTTTTATAATTTCCCTTACATATAGTAATTGATATAATTAGTGAGAGAAAAATAGTGTTTCACTCTAATTTACCATACTATAACTTTTCTTTTTTTAAAAAAAAATTCACATAAAATTGTTTTAGGGGTGCAATAAAGTTATTTGTATAAAATAAACACTTAAAATCAAACTATCAGAAGATTCAGTAATCACTAATTAGCCACCTTATGAAAAACCCAAGTTATTAAATACAAAACTATGTATCAGTTGTTCACCATTATTGCTACTTAACTGAGTGGGACCACTAGCTTGGACCTTATACACTTAATTAATCTTGATTTAGAATCATTTAATATATAATTTTATTTATTTATACTACAAGAAGTGAAGTGTGCTAGATTATGTTTATTTAATGCAAATTCATGGACAATTAATTATTAACTCTGTTTTAAAATATTTGAAATTGATTGTGACATATTGCTTATAGTATATAATCAATCTTGGTGTCTCAGTCATCAACTTAAGCTTTTGGTTGAGTTGAATTCTTGATATGGTATCAGAGCCAACGTGACAAGAGGTCACAGGTTTGAATCTCAACCTTTCATTTAAAGTGGAATATTTAGCGCCAGGTATGAGGTGAGCTTGTGCTGCAATCACACTTCTAGCCCAAAGGGCTCTCGTGTGAGGGGACGTGTTAGAGTTTATAACATATCATGGTGCTTTAATCATCAGCTTAATCTTATGGTTGAGTTGGTTCCTTGACATTTTATTTCGCGAAATTTCGCTATCATTTGCGGCTATGGTAAAATGAATGAAGTATCGATAAGCATTTGACAGATGATCGAATCAACTTAAATTTATGGACAATTGTTTCTTTTTCAAAGTGATAGTATATTCTAAACGATCAAAGAATCGACATTTAAGTGTATATAAATATAATTAACAAATTTTCATTCTATGATCAGTAATTACCAATTACTAATTATACTAGTATTTGAATATATATAGTCCGTAATTACTAATTTTGTACTTTAAGACTATTTATATTGATAATGTCTGCTAACTCGCGGGTCTTGCCCGCCAAATTAGGCGTACTTTTGAATATTTGAATTCGAGAATAGATTTTTAAGGCATTATCTGATTTATTATCCGTACACGTCCGCCTATAAAAACCTAATTTACAATCTTATCCTTAACAACCACCGGTCCTTTTGCTCAAAAGAAAATCAAAAAGGAGGAAAAAGATCAATGAAAACAACCTACTAGGCACTACTTAGGTTTATTTTTAATCTTTTTTTTAAAAAAAAGGTTTATTTTTAATTACTAATATTCCAAAAATATCAATCACAATTCACAACTCTATCTAGTGGCTAGAATCTACTTTTCATCATACAAAAAAATTATATGAAATGGCCCAAATAATAATTGTAGATCTAATATTTTACACAAATTCTTATTGTCGACAGTTTTTGTCACATACCACTCGTATTGGATCAGTCCAATTATAAAATCAGTTTTTAATTTTCAATATTTTAAACAAAAAAAAATAAAAACTCCATTTAAAAATTGGGCTGGATTGTCTTAGAGAGCTGTCTTTGCCATAGACGGTCTCTCAGGAGACATATTAATATTTTATAGTCTTCAAATGGGACAAGTTGTAATCATGTATGATGAATGTGTGGATTCATTGTCTCCTCCTTCATTACATTTCATACATACAAACAATCTTCTTATATTCACATTCCATTTTTCAATGCAAAGTGGCTCCATATCTCATATCTTATATGCCACTCCATGCTATTGTCTATATATATATATATATATATATATATATATATATATATATATATATATATATATATATATATATATATATATATATATATATATATATATATATATATATATATATATATATATATATATATATATATATATATATATATATATATATATATATATATATATATATATATATATATATATATATATTAATGGAAAAAAACCTATGATGATAAAAAAAATAATTACATTAGTGATGATATAGTTAAATTCATAACAGTGCATTTTAATCGTGAAATATAAAACGAAGTAAATGAGAAAATTATAAATCGTAATGACAATTATATTTTTAAAAAAGCAAGTTTCTTCCATACTTATACAAAACTCGTAAATACACTCTATATATGTAAGAGATATTTGTGATTAAATTCACACTAAATCAATTTAATATATTAATTTACATCACACCCAAAAGTGTACTATCTAGAGACAATCTCTAAAGTCTCATTACATTTTTATACATCATATATATACATACAAAGCATGATCATAAAAATTGGATATCACTTAGATTACTAGCAAATTTGAGACGTGTTTCATACATGGCTTTAAGAGCTCAGCTAATATAATTATTAGCATATAGGCTCTTTATTTTAACGTCATCTTACTGGAAAACAGTCTCTTACAAAAATAGCTTTTAATTTCCTAGAGAAGAATAATGATCAAATACTTTTTTAGTTTTCCCTAATCCTATCCCAATATCACTAAAAGATTTAGACAATAATGGGCTATAACCAAATTTTTTGGTAGCAAAACCTTGTAAAAATCCCACCTTTTTGTTGTTATTATCATTGTTATTAGGTTCACATTCATCATTAAGATTAATTTCAATGAATGAATCAAGATCAATTGAATTACAATCCAATATTCCATCATGTAGGAAATTATTGGGCATTTGATCATACCCATGTTTCATTTGATCATACCCATGTTTCATTTGATCATTGGCCATGGTGTGATTATTCCATGAAGGACTAGAAGTAGAATTAGAATCAAATGATGATCTCCATGAGCTTTGTGGGGATGATGATGATGATGATGATGATAATGATGATGATGATGATGATGATGATGATGGGCTACCAATTCCTTGGATTTCTTTTGTTAACTTAATTGATTTGGAACGAACTTCTTCAAGTGATGGACCTCCTTGCATTAGTTTTAGTATCCTTGATGATTTTGTTCTCATATAAAACCCCCAATCCACTCTACAATGAAATTTAATAAGTATGAAATTACAGAAATAGTACAATTTTTTGCTTAGTTTTCTATAATAATACTAACTTTTGAAATTTATGAATAATACTAATGTGGGGTATTTCTCTAAAATATCTCTTATATGTAAAAAATGAACTATAGGAGATTATGTAACAAAAAGGTAAAATAGGGGTACTATAGGAGAATATGAGTAATACCACGTTAGGGGTACTATAGAATATTATGTAACTACGAATAATACCAATTTAGGGTACTATAAGAGATTATGTAAAAAAAAAAGGTAAATTAGCTAAATTTGAGTGGAAAAAATATAGGTTGTTATTTAAATATAAACAATTCACATTTACTCTATTTTTTAGCTTAGGGAATTGAAAAATATAGGTGTTTAAAATCGGATATCAGATCGACACATATTCGAAAATTTGGATACCCGGTTTTTTGGATAGTGAAAATCACTACCCGGTTCCGGTCCAAAAAAACCGGATAACCAAATTGGATATTGAATATCTCGTTATCAGTTTTTCAATTTTTGTTTTGTCTTTTTTTAAACACTTTTACGTTTTTTTCACATAAATATTTAAACTCACTTCGCTTTCTTTGTTTAATCAAGCTTATCTTTTAAACCATTAAAAAAAGTTTATTCTTCAAACTTAGAATACAAATCATTTTAGAAATATGAATGGATTTACAAAAGTTTAAATTAACAATAAATTAGTTATACAACTTAATTATAATTGAAAATTGTACATAGTAGTAAATTTAACAACCAAAACAAAATAAATTATGAAAAATATTTACATATTTTAAAAATAAAAAATAAAAAATTGAAAACTGAATATCTGGATACCCGATTTTGACATTACACTGGTCCATATCCGGTCTAAAAATCGGATACCCAATTTAAATTATCCGATTTCGAATACTTTGGATCGGATATTATTGAACACCCTTAATTGAAATAAAGAGGAAGATCCTTTTTTGAATATTTAATTTTGAAGGGAAGAGAATTAAAGAAATAAAATTCCTTAATTTATGCTCTCTTGAGAGACTTTTTTGTAAAGACAACTCTTAAAAGTTCAATCCAAATCTATATTTAGAGTTGTAACAATATATATTTAGAATTGGACTGTGCTTTTAAAAGCCGTTTTTACAAAAGACGGTCTCAAGTAAGAATATGTAAATAGTAAAAGGATTAGATGAGAAAATTACCCATTTTCATCTTGGTATTGAAATGTTCCTAATTCTTTAATAACATTAACATCACTTTTGAACTCAACAGCAAATTCTGTGGGACCATTTATAATTAAAAACTCCAACAATATTAATGAATTGTAAGATTGCCTCCATTTTTTCTTGTTAACCTCGTAAAACCTATACGTTTTTTATTAACATCATGAGCATTCATACAAAAGTAATTTTTTCAAATAAATAATCAAAACTTGAACAATTGAAAAGTAAATAGAAAATTTTTTAAAAAAAAATTTTAGAATTAAATTAACGGAAATAAGAAAAAACACGCCAATTTGAAGGTGGGAAAAAAATTCAAAAGACATAAAATCCACCCAAAAATACCTTGTTATTGGGTCAACCAGCCCCAAGTTCATGGGCTAGGTCAAAGGACCCAACGGCTTCAGTCAACTCTTCAACAAAGCCACCTTTAGAGTGAAATTACTAAAATACCCCTGGGACAACCAATCAGGGCATTTATTGCCTATGAAATACCCGCATTTATTACCATTTATTTATGGTATACTCTCTCTCTCTAACTACTCATTTGCATTCACTGACTTGAGCGTCGGAGGGGCTTTCTGGAAGAATGCCCCGAGCAAGTAACTGTTCATTTTGCAGGTCACCAGCTGAACCCGATTCCTTAATTAATAAATAGAAAAAGTACCTTTTGTGTAGAACATCAACAATTCTCCAATAATCTTCAAAATCATAGGATGCCTCGGCTATTTGATTCATGGATTTTATATCAGGGCACCACGGATTATCGTCTGTAACTTTTTCCACCAACCTTAATAATAATAATCAAAATTGTAACGTACTAACATTATAAAAGAATATTCAGAAATTCTTGTGAGGGATGGTCTCTTTGAAAGATCATTTCTAATTGGGTTGGCCAATTAGAGAAAATATAGAGTAAATGTAGGCAATAAACTTTATTAGATTGGACTTAAGAGACTAAAGACGGTCTCTCAGGAGACTAGCTGAAAAATATTTTTATATTCTTAATTATTTTAAAAATTATATATTTTTTTTCTTTTTTAAAAGCCAACACCATTTTCTGAGACATGCTATTCTGAGAGACCGTCTCTCAGAGAAGTGTCTTAGGTCTAGTCTATTAAAACTTAATGTCTATTCTTATGCTATATTTTCTTACATGGGCCAACCCAATCAGAAATAGTCTCTTAAAAAGACCGTCTCTACTCTCTCACAAGAATTTGCGTGAATTAAATAACTCAATAAATACATATTATGAGAATATACTATCTTACCAAAGATGGTCCAAAAAGTATCTTAAAATTACCATGCATAATATAAATTTTTAATGATTTCTTTTCTAGTTTTTGGTACGATCAATTTTATATTAACCATAATAATTTAATTAAAAATTAATATTATTACAGGAAAATTGGAGAAAATTTAAATAATTCACACTAATTTTTATGAAGTTAAAACAAAATTTTAAGATTATATAAACTTACAATTCTGCTTTAACTCAAAAAAAAAAAAAAAAAAAAAAAAAACTTACAATTCTGCTTCAGAAACATTGATAAAAGTCATTGTTGCTGTTTTGTATTTATCCCTAAGGAAAGTGGATGCCCGTCTGATTAACAAAGTACTCATTTTTTATTTTTTTGTTCTTTTGGTGAAAAATTATGAAACCCTAAAAATTTAAATTATATTGGGTTTATTATAATTGAATTCATGATTTCACATTTTTTTTTAAAAAAATTAGAATTAATGGTAAGAGTTAAATATGCGGTAATGTGTGCCAAGAATAAATGAGTTTTAAAAATATTTTATGACTGAATAATACTCTTAAAATATTTGAGGATCTGCGGCTTTTTCTATCAAAAAAGATTGGTGGAGGTTTGACGTAGTCTTTTTGTCTCTTTAATTTATTATTAACGTATTGTCTATATGAATTAAAGAAAGGAAGATTAATGCTTATAAGCGTAGTTAACACTCAGGGGGTGTTTGGCATGTGGAAATGGGAATATGGGGAATCAAAAATGGGATTGGGATTGGAAATTAATTGTTGGAAATTGTTAAAATATAATCTAAATCCTTGTTTGGTATATGTGGGAATGGAAATGAGAATAAATTATAAATTTACCATTTTGTCCTTTTTAAATAAAATAACACATGTATATTTTTTTTAATTAATAATGGGTAAATTAGTCTTTTTACCCCTTATCTCAATTTCCACCCCCAAATCAATTATTCTTGGGAATTAGGGGGTTTAATCCCATTCCCAATCCCACCTTAAATTCCCATTCCCATACAACAAACATGGGATATAAAATTTTTTAGATTTAAATTCTCAATCCCATCTCCAATTCCAACATACCAAACACCCCCTCATAGTTTCTCAAAAATATAACACTGTAAGCCATTGCTCATGCTGCTCATTGTAAAAATAACAAACCCTTAAACCATAGAAAAAGTAAAGCCGAGTTTGGCAAGATCGACTAGAAATGATCGTGTGCAAGTTAGATAATATTTTTATTACTTAATTCCTAGGTCAGATTTTTAAAAGTAAATTTTCCTTAATTATATTATTAACATGAGTATTTGATAATTTGGTTATAGATTTGATTATTAGCGATTTGTTACTTTAATTTTTTGCAGAGATTTCTTTCTTTCATGTGGAAAAATATCACTACCCGAACAAACAAACAAACAAAATTATTAAAAAAAAAACACTTTGGCCTACAAAGGATTAATCCATATGACCATATGCTTAAGAACTAAGCCAAAGTCTCAACATATCATACTTAATCATTACACACATCAAGGTCCAAAGTATCAACATATAGACAATTTCCTAAATTGATCTCCTTTCCATAACTCTATAAAATAGTACTCCTCTGTTCCTTTGAATTTACAAACGTTCAGTAGCAAATTTAAAGGGATAAAGGGAGTAAACAGTAGGTTTATTGGGCCATTTGATGGCGGAAGTATCTGGAAGAGCACAATCATTAAAAGGAAATGGATCCATTAAGCGTTTTTCGAGTGTCGGGTTACGAACTACATCATTTACATGTTCTTAGGGAACCCGGGTGAAAAACCTTATTAAAAGACGGAAGATCTTGTAGTTGATCTCTCCTGGTAGCAAACCCACCGAAAAGAAAAGTTTGATGCGTTCTTGTTTCTTACTTTCTCCTCCCGGTGCCAATAGATAGGAACTCGAAGCTCCTTAGGGCATCATCTCGTCCTGGTCTAACAGCAGAACCGCGAGCAAGAGTAGACGTTTTTGACTCAAAACTAGGTTGAATCCTCTGGGTCGTAGACATACGACCACTGGTCGAGTGTAGCCTGCTTGTTCGACTATCACTTGGCTCACCAGATGAGCCTGGCCTACTTGATGATGCAATTGCTCTCTTTGAAGTACTCCCATTTCGAGAACTACGACCTCTTTCACGATCGGCATGCTGAAGAGTACAAAGAACAATATTATATAAGTGTCGACATTACCAAAACTTATCTTCACTAATTCTAGTTAGAGGTGTTCATTCGGGTCATCGGGTTTTTTTCGGTTTAGGTATTTTGGGCCGATTTAAATTTGGGTTTTGTATCCACTTTCGCTTTTACAAAACTATAAATCCATTTTTTTAAGTCGGGTTAATCGAGTTCGGTTACAAGGTCGGATCATCATGTTTGTTTTGAAAACCTATACTCCTTGCGCAATCTGGTAAGACTGTTGAGTCATCAAAACAAGTACATTCCAAATAAAATAGATCATATTTTTTTGGGTTTCAGAATGAAGTGCCGAGCGTTCAAAACTATGTCGAGCCTCAGAGCAGCAAGGATATGGCATGGGTTCTTGACAGGGGACGCCTAGAAGGCAAAGCATTTACACGTACTTACCATATCCTTAGATGACGGATCATCTGATCTATGACGTGGATCACCTTGTGAACCCGATCCAGGATTATTTCTTCTAGTAAATGCTTCAACTGCACCCGAAAATCTATCCCTGATTTCTTGTCCAACTGCATTATAGACAAAGACCCTTTAATACCTTGTCAACGCTTTAACGAAGAATTTGCCGAGTCTCGCACAAAATACCTGATACTCTCTCGGTCCTTTCAGCAGAAGGTCCAGGATTCAACATGGGTTTCACCGTTGGCTGCATGATTAAGTTAAAGTAAGAATATATAAGAAAAGTCGATTTTTAAACGATGCCTAGAAATAACGCCAATATACTGACCCGTGGTTTGGAGCTGGAACCTATTTGTGGATATTTCAATATTGTCCAGTCAAATACATAGTCAAATTGGTAACCTGTGCCAACAAAACAGCATTTAAGACCCGTACTACCAAAACGTAACACCAACAACCCAAAATCTACAAGCAAGACTTATAAAACCATAAGCTCGTCGCTTCTAAGCGCATATCCTCACCTTCCCGAATGAAAAGGTCCCGGAATAATCTTTTAAGATAAGAGTAATCAGGCTTGTCATCGAATCGTAATGAACGACAATAGTGGAAGTATGATGTGAATTCCGAGGGATGATTTTTGCAAAGAACCTGAAATAAAAAATTTTTAAAGACAAAAGACATACTACTAAGTCGTAAAAGTCTAGAATCGCGCTAAAGATTGATAATAGATGTATTATCGGACAAAGGAATAGCTCAACTTATTTGGAAGACTAATCCAACAAAAATACAAGGAAAAAAATGATATTACCTCTATGGGTGTAAGCATTTTCTTTTCACTGATTTTGTCGTACTTCTGCTTCTTAGTTCCAGCTTTCAAGCCTTGCCATGGAAGGCTGAGAAAAGGAATCACTACATATATTAGAAAAGAAAAAATGGAACGGGTAATTAATAGAGGGGGAAATGACAAAATGTTGATATCTACCTTCCCCTCAAAAAATACATGAGCACATAGCCGAGGGACTCTAGATCGTCTCGTCTGCTTTGTTCTATTCCAAAAAACGGCAAACGATTAGCATCAGTAACAAGTTCAAAAATAACAGCCGCCATTTAATGGCGGGGAAAAGTTTAGTCTTCAACAAGGAGAACGTCCAAGGTCAATGCTAAGCATACTCACCAACACCAAGATGTGTATTGACACTGGCGTATCGAGCAGTTCCGGTGAGGTTCTTGTTTTCTCTGCACAATGCTAAGCATTTAGCACTAAGCTAAAAATAGAGATGACACCGACAACACAAAAAATTATACTTAAGGAACGGTGTCAAGTCTACATAAATGAGCATCTATAGAATATCAAAGTACCTATAAGGTATGTGTTTATGTGTTTGAAGATCTCGATACTTTTTTGCAAGGCCAAAATCGATGACATAAACCTGTGGAAGTATTGCGCAGAAAACGTCAAAATGTTATGTACTTCTTGACATTCGGATAAATGCAAATATTATGGAAACAATGGTGAAAACATGCAACGTAATAAACGATACAAAATAAAAACTGTTGACCTTTCCGTACATTTTCCATTACATACCAATCAGTTGTGATTGGCATTTATGTATGAAACTTTTCTCTAATACTACTATAGAACTGACTACAAGAATTAAGAAAAGTCGCTTTCAATGCATTTTTGTGTATTTTACCCTTCTTTGGATGGTAGGTGAAAAAGTAATGATGTGATAAGTGAGAATAAAGGTGGGGTAAAATAGAGAATTATTGAGTTGTTTTTTAGCCAAAGATGGAAAGAGTGCAATATTGTGAAACAACCAAAAAAGGTAATAAATGCAAGTATTATAGAACGGAGGAAGTAAATTCTTGACTGGTCTTCAGGGGTCACAAAGATGTCACGGTCAAACTCAAATAAAACCCGATCTCAACAACATGGAGTCAAATACATGAACCAAAATTAATCAATATGAGAAATCATCATTACATATTAAATACTTAGATAAAACGGCAATTTTTTTAAAAAAAAGAAGGAATGACAACAGGCCATAAGAGTTCGAGATGAAATCAAATATGAATATCTATCTCAAATCAACGTCTAAAAATTCGATCTAAGTTAGAATCAAATCGAACTACAAATGATCAAGTAAACCATGCAGCCAACCTCATAGTGAAGAGCTGGAGAAATAATTTGCAGCCCAAAACGTACCTGATTTGCCTTCCGTCCAAGACCCATCAAAAAGTTGTCGGGTTTTATATCACGGTGAAGAAAACCTCTCGAGTGCATGTACTCAACTCTATTAATCTAGTAAGAGACAGGGAAATCACATTAGCATGAAGCTACATAGCAGTGCAAATAAGAATTAAGTAAGAAGCTTACCATCTGATCAGCAAGCATTAGAACTGTCTTCAATGAAAACTTGCGGCTGCAATAGTTAAACAAATCCTCCAGGCTGGGACCAAGAAGATCAATAACCATAACATTGTATTCACCTTCTACTCCAAACCATTTGAGATGGGAAATACCAGCTTCATTACACGCCGCAAACAAAATTTCATTGAAACCAAATGAATCAGACAACATTCACAGGAAGAGAACATATAGTGTCGGAAAGAGAGAAAGTGAGTGGTAACTTACTGCCTCCTTGAAGAAGCATGTACAATTTCGACTCATAATGCAGTTGAGGGTGTTTTGTCTTAGTAGATTCCTACAAAGAACAAAACAAGTAAGCTCAACTGCCCAAGTATACAGTATGGTTTATCACCCTATTCGGCTAATTACACGAACAAAACCAAAACAATCTATATCTGAAATCTACATGAAAGAAACACAAAAATGTCAAGGAACCAACTCAACCAAAGCTTAAGCTGATGGTTAAGGCTCCAAGATATGTTATATGCTCTAACACGCCCCCTTACACAAGGCCCATTGGTCTAGCAGTGTGGTGCGCATAAGCGCTAAATATTCCACTTTAATGAGGGGTGGTTGAGATTCAAACCCGCGACCTCTCATCACATTGGCTTCTATACCATGTCAAGAAACCAACTCAAACAAAAGCTTAAGCAAGAATCATATGTCAAGGAACCAACTCAACCAAAAGCTTAAGTTGATGGTTGAGGGCGCAGAATATGTTCTATACTCTAACATCATAAAGTAACCCAACTCTATACTTTCTAAATAGGTAAGTTTCCATATAGAAACAAGGTTCCCTTCTAATCAGTACAAGCAGCTAGCACAAAGTTTCAAGTTTTCAAAGACAAAAAAAAAAAAGCACCAAGAACTACTAGATATTGCAAGAGCAAGCATATGATATGATCTTAAATCAAACCAACAAAAGTCCAAGCCATTAAAAAGAGGAAAGATCAGGACACAAACCAGCTTAACAGCAACTTCCTCACCATTCTGTACATTGATACCTGCACCAACAAAAATAAACACAATTAAGACAAGGTAATATGCATAGAATCTTCTAGATTAAATTAGAAAAAGGTAACAAATACCCTAATTATATACCTAAATAGAGCTCCCCAAATGAACCACTTCCAATCTTCCGACCAAGCTTAAACTTCCCACCAATGACACGATCCATAATTAAGCACTTCACAAAACTTCAGCTATCTCAACTCAATTTTAGAACCCAAATGATTATTATTTTTCAAAATTAAACAGAAAATTGCCCCCCACTAAAATTTAGAGGAAAGTAAATAAAATTTCTATAAAATTAAAATTTTATAGAACTGAACTATCACTTTCTTTACAAGTAAAACTTCCCTCTAAAAGGGAATGATAAGAGGAAAAAAAAAGACCCCTTGGATCAACTAATTTTTACCAAAAAAACTACTATAATTTGTACAGCTAAAATACAGGAAGAAAACTTCAGTTTTTGACAAATTCTAAGAGAAAACTTCAATCTTTTTTCAAATTGAAGAAAACCCAGTTTATATTTTAGAAAAAACAAATACCCATCTAATTAGATCCAGCTGGAATAAAGAGTTGAAAAAAGGGGGCAGCATAATTAATACTATAAAAAGGGGGAAAAGAAGAAAAACCCTAAAACTCAAATTCAACAACTACAATTCTTACTGGGTATATGAACCAAATTTTCAACTATCAAATGACATTGCCCAAAAATTGGCACAGCAAATGATACAATAGTGAAGATAGAGAAAGATAAAAGATGAGAAAAATTGAATCTTTAAGAAATAGTAATGGCTATGACTTAATATAAGACTAAGTTTGGATCTATGTAAGAAGGATGAGAAATAATGAAAGATTTTCCATGAAAATATTGATGAAAAGGAAAGAAGGAGGAGAAGAAGAAGAAGAAAGTCTTTAGGGAGGAGAGAGATTGAAAAGAGGATAAGAAAAGAAAGCAAATGATGATGAACAAAGAAGCAAAATAAATGTGATTATTGTTTGTTAATGGAATTAAGACTAATTAAAGTTTTACTAATTGATTACTTAATTTATTAGTAAGAGAGTATCTTTTGCTTTTGTGTAGTACTACAATATAATTTCTTAATTGAAAATTTAATCATTACAATGATGAGATTTTTTTATAATAATGGAGGGTTGGAGATAGGTTTGGGTTAGGGATGGTGATGAAGCTAAGACTCTATTGGATCTGCTTTGTATTTGTTTTTACTTTTACGGTCCGTTTGGTAGGTGGTGATAAATCTTGGCAATGAAAATGAAAAACTAGTGTAATTTTGGTTGAAATCTTGATGGCCATGCTTGAAACCTTCAATCATCTCATTTTGTTCATAAAATTCATTCCAATGCA
This sequence comes from Amaranthus palmeri, assembly GCA_019776075.1. Taxonomy (NCBI): domain Eukaryota; kingdom Viridiplantae; phylum Streptophyta; class Magnoliopsida; order Caryophyllales; family Amaranthaceae; genus Amaranthus; species Amaranthus palmeri. Next base: position 1,673,327 of record JAAKBH010000282.1, read on the forward strand.
TTACCAATGTGAGAGGTGGTATTAGGAGGTAATAGAAATTTGTGAATAAAAAAACTTTTTTGTGATCAAAGTTTCATTACCATGGGAATGACATGAAAGTTTTGATGAAAATTTACACTATAAATCATTCCCATTACCACCATTTAGTACCACTAACCAAACGGGCCATTAGGATTTGGGTTTATGTTTTTGAGACCTAGTGGATTTGAATTTGAGGTCGAATTACAATAAGATAGATAAGTCTGGGTATGGGTCTAGGATATAAGGTCTTTAGACTCAGACCCTTTCTCTTGACCCATTTAAGACCCAGACACAATAGACCCGAGCTATTATGCAATTTAAAATTAGTTTAAAGTTTGCTCTACGCTTATTGTTACATTTATTTAGACTCAATTTAAACTTAAATGTAACTCACTAATTCATATTAGTACTTATTAAATCTTTAACGGCTCGTTTTGTTAGATGTATTAAATGACGGTAATGAGAATAATTTATAATGTAAAATTTTATCAAAAGTTCTATATCATTACCGTGGTAATGAAACTTTGATCCCTCAAAACGTATTTTTGTTTACAACTTTTCATTACCACCTCTCCCAATGATAATGCATATGAATGAATTTTATGAGAAAAAAAATAAGATAAAAAATAAGATGATTGGAGTTTTATAAGCAAGGCCATCAAGGTAGCCAAGAGATTTTTCAACCAAAATTACGTTAATTAGTTTTTCATTTTCATTACCATTGTTTATTACCATTTACCAAACGAGTCATAAATGTCAAAACATTTAAGTATGATTATTCAAATCAAAACCCGTTTAGGACCCCTTTAGAACTCTAGACTCATTAGTTCGATAGATCTAAATTCGAATTTAAAAATTTGTTAAACCCTAAAAATTCAGATATAAATATGGCAAGTAATTAATGAGTCTGGATTCGAATCTAATTAGACACGATCCATTATCATTCCTAAATCCTAATTTAGGTTTTGCACTTTTGGACTTTGATCCATTTTTGTATTGTAATTAACCTAAAACAACGAGACAAATTTTCTAAGAAACATAAGATAACTCTTTTGGACCTTTTGTTGTTTCTTTATTTTTGTGTAAGTGGTTGGTTGGGTGTTTTGGGGAATAAATGCCTTTATTTCACTTTGGAATTTTGTTTAGACATTATTATTTATTATAATAATGGTTTTATATAATAGAATAAAGGATTTACAAAAAATTGGTGGGGAGTCGAGCAACAAGTTGAGCACCCACATTTTTGGACTTTGACGTAAAGGTTTTACAAAAATGTATGCTCGAGATTTGGTGATACTTGAGTTGCTCACAACAACCGATGCGATCCTTGATAGCAGGTCAAGGGCGTCTTCAGCTAGCTCCTCAAAGGTGGAAAAGGCAAAAGGGATAAATCTGTAGCCGTTCTCCTTGCACTTAGCAGTGTATTTCTTTCGCTTTAGTTCTACAACATTAGCTAGGGAGACACCAGGGGCCCATGAGAAGGCTCCTGTGCCAGTAAAGGGCGAACCTCCAGTTACATCTACACAAGCATCTTTACCCTGAATCCAATTAAACAATAAACGATCTGTTGGCCTTAGATCTTTCCCTGTTTTCGGAGAGAACCCCATTGGCGCCTCCTTACGGACGGAGATCCCAACTTTACAGTAGATATACACATGCATGTCCCAAACAAAATTATGTCGAAACTTCACACCGACATCACTTGAGCAATGGAATGTGTGATCCTTTGCTTTCTTCACTACAACAAATTAAGCTTTTTGCGACATTGGATTTAGTGGCATTAAAAATATGAATTAATGCCACTAATTCATATTTTTAGTGTAATAATTATTGATTTTTATTTTAAGTTCCACCATAAAGTAATTTAGCGACAGTTAATTTGATCTTTAGTGGCATATGTAATTGTCATTATAGTCTTTAGTGACATTTGTCACTATATTTTTATTCCATGACTAGTGACTACCTGGCCATTAACTGCTAATCCAAGTATCACTACAACCTCCTATAAAGTAATGGTGATCCAAAGATAACATTATATCACTATAAGAGTCACCATGATTGTAAACTTAAAAATAAAAAATAATTATGTAACACTACAAAACAATTTCAAATTTATTGTCCAAGTGGTAGAAATCTAAATTCTAAATCAAACAATACTAAAGTACATATTTTAACTTTAAATATAAGAAACTCTTGTGTAGATTTAATCTAAACTAAATTAGTTTTTAATAAATTTGAAAAATATCAAACTATTTAATTTTATCTAATCTAATTATACTCCTTCCTATTCTAGGACACATTATTTGTTAATCACTCTAAAATTGTACTTTATTTTATTATTATTCTAAACTTGTTTGTTTCAATTTAATAAAAAATTTATTAACATCAACTCTTAATAATTTTTTAATTTCAAACTTCTATTCATACCCTTCACAGTATTCTGCCACTACTTTTTCACCGATGTGGGATTCTCCCCCCCCCCCCCCACCCCAAATTGAAACTTACAGAAGAACAAATGGGAGTACCTGTCAGTCGGGGATAGTAGAATATTCATAGACCATAGTATGATGATTATTCTACTTTCATAGATCACCATTGATGGAGCTTAAGTGAAGAGTATCATTAAATTGAGCTTCCCAGCAAAATTGGCATTAGATAGGAATCAAGAAATGCAGGGTGGATCAACCGGCATTGGTTACGGTTTGAAATATCAGGCAAGCTTTTACCCTTAATTTATACCTAAACCTAATTCCCGTTCAGTTTTATTTGATTCGTACATCCAGAACCCGCAATTTTACGCTTATTCGTTTGTCTGATTAATTGTTTTTCAAATTTGTGATCTTACAGGCAAGATGCATTGCGGATGTTAAGGCGGATACAGATCATACCAGCTTCATCGCTGGTACTCTCAGTCTCAAAGAAGAAAATGAGGTCAGTTATTTTATGATTATGTTTGAACAATCTGAAATAGTATACATTTGAAATTAGGATCAATTGCGGATTATGGGCATTTTCTTATTCCCATTTTTTTGTTTTTATAGTTGATTGCGCATGATTGCTTAGTTTTGTACTAGTTGCATTTAATTTTGAATTTCTTTCACCATTTTTGTTTATTACTCCATAGTTTTCTATGAGTGGGATACATCGGGTATGATGATGATGTTTTAGTTTATTACACGTTTTGGTAATTTTTATTTTACTTTTGAAATCAGAAATGATTTGAATTCAGAAGTCAAGCTTCTGAATTTGATTATGATTTCTTTATTTGCATTTAGTTGACGAGCATTTTGTTTGGATAATTTTTTATATGTTATTATTTTTGGAATTTGATCAGGGATTTGTAAGAAACAACCTATATTTGTTATTACAATGGTAAGGTTGCATAATCCAACCCCAATAACACCGCATAGGAACGAGCACCGATAGCATGCTGCTGCCTTGTTGCCACAATGCAAGATATTGGCCACGACGACCACAAAACTATCCACATTTACCGCATAAGTTGTTGCGTGGCTGCTATGTTGACTGCAACTGAAACTACATTTTTTGCACTATGATATTTGTTGTCTTTAGAATTGGTAATTGTACGATTTTTGAAGATGATGCATTTGAATATGAATTCCGTTTAAGCTTTCAGCTAATGGTGAATTTGTTCAGATAAAGTGTTGATTGCCGCTTAAAGGCGTGAATTCTGAAATCTGGCTTAATTTTTGTTTGATTGGATTTGATCATGGAGTTATCAGTTATGTTCTATTAGTTAAACACACGTTTATTTTTTTGTATGTTTAGTAAGTGGTTTTAGTGCGATTGATCATGAGCCATTTTTGTTCTTTAAGCTTATCGCACATATTTTATTCAGGTGCATTTGATTCGTCTTTCCAACGGTGGAACTGAGTTGGTATGTGAAGGGTTGTTCTCTCACCCAAATGAGATCTGGGACATTGCTTCTTGTCCTTTTGATCAGCGCATTTTGTCAACCGTCTCTTTCAATGGTAAGTAGATTCTTTTTTTTTTTTTTAATTTTCAGTTACTGTTGGACTTGTACAATGCAGAGTTAGTTAATGGCTTTGATTGTAATTTAAGTTGATGTCTTTGTACACATTATATTGGTATTTTGAAATGTGATTTTTGATAGTAGTCAAACTGCATATACAATTTTCAACATTTGGCTCGTCTTGTTTTTGGGAGATTGGGGCTATGAATGTTTAGAGTTGCGCATTTGAGGAAGTATATGGAAGAACATTGGGTTCAAGTACTAGTCCTTTTTTTGTATGGACAGATCAAGAGGAAGGAAAATAGATCACATTGAATGTTCCATTATTTGAACAAAATTTGAGTAGATCTATTCTCTTGGGAGATTTGTTTTGTGTGTTGTTTAAAATGTGGGGATATTTTAAAACTAATGGGATGATAGGGTTTTAACCACTTAGCTGCCAAGAGGATGCAATGGTGCTTTAGGAAGAGGCGATGATTGGGGAACTGTTTCCCTCATTTCAGTGGTGACTATAACCTTGTATATTTGGTGCTTTTACTAAATGTTCACGTTGAAATGAAATGAACATGATAAAGTATCTATAATAAATGTCTAGGTTGTCCTTTTTTTAAATCCAAGTTGTTCAACATAGTTCTTTTCTTCTTATACCTTCACTCCAATCTCCAATGAAGGAATCCATTTCAGTTTAAAGTAGCATATATGTTTTAGTGCTATGAGTATGGTGTCTACGAGTGTAGGAGCTTGAAATTTGTAATCCTAGGGGAGAGATGGGTAGTTATCGCCTAAATTTAGCAATATTCTATTGGCTTCTCATTTCTACTTCTATCTTGACTCAATTTAAATCTTTTTGATTTTAACGCTAGCTTACCCTATCATTAACCCCATGTCTAGTTTCGCTCACTAATACGATGCTATCAGCAAACAAACATGGCCCATGAAACATTTTTCTAGATTGGATAGGTCTTGTCAATTGATATCTTAACTAGAATTGTTGTTTTACAAGAGTTGACTTAAAGCAAAATCTCGATGTAGATTGTAGGCCAATAGTGATTGGAGATCTTAAGTCGCTCCTGCATATATCCTAACATTGCTAGTACTTCGTCATTCATATGTTGGATGTGGCATTTCTTGTTGTTACTATAACCCACCAAAGTACTTTCCTTTTGTAATTGTTACAAGCCTTTATCTGGTTGATAGCCTACAATACTTTATTTGTTGTCGCATTAGATTGACAACTTCCATGATAAATTTTCTTGGCTTATAATTGTGCATGTTCTTTGACGATGGTCTATCACCCTCTTTGATAACTTGATGGTGTGACTTAGAAGCTTAATTCTCTGATAGTTAGGTTAGTTTTACACAACTTCTTTGTTTTTGTTTATAGGTAATTTAGTGTTTACCCTCAAGTCTTTTCACATTTGATTTGTTCTCCATAGCTTGCTAAAGGTTAGTTTATCAATTCAAATTAATATGTTTTAAACATTTCCAATCTCTATGAAATTATTGTCATGACTCATGACCCATTAGTGTACTTCATTTTTATTAAGGCTTTCTCTTCTTTGTTTATTCATCTTCCTATTCTCTTCCACTCGTTCCATCAAATTTTTTGTTCTCGTTCCCCATGAAATTCTTACTTGTTCCACCAAGTAATTTTTACGCCTTTTATGCCACGTGCTAATTACTAACATCATATGTTTGTGTAAAATCCAAAATAGACTCCTTCACTCCTCATTTCTCGTTTCATATCCAAAACCTCTATGCTCCTATTTAACTTTTATGCGCCCAACATGTGCGTTTTAATTGTCATCAATATACAACTTCTCTTTTCTGATGTTGGGATACGTTGCACCACACTGTCTAGGAAATTGTTTCCTTTGCTTCTTCTACTTGAGGTTGAGCTTAGGTCCACTCTATGACATGTGGCTGAAATATGGTTATAGCGGTTTCCTATTAGGATTTTGAGTTTTAAAAAGCATCCTTAGAATACTGTTTAGTGTTTAGAAATCCATGGCTTTAGGTGCGAGGTGCAAAGATTTTGTGAAATATACTTCATTGATCAGTATGCTTTCTAATCTGCTATTGTATGAATGAATTAGAGTCTTTTCTACATCATATAATGTGTTGGGCAATGTAGCCACACTGATGGTACCTGCCTGCTTTGTGCTTACTGCCTAGATGTTTTGTGACATACCTTCAAAACTTACTACTTAGATATAGGAAACCCTGGGTGTGTTTTCTTTTCTTATCCATGAAACGTTCTAGTAACCATATTTTGTATGATTTAGATTCTCAAGTTCGGGAATGAAATGCATCTTAGATTCTGTTAATATGCAATCTAGTGATGGCATAGCCTGTATTTGGAGATTTGTATGACGAAAACCTAGCAACAATTAGACAGCTCCAGGTTTTTATCTTGTAAATCTGTCAATTGTACAGTTTTCTTTATCAAAAAAAAATATGTCAATTATATTGTTAATTGACTGCACTGTTTTGTTAATTCATCGTTAACAAAGTTTTTCTCTTATCGAAAATGGTATTTGTTGCTCATTTTCTTCTCCATTTCTGTAAAGGTCAATCATATGGAGCAGCCATATGGCAGATTCCTGAATTGTATGGCCAGTTAAATTCGCCTCAGCTGGAAAGGATAACTGCTCTTGACTCTCATAGTGGTAAAATTGGATGGTGAGCCGTCATGTTTACTTTATGCTCATTTTGTTAACTCTACGACTCTTGTTAGTTTAATGATTAATAAATGATCTATTTCATTCTGAATGTGAAGAAATTTGTTGTGTTTCATGTTTTGCAAGATAGGCAACTCCATTCGATAATTAATTTCTTCATTTTATGTCGAACTTGATTTTTTGTGAAACTTTTACTTTTGTAATGTGGTCTTTTTAGCAATATGCTAATTTTTCAATTTTTTTGCTTGAATGGGCTTCCGTGTCAAATCCAGAGTTTTTGTGTCCTTGTATTTCATTATCATTTTTTCTGATGTTTGTTCTGCAGTGTTCTTTGGTGGCCTACTGGAAGACATGATAAGATAGTTAGTATTGACGAACAGAACCTGTTCTTGTGGAGTTTAGATGCTTCAAAGAAGACGGCACAGGTATTAAAACTATCGCACAGTGTAATTTGGCTTCACATATATTTTTATTGTGTGGTTTTCCATATTTTTGGAATGCTTACTGCTATATTGCTTGAGCTTGGCCACACAAAAGTACAAAGAATATATATGTGTAGTGTTTACATACGGCGAAGTTGTGTGAAACAAACAATACTACTGTAGAGGTAGGATATATTCAAAACTCTTGATCTCCTAAATCCACGTGACTCTCAAAAGCCCATACTTGATTCCAATTCCAATTATACGAAACCATAGATTTTTCGTATACCTTGATGGCCAATGTACCCCCACTCTAACGGCCAATGTAATCATCTCAAAACTTTGGCAACCCAACATATTTCCATTTGTCTTTTCTAGGCAACAATAACTTCTTTCGTTATTTATAGAACATGGTTGGTTTGAACCATCTTATCCCAAGCAATGGTAATTATATGTGGCAAAGCCAAAGAACTTGGGGACAAACAAGTAGAAAGATAATTTAAGGACTCTTCTGCCACAAGACACTGATTACTAAGTATGATGAGCAACAAAGCCACTATTTTTTGTCTCTCATTTCAATGTTTCTTTTGATGTCAGTGATTATTCACATAAAGCCATTCACAATTCTCTGCAAATATTTTGCATATGAGCTTAGAAAACAATTTCACCAGGATAGTTGGGTAATAAAAGGTTCTTGACTTCTGAATTCATACTTCTTAGTCTCACACTCCTCCATTGAATGATGAAACAGCCACTCCAAAAGTAATCAAGGAATGGGTAGAACAAGAGATATTGTTGAATTTGCAGCAGCTTTATCCGAAAAATCTTTATTATATGTGTGTCTGTATCCGTGCTTATGTGTCTATAAATCTTTATTATTTTGAGACAACATATTGTCTTTGTTCGAGTTTTGTCTCACTTCCTGCTTTCAGCCCCTTTTCTCTATTTTCAATGGTGTTGTTGGTGAGAAATTTTTTGCCGAGTCAATTTTGCTAAAAATGGACGCCTTCCTCTTATATATCTTTTTATTCTTATTCAGATGCTTCTGCATTTTTTAGGTACATTCACAGGAATCAGCTGGCATGTTGCATTACTTAAGTGGTGGTGCCTGGGATCCTCATGATGTAAATGCTGTTGCATTGACAAATGAATCAGCAATCCAGCTTTGGGACCTACGAACAATGAAGTATGCTCTCATTGTTGATCCATCTTTTCGCTTTCTGAACTCTTACATAAGATGTAATTGTTCCTATCGTCATTATTAGTTTTCGATCATTTGCATCTGTTGTTCTGTATATGGTTATAATTATTGCCATTATTGTATGATCTAACTAAACTTGGATTAAGTTAGTACTATTTGCCATTTGCTAGAATACTCTGTAATGATTGGACATAGTGTGTTCAGCTTCTTTTCCATAGTGAAATTATCTATTTAGAGTGCTCAACCTCATTTTATCCATTCTGATATAGAAGTATAAGGCTCTGGCATTGTAGGTGTGATATAGAAGTATAATATATTATAGATTCGAAAGTCAAACTCATGTTTTTGAAGGTGAGAGTGAAACATGTCTCAGTGTGTTGACTTTATTTCAAGGGTAGTCTACTTTATGACGTTTATGGTGTGGGAGGATTTCAGATGGAGTAACAATTACTATTTTCCCGATGGAAATAAAAAATATCTCCTGAAATTTACACTTATTTAACATATCTTTGCCTACTTGCCTCTGTAAGGGGGGCAGGAGATGTGATATGAGATGAGAAACATCAAATTTATGCTTGACAAGCTTGTATTAAACCTGACAGCAATGTGCTTTTCCATTATGATAGATCGTATAACCTAGACCTATACATGACCTTTAACAGATTACGACTTCTGTTAATGTGAATTTTACCCTTTTTTGTTTTAAAAAAGAGAAAGCTTTGTGGTCCTCTGTTAGTATGATGTAGCGCTAAATTTATGGTTTGTGGCTATGTTAATTTGTAAGGCCTTTTAAGTAGCTGTTCGACTGAACCTGGTGGTTTTTGATCGGATTATCCTTTCAGATTAATTTAATTGCTCTGCAGTTGGGGATTATAATACAGTGTGTTCCACCTGGATTAATTAATAGTATAGTATTCTGAAGAAATTCTTTTCACAAGCTTAGTTGTGTTTGAGGTTAAGAAAGAGCAGCATATGATAAGGTTCAGTAAGTTGGCTTGGGTCCAAGACCTTAGGTTAAGTTGCTCGCCTCATCAACGTGAGACAATTAGCTTAAAAATAAGATTTTGTGATACAAACAGGCTGCAGAAGTGGGAAAGAGGCACCAGCTGCACAATTTTGTGAGCCATTGTTTTGTCCGGCATTGTTCATAAGGTCTCTGCACAGCCTTTTCAAACACTGATGAAGAGTTATGTACAGACCTTCATTAATTGGTAAAAGTTTTCCCAATTTTTGTGGATATGATCATCTTGACTTGGCTTGCCGTATTTTCTTCACCTCAAAACAATGATCTTCAGTTGAAATAAGTTTAATTTAGTAAGAATACATTGTAATTTGTAAAAATCAATTTGATTAAGTAAGTTCAGCTTCAATAGGTAAAACTACAAAGAAAGACAATGGGGAAATCAGAATTAGAAATTGATTAATGAAGTGTAGTAAAAATTGGTTTTGATCAGTTAGATCCATTAAAAAATCAATTTATCTGTTAACATCCTTGGGTCGCATTTTCTATTGGAGTCAACAAATGTGGAAACGGTTTGAGATGCTCTAGGATATGTTATGAGCTGCCATGGATACTTGAACAGGTAACGGAGAAGTTGAAAATAATGATTGACTTTAATAGATGAATCATCAAGGATCAGAGAGGCTGGATTCTCTTTAAGAAAACTAATAATCTACAATTAACTCTCACATTGACCCAATGATTCTTTAACGATATTGAGATGATGCGATGCTTTTGTTGTAGACTTTCTGTATAGAAATTTATGTCATTTCTAACTGCGTATCTTTTTATCATGCTTCTTTGTAACAGTTATACTGTATGTTCATAGTACACCATATAGGTTATAGGATACTTCATTTCACCTTACTGCCATTATCTTTCAATTATATATTATTCACAATTCGTGTCACCAAAGAAGCTTTATGTATGCACTTGTACATTTGTATTTACACTCCAAAGTCCAAAAGGGGTATGTATTTGTGTGCCTGCATGCCTGTTGTTTTATTGAAAGGCACGGTGATCAATACATTATTGAATCAAGCCAATGTCATTTGTTGTGTTCACTGCTCATTGCCCAAATCCTTTAAGAATTGTTTATCTCAGAAAACTACTCAATCAGAGAGTTGTGCAATGCTCGTTGTGTCTCTAAGAATTTCCATTCATGACCTTGAAAAGGGTGTAGGGAAGTTCAGAATGACTATTCGGAACGATTGTTTGCTCATTACAGAGGTTGATGGAAGATAACATTGCTGTAAACTCTTTGAGGTAGTTGCAGAAATATGATTAATCTAAGGGGAGCGTATGTTTCACATTAGAAGTTCTTTGTACCATAATAAAGGGAGTGACCAAGCTAGGAGAAATTGTGATAGTAATAGTGGACCATGATGATTAAAAGAGCATCAAAGCTGTCGTACTCGTACCCTGAATTCTTAATAATATCCGAAGGCAATCATTATTGCGTAAATATTGCATTTGAGCATTACACATGTGTGTTTTAATATGGAGCTTTGTACCTCTTTGCATTTTTCATCTCTTCCCTAGCTATATTGTTGATAATTTTTTTTATTGCATTTTGATCTCTTCTCTCGCTACATTGTTGATAATTTTTTATTGCAAGAATGGAAATAATAATTTCTTTTTAAAATTTGTTAATGCGGGAGATAAACCTTGTGCTCAAAGATGGGTGAGTAATAGGAACCTTATATTTTGAAATCAAGGTTGTTACGTATACATAGAATAGAAGTCGTTCTATTTTTAAGTTATGTAAAAAAGAAGTCTGGAATGTATAGTTAAACTGCCTTTATCCTTCTTGGTTACTCTGCAAATCTGTGTAAAGAATTCCCTTTTGCTTTGGAATGTTCCTAACTTCCTAGTATGCAATACTGTACTGCCTGTCTTACATTTCTTTGAATATTGTTGCATCCAAGTTATGCAAATTTTTATTTAATTTGACTGACATTATATAAGTTCAGGAGGTCTTAGACCCTGGTTGTTAGCCTTGGTTGCTTAGGTGCTAGATTAGTGTAAGGACCATGTTAATCTTATTAATCTCTTGATGGAAATAATGATGCCCTTTACTAGTGACTTTATGTGCTATAGTAACACCTTTTCTTTTTGAACACCTGCCATCACTGGTTTTTTCAGAAGTTCAGTAGCTTCTGCTATATGTTTTTTTTTGCTTAACTCTTTTGGTTTCTACAGAATGACCAACTCAATTGAGCAAGTACATGCCCGCAACCTTGATTATGATGTCAAAAAAGCACATATTCTGGTAAGCAATTTGCTAAGCTTTCCTAGCAAATGTTCTTCATAGATCTAATATATCCTCATGGACTTTTGCCAGTATAATTGTTTGTTGTTTTACATTATTTATTTTTAAGGATGGTATTAAATGAAAATTTCTTGCATGTTTTGCCAATTTCCAGCAGCTTATCTTCTCAAAGAGAAAACTTGCATTTAGAGTTTAGTCATTGACACTGGATATATGTTGTCAAAGAGAAAATTTGTTGTTTAAGTAAAATGGATGACCATTTTTCATACCTTTTTCCCCCTGAAATTAGCATTTTTTTTGTCAAGTTTCTCTAAAACCTGCGTTGTGTGACGAGTAAAACAAAAAACCAATTATCTGGTTTATTTTGTTGTTTATGTTGTCAATCTAGAGTAATGATTAAATCTCTATGATATGTATTCTTTGTCCTCATAGGTTACTGCAGAGGATGAGTCCGGAATACGCATTTGGGATCTTAGGATGTTGAAGGCTCCCATCACCGAGCTTCCTGGCCATGATCACTGGTAATTGGTAAAACTTAAAAGTGCACAAAAATAATGTACTGTCTTTGTTTTATCTTATGTTTTCCAAAAAATCCGTGCTTCGTATTTTCACAATGTGATTGTAAAGTGGGTCCTGTTATTCTGTCAATACCTTGTATTTCTTTTTCTGAATTTATGACTCCTGAATAAATGTCAGGTATAATTTGCCTTGCATTTACCAGCAATGATTTCTCTGAATGTAGAACAAGAGATGAATTTTGAGTTATGTGAGGATTAGTTCAAAATGCGCGCACTTTTAAGTTTAAGAACTTGTTTTCAAGCACTAATGCTGGACCGTATGTGAAACACTTGCTTACTGCTAACCATTATTTGTCCTCAGAATGCGTACTGCAAAATAAAGTATATAAATTACACATAGCATATTGAACGTGAATCTAGTTGATCGTTACCATGGTTTTGCTAGAAAAACTTAAGTTGTGAACAGATAAATATTATGCTGAATTGCTATTATTCTTGTTGGTTTCCTTTTTGATCCTCTATGCATTCATTGCTTGGGTTTTTTTATTGACTGGACTACGGAGAACTTTTTCTAAAAAGTTTTCCTCTTTTAATGCTGCTTCATTTGCTGTCAATGACAGGACATGGACAGTCAAGTCTAATCCTGAGTATGACAGTTTAATCTTGGTTCTCTCTTTTTTCCTCTCTACATATGTGAATACACATTTTCTGAATACTTGTATCACAAAATATCATGCTTTTTGACATATTTGTATTCTAAGTGCTTGTGATTGGTAGGTTACATCCTGTAGGCAGAAATGTGAGCTTAAATCTCAATGAATACTGAATGAATACAAAGATAGTAACCTACTTATCGCAAGTCCAGAGGATTATTTTTATAATCTTTTCTATCTCTGTGCAAATTATTATTTGCTGAGTACAAAGAGAGAACTGCAGCTATAACAATGCTAACAAGCTACCACTTATGCAGAGTGCTGGAACCGATTCATCTGTGAGCTTGTGGTCAGCTCCGACGCATAGTGAGGAAGCTAGGACTGAAAGGTGCTATTCTTATTGATATGGTTTTGTAGCCACTTTATTGTACTTATGAACTTGTTTATTTACTTCTATTAATTTTTTCTTTCAGCTTGGTGGAGTCCAAAACTAATCGCGCAGACCCTTTATTGCAATCATACAGTGATTATGAAGACAGTGTTTATGGTAGCTGTGGCATCCATTCTTTTTGCTTATTTGTTCTTTTTGTAAAATGACTTTTCACCTTGAATCATATTTCAGGCCTTGCTTGGAGTTCAAGGGAGCCTTGGATGTTTGCGTCATTGTCTTACGATGGGAGGGTAAGCACACTCGTTCTCAAGCATGAATAGTTAGGAAAGAGGTTTTGAAAGGACTTTCCCAATATTGAAGCTTCATCCATTGGGAACTTTAGCCTTCAGCTGCAATCTGCATGCTGACGGAATGCATTGTGAAGTATGAATTGATTTTGAAATCTTGTCTTTGTCATCAAACAGGTGGTCGTAGAATCAATAAAATCTCATCTTTCCAGAAAGTGAACACCCGTGTATCATTATAACTTGTAAGTCTGTCATATGTTCTTTATGATTTGGTCTCTAACTTGATGTAGCGCTTAAAGAAGTTTTCAGCCTCGATTAGCAAATTGAGCAACCTTTTTTTTTTTCATAACATGGTAAAAACAGTAGTTGAAATTGTCTTGTTATGATAATCTAGGTTGTCTAGTGGTTGAAGGCTTTCCATTCCACCCTTGTGATAGGGGTTCGGTTCTCACACCCTACAAAAAGATCAATTCCCCCTACCCCTCTTGCCAACCTTACACCCCGAAACAATAAAGTCTTGTTATGTATTGTGTTTTATTTGCAGGAAGTTCCTTGCCATCTACATCTATTTCTCGTCTCCAGGCGTTTTTTAAAATGTTCTCTATGCGGTGCTCATGTGTTCAGAGAAATCAAAATAAAGATGATGTGTTTTACTAATAGGATTTGATATGTGAAGCTTCTTATATAGAGCCCATATCACCATATGCTCAGTAAGTTGACAATCATTTATCATCAATCCCTTCCGTAATCCTTTAAGACGAGTGGATGACTTAATCCGATAAAAGAATTTCATTTTCTGGATTTAGGCAAGCTTTTTGTGCTTCTCTTCCCTTTGGAAAATGTACGATGTCCAATCTTGACGTCAAACTGGCACGCGGTTGCAATTGTGCATTTTGGCTGAAATGAATACTTCAATTTATGTAATTGTATTGTACTGAGCTAGTTTAAGTGGCTATATGTGTAAGGAGGCTTGTAATGGTTCTTAACGCATTGAATGATTCATGTTGTTCCTGTAATTTGGAATTGATTCCTTATTTAGTAGGTGATATTCTGATTCAGATTATTTGTAGAATCAGTTTTATAGAAAATCATGTTTGTTCGCAGTTACAAACTGCGAACAATTTATTTTGACTTTTTTTCCAATGTTTTTTGCACTTTAATATATCAATGATGATGTAATCATATCAAATTGGAGGGAAAATAATATTTTTTAAGGTAGATATACGCGTGTTTTATTTAATAGTTATAGAAGATAGATTATAGATTGTTTTCCAACAACATTCATCACCATTCACCATCACATAATGTGCTTATATACAACAGCTCTAAAATATAGCTAAAAATATGCTTAGCCTTAGTGTGCAAAACTGGCAACTCTGTGACTGCAATCTGAACTATTCACTTCCGAGCTGATAGATTTCGACTCTGTTGCTTCGTCCACCATGAATGTCGGTTCACTCTACCAGTAATCTCTACAAGAACAGTTTCCATCTTTGAAATGGTGAAACCGGCTGTTATCCCTAACAATTATCTCCCTTCTAACAATCTTCGATATGAATTTTATAGCTGTATGGCAGTCATTACATACTCGTATATTCTTGGTTACGCGAATCGTTGCTCCCTCAGGCGTACTTATAATCCCGAATGCTATAGCTAATCGTTCACTGTGACTAAAAAGCAGGCTCCTTTTATATTCCTCATCGACATCATGGTGTACTTCACTTGTATCAGGAACATATCCTTCGTTTTCCATCTTCTCGACTAATTCTTCTAGCGCCTTTTTTATCTTTTCATAACTTTCGTGAGATTTATCGCCTGCCATGAAAGTATGTACTTTGTTCTTCACTTCAATCCAGCTGCAAGCTGCTTCTTTCGATATCCCTTTACTCCTCATTGTTACTCTCACATTTGCAGCATCTTTCCATCGTTTCGCTGCAGAATATGCATTCGACAAGAAAATATGAGCCTCTATGTTACTCGGATCAACCCTAAATGTTTCTTTAGCAACTTTTTCAGCCATTTCGACATTTTTATGCACCCGACAAGCAGAAAGTAGCGTAGACCAAATACTACTGTTTGCACCAGGCATAGTACTGATAAAATCGTAAGCTTCTTTTAACCTTCCAGCTCGACCAAGAACATCTGCCACAGAAGCATAGTGTTCCATCTGTGGAGATAGTCCATAATCGTTGATCATACGATTAAAGTAATCCAGTGCTTGATCTACTAACCCCGCATGACTGCAAGCAGTTAAAACAGCAAGAAAGGCGACAGAGTTGGGTTTTACTCCCTCGGTTTCCATTTGCTTGAATAAGGAAATGGCATGATCAGGATGCCCATTTAAAGCATAACCCATGATCATGGTTGTCCACGACACTATATCGTGTTGCTTCATCATATTGAATATACTCCTAGCAATCTCGATGTACCCGCATTTAGCGTACATGTCAACGAGCGAGCTAGCAATAAGTGTATTTTCTTGAAATCCACACCGCATTATGTATCCGTGCAACTGCTTACCCAAGCTCAACGTTGTGAGATGAGCACAGGCCGGAAGGGTGCTTGAAAACGAAATGTGCACAGGCTTAACTTTTGCGCTCACCATTTCTCTAAATAATTTCAGGCCCTCGTCAAAGAAACCGTTTTGCACACACCCAGCAATAATAGTGTTCCAAGAGATACTATCACGGTAGGGTAAAAGATTAAACACTTTGTACGCATCGTTTATGTGCGTGCACTTAGCATACATGTCAATCAAGCCACTTCCAACAAACAAGTGATGATCGAGTCTATTTCTAATGGCATAACCATGAATTTCCTTCCCTTTACGAACATCCACAAGTTCAGAAAACACAGGAAGAACACTCGAAAGAGTAAAAGCATCCGGTTGCAGGTTTTCGTTTCCCATATCCCTTAACATTGCTAAAGCATCTTCAAATCTACCATTTTGTGCATTTCCTGAAATTACAGTATTCCATGAAACAAGTACTCTGGTTGGCATATTATCAAATACTTTCTGTACACTGCTTTTTCGCAAAATAGATCGATCTAAGCTATTATCACCCACTAAATCCATATCCAATTTTGGATGAAAATCATTCATTTTACCAAATTTATCAATCACCATACATTCATTTTCAGCTCTATTACTTAACTTTCGTTGTGACATTTCATCAAACACATAGAGGGAGTGACCCATACCTTCAATCCTTTCATTCAAACCCTCCAATTTTGAATACATATTCATAAGCGCATTACCAGTATAAACATCAATATCAAGACCAAGTTGTATGATACAAGCATGAACAGATTCACCAAGTTTCAAATTTTTAAACAAAGTGCATGATTTTAAAACAGAAGGGAAGACATGATGATCTGGGTATAGCCCAATAGCTCTCATTTGATTAAAACAATACAAACATTCAAGGGAAAACCCAAGAGAAGTGTAACATCTAATGATGGATTTCCAAGCAAGAAGAGGAGGTGATTGAAGAAGATTAAAGAGAGTGATTGATTCAGGTAAGAGGTTGAAATTAGAGTAGATTGAGAGAAGGGTTGTGAGATAAAATGGATTAAGTCCTTTTTGTTTAATGATCTGGGCATGGAGTTGTTTTGTTTGGGATCCTGAAGAAATGGAAGATGGGTTCTTCAGAAGGTTTCTGAGGAATTTGGAGGGATTCATTCTTTTCAAAAATTAGTTGGAAGATTTGCCTAAAGTAGTAATTTGTAAACTTTTTTTTTTTTTTTTTTTTTTGAAAATTTGATTCTAAACATACGAACTTTGCCTCATTTGTTTCTAAACATTTGAACTTACGTTTATTTTTTAAAGGCTCGAACTTTGGGGGTCATTTGCATCTAAAGATTCGGATGACTTGTAACCGGATGAAAAGGTAAACTTTTTTACTTCTTCATCTTCATCTTCATCATCTTCATCTTCTTCCACCATATCATCATTTTCATCAATTTATTCTTTTTACCATCTTCATCATATTCGTCTCTCCTTCCTTCTTTTCTGTAAAAACATCATCAAACCCTCTCAAACATGTTTCCATTAATTTGGGTTTCCTTTATCATTAATTGTTTGGATGTGCTCGATCTTCAATTGGTGGATTGAAATGGCAAATTCCCATCCAATCTGAGGTATGTTTTTACTCTCAATCTTCAATTTTTAAATTTCATTTTCATTAATTTGGGTTTTTTTTCGATTTTTTTTTGGTGAAATGGGGGTCTTTAATTCCTTAAATGGAGCTACAACTGCTCCTTCCTTCTCCATTTCATCTTGTTGCTTATTTCGATTTTTTTTTATCTCAAGCTTAATTTTTCTTTTGTTTCTAATTCCTCTACATTTTCTAATTTTTTAATCTAAAGCTACAATTTTTAATTCCTTTTCATTTTCTTCGTTTTTCTTAATGTATTATCTCATGAACTCTTCAAATTAATGGTTTGGTTTTAATTGCTTATTTCGATGGTCATTTGGCCTTACTTTTTAGTTTTTTGTTGCTAATTTGGTGAATTTATGTTACTGTTTTAATTGGGTTGGATTTTTTTGCTCATATCTTTAATTTTCTTGGGTTTATATTTCAAATTGGCAAGTTCTTCATTTCCTTCTTGAAGCAAAGTTGAAAACCATATCTGAACAAATTGGATTTAATTCCCTGAAAAGAACACTCAGATGATTGAGATTAACAAAAGAAGCCTTAATGAAGCTTCATCAGATCCGAGTTTTTGTGGGTTTTTTTTTCAATTTTCACAATGTTTTTAATGGTTATAGCAAGGAGGAGGATGATGTTGATAGTAATGGCTTTGTCTTCTTCTTGAACTCCATGAAATCCTCTTAAAGAAGCTATTGATGGGAGCTTCAAGAAGAAGGTGATGAAGATGGTAACCTATTGTTCCAGGTTAGCAAAACCTGCAACACCTTTAAAAGCGGAGACCCCCAAAGTTCGAGTCTTTAAAAGATAAACATAAGTTCGAACGTTTAGAAGCAAATGAGGAAAAGTTCGTATGTTTAGAATCAAATTTTCCAGTTTTTTTAAATAGCAAAATACTCCCCCTCTGCCTTCATGAGTTTACGAACCTTTTTATTTTGGCGTCTTATTTTTACTTTACAATATTTTTGTTTTTTGTAATGTTCATGTATCGTCTGCGACAACTGCCCTTGTCATGGCACGATAATAAGAGGAAGGGTTAGAAAGCTAGAACAAAAACTGATTTACTTCCTTTAGGAGGTTGCTATGCCTATAAGTTTGACGATTTTTAAGGAGTGGGATAAATAAGTGTATATGGATGAAAATTACATAACTAATGTGAGTTGTGATAAAAAAAACAATGTAGTAATTTCTATAGAATTGACTTAAAAAGAAATTATAGGGATTTTTATGAAACAGAGAAAAAAATCCTATAATAACAAGGAGATGAGAATGGAGAATTAGTTAAAGGACAAAAGCAAGGACAACATCATCAAATTTGGTGGATTTTACATTTTTAGCATTAGTGCAAGTGCCAGATTATCCAATGTTGTAGGTGATTTTGATCACATTGTTGCTCATTCCAAGGCATATATTGATGATGGGTATGATGAAATGTAAGATGAAAGGAAAGCATGAAGTTGGTGTTTCAAAGAAGCAAACAAAAAAAGAAAAGAAAAAAGAAAAAAGAGTTGCAACATGACACCTTGAACAAGGCGTTGAGTGCTTTGAACAAGACAAAGTGCATGAACAAACATCAAAAAAGTTTGACAATGATGCACATAAGGTGCTCGAACGAGCACATACTGCCATATAATAATGCATGTAGTCTATTTTGGCTGTGAGGATTGACACACATATTTTCAATTGTTAATTTAGGGAGTTATATACAAGACCCAAATTAGTATTGGAATATAGAGGGAGGCTACATACAAGAGAAAATAAGTTTCAAAGAGCTTTATAGTGTCCTTTTATATTATCACATGTAAAAAGAGGAAACTTTAAGTTTGATACTGTGAGACCAAGCATTATAAGTATTATAATCTCATTTAAGGGGATGTGCGCAAGACATCATTTTTATTGTCATGTATGCTTTGTTCATCAGAACATATCTTTTGCTTGAGTGTGTGCCCATACTCTATTTCTCTTTATCCTTCTACACCTCTT
Organism: Amaranthus palmeri; assembly: GCA_019776075.1. Classification (NCBI taxonomy): domain Eukaryota; kingdom Viridiplantae; phylum Streptophyta; class Magnoliopsida; order Caryophyllales; family Amaranthaceae; genus Amaranthus; species Amaranthus palmeri. Next base: position 1,692,901 of record JAAKBH010000282.1, read on the forward strand.
CTTCCCATTATAAGGTCCAAAATCATCCCCTTCCATTTAAAAGTAGAGATAAGTTTAGAAGAATTATTTATTACAAGGTTGAGGTCATGTTAGCGAGACTGAGCTTTGAGTCCATCTCAATAAGACAATCTCGAAACAAAAAGCTCTTAATTTCATAATTTGTATTAGTTAGCCCATCTAACCTATGGATGAGATTCGCTTTAATCGCTCCATATGACAAATAGTGATTTAATTTTTGTATGATAGCAGTAGGAACCGAACTAATGGCATCCATGCATATAGTAAAAACAAAATTGAACAGAATCATCATCATCAACCCCATATCCTGTTCGAAAGAAACACAACAGAATGCAAATCCCAAAAAAATAAAAAGAAATGTGGCCTTAGCCTTACAAATTGGTAAAAGAACATTGCACAACACATCATAATGAGGACAATCAATTTTACAAATAATTACATTTTTTTTCTTTTTTGATCATTTCTGGATAACACGGCAAAAACAATGGACTGAATCAACATATACACTTTGGGCTATTAATTTACAAAATATTGATGACAAATTCAACCTTCAAATAATCATTCTATCATCGAGCCTACGCCCCAAACCCTTCCCAAAGTATCTCTCCTACGCATCCCAAAAGCCAATACGTAGCAATTAAATCAACGAAAACTGTCACTCCGAAATCAACACTAAGTAACCTATTTGATCAATATATTATATCTGATAACCAGAGGAGTTAGCAAGATTTACAAGTGTTCTTTCTGTTGCTCAGGAACTTCAGGATGAGACGGTAGTAGATTAAGGAAGCTTCCTTGAGCAGGCTGCTTTGACGAGGTCTGTGATTCATCGTCTGTACAGAAAAGCAAACAATGATGATAAGATATATTGATAACATATAACATCGCAAACGCCCTCCATCTTCAGTTAATGGTCGACAAAAAACTTGTCAATGCAAAACTTTATTAGCAACACCAGACAATTGTGATTCCGTTGTGCCATGTCAAATTGTAAGGACAAAGAAAATGGCTTGAAAATCTAAACTTCAAATAAGGAATATAATTTTATAAAATGCAAAAGTTTAATGACTGTCATTACATATATAATTAAGTCACCAAGTTTAAAATGCAAAAAGAATGAATTTCCGGTGATGCAAAAGTTTTACTATAAATATCAAATAAAATAAATCATCTAATGGTAAATATTAACAAGTAAAAATATGAGATTATTTTTGTCGATATTAGATTTTCTCTATATCCCAAGAAAATGATCACAAATAATTATCAACAAATCATCACCATCCTTCATGAAATATGCAAAAGTTCTCCAACATGCAACTAAGTGACTAAGGCCTCCCTCTTTTCTTAACTGAACTTACAGATCAAAAATATTGTTCATAAAGAAAACCTTATATTACTAAATCACAGTTCTTTGTTACTGATTTTACCGATCGGAGCAGAATTTTCTTGCATGTTAATTTTCTACGTGTAATAATTAACTATTGTAAAATACCTCATTTAACACTTTTATTTATGTGAAGTTGCATAGTAGCTATCAGAGTCCAACAAAAACAACTTCATTGTTACAAGGGTAAGGTATTGTACATCCAACCCTGTCGATCCCTCATAGGTCAGAGCTGTTTAGTAGCATTGGGGAGCTGTTCTAAATTTTATAAATATCACTAAGAGAAGTTGAGAACAATGACGAAAACAATATCTAAAGAAAATCATGCAACGGTCAGTTTTGCGGTTTTCAGCACAAGGAACACAAAAAATAATCCTGTTGACTGCTAAACAAAACTCACTTTCTACCAAACAATAACCTTTGTTCCCATTGGTAATTTTTCATCAGATTTTACAATGTATGTCACATTTCATTTTTTTCGCATGGTAGGATATATTTTGTGAGCTTTTCACGTCACATTAGTAAAGAATACATACCAAAAAGAGACTTGATAGTAGGTCGCTTCGGTTTGTTATGCTTTTTCTTTATTTCAGCTGCAAGGATAAATAGATTAGAGAAAAATCTATCAATAAAGACTTCTTGAATAGATCTAAGTTGTTTTTGTAGCACAAATATCAATATACATGCACGCAGAAAAGCAATATGAGGATAACCATTGTTGTCATAGTTAATCCTTAAAGGTACAATTTGGTGTCATCAAACCACACAAGACAGAAAAAATGGTATACAAAGAATATTAAAAAAAAACCAAAACTTACATATTCCAGGTACTTCGTGATCATTCACAATTTCAAAGTTCTTGTATGTATATCCGACAAAGTTGACATCTTTTGATGGAAGCATCTGCAGAAAGCCAGAAGACCAAGAAATAAGAATAAGTCTGGACTATAAACATCAAGCATGCACATAATGACCTCATATTAAGTTTCTGAGAACAAAAGCAGTTTCTTAAAACAGTTTTTTAGTTGTCAGGTGATACCATGAATCTCTTACCCGTCCCAAAACAGAAAATACAAATGCCTTATTAAGACACTACTAGAAGACATAACCCCATTTCCCAAAGAACAATAACCAAAAGGTTCATAGGGAAGCAATGCAAACTCTATCAAGATATATCAAAAAAGACATGTAAGCATTTTTAAAATTTGGAGCAAATAGTACTGACCTTTCTCCATGGACCAGCTTTGGGGTTAGTTGGGTGAGGTTGTGTGTCCGTCTGCAAGAATGAGCACACTTAATATTGAAAAAATTTTGGCACGAAAGAGAATCTGGGTCAGAGATTGCAAACCTCTTCGAATTTTTCAAAGTTTTGTGTGTCAAGTTCGTCTTTTACTTCAGGAATAAAGGCAGCTTCCATTTGATACAATTTGTCCCAATTAATGCCCTTAAACCAAGGATGAGCCTGGTAAACATCAAAAAAGAACTTAACATTTCTGACATTTAATTCTCTGCAAAAGAAGACTGCAAAGATTACAATGGAACCGGATAAACACCTTTATTTCATCTGCACCTTTGGTTCCAAGCCGTTGTTCAACATTGCAAAGGAGTTTACATATCAGATCTTTTGCCTCCCTTGATAACCTAGCTTCTTCTGGAAATTTTAAATGATGCCTCCAATTAACGATCTGCATAAACAGAATGATACAATGTAGATGAGAACCATATGAGAAAAATAACAATGGCATCAAAACAAATGAGCAAAGCATTTCAATCCCAATGTTTTTAATCTTGATCTGGTGTTACTGACTGCGATGAAGAAACTAAGGATCATATTTTCATGAATAACATTCTCTAAAATTACACACTGTAAATCCTCAAGTAGAATAGCAACCACTTGCTACTTTAAACTGACATGACATTGAAGTATAAATTTATTCATAGAAACTGTTTAAACATAGTTTACTATGCTGCAAACAGAACTGAAGCATTAGAAACACTATTGACAGCTTTCTATTGAAAATAAACTTAATTCAAGAGTCAAGCCTTGAAGAGGAAAATCTAAGTATTGTTTGTGAGGTAATCAAATAAAACAATAAGTACAGCATCTTTTAACACAAGGAGAAATTATGCAACAGGAAAGTGAAGAAAAGAAGCTGCACACTCAAACCAACATACTTTGCTACATACAATATTGTCAAACAAATAATGCCATAAATAGAGAACATATCAATATCAAGTATAAGTACCAATACTTGTCTCGGTTCTAAAAAGAGGTTACACATTAACAAATATTAGTCTTGAGTTTATAAAGTGCACATCAAGAGAAAGTGAAATGTGCTCACCTTCCTACAAGTTGACATAGGGTCATCCGAATAGAATGGTGGATATCCTACAAGCATTTCATACATAATAGCACCCAGTGACCACCTATACACGTAAAAAGGAACTTAGAAACAACATATTACAGGTAAGTAGACAGCTAAATGTGTAAGTTGGATGCTAACCAATCACACTCCATGCCATAACCTTTCTTCAGCAGCACTTCAGGGGCTATGTAATCTGGTGTACCTACTGTTGAATAAGCCTGCAAGATGTAAACTTAGATGCCATCCACAAGTGTCAAAAGTGAAAGCAAATTGGTTCTAACATGGTCAAGTAAAAAAGCCCCTAAAATTTCCATAAAGCATTTTAGAACAAGAAAATTCTAAAAGGCAATGACCATAAACTTTCTCTTATGCGCCCCAACCCATTTGTGTCAACTAAACCGGGTCGCAGCTGGTGAGTTCAACAAAGAACGCCAACCTAAAAAAGAAAAAACACCTTATGTATTATAATATATCAAAGGGAAAAGACAATAAAATCACCAGCATTCTCCTGTTCTTTTGCCAATGCTGCAACTGCTCCTGTTGTGTTCGTTTTGATGGTACAGGCCGCCCGTCACTCTGAAGAGCTCCACTTAAGTTGCTCCCCACAGAAAAATCCTTTTCCTGAAGGCCTCTGCAATCCAGTGGTTTACACAATCCAAAATCCGAAAGCTTCATGTGACCATATTTATCTAGTAGTAAATTATCCGGTTTAATGTCTCTGCAAAATGAATTATAAAATTTTATTCCTCGTCATTATAATAATGTCAAAGCATAAGAATTCCTTGCACACACACACACATGAATACCTATGTATATAATTATGCTTATGGATGGACTCTATGGCAAGAACAGTTTCAGCTACATAAAACCTAGCATCATCCTCCGTTAGTGTATCCTTACGCATGAGTAAAGTCATCATATCCCCACCAGGAAGATACTCCATGATAAGGTAAAGGTACTCATCATCTTGAAAGGAGCAATAAAGCTTGACAATACAATTGCTTTCGACTTCTGCAAGTAAATTTCTTTCAGCCTTTACATGTTCTACCTGTACCATTTTGGGAGAAAATAAGAAACTTAGCATAATAGCAAGCTACCAAGATTCTAGTCAGGTACATTAAGAGGGAATTCAAACCAAACCTGGCCTCTTCGAAGCATTTCAGACTTCTTCAGCTTCTTCATGGCGTAAACATGGCCTGTTGATTTTTCTCTGCAAATCCTCACCTGAAAAAACACCAAAACTGCTATTAATGCTCAATGTTTGCGCAGCCAGCACTTACTGCATCGGTTCACATAATATTTTCATTAGTAGAACCAACAATAAATGCTTGAGTTTTTAAGAAGGAAATAAAAAGAGAAGAGGAACATGGCTGTTCAAAATTTTGAATACGGAAAAATTTAGTTTTTCTTTCACGAAAAATATAGGATAGTCCAATGGCAGATTGACAAATGCTAGCATCTAAATCTACTCATTCATAAGTGTCTTTCCCTCTAACATCAAAAATTGTCCAAGAAAGTCAATTGCACCAGAAATTATGTCAAATTTCATTAACACTACATAAAAAAAAAAAAAAAAAAAGAAAGAGAGGAACAGTCAACTTTACCTCACCAAAAGCACCCTTTCCTATCATTGTCAAGGGATCAAAATCATCCGCCCCCATTTTATGCCTTTGAAGTCTCATATATTCTGTCTCTTTTTTCTCTAGATATTGAAGAATGTTACTCTGCTCTTCCTTTGGCACATCAGCATCAGCCAGTTTCTTTTCCAGATTATCACGACTGCATAACAGCAGGTATATACAAGTTTAACAAAAGGATGTTAAGCTTATTTTTAAAAAGGTGAAACACAAACAAGAAACTAAGGCGGAGCCAGAAAATATAATCAGTTTATAGCTGAAAATCTACCCAAATGCATACTATTTTTATGAGGCTAACACAACTTGGAAAAAACACTTTTCAATTTAACTTATATTTTGAAGAAAAAATATGACGTCGAATTCAACCTTCGGTAACAGAGCACAATAACAACGTAATCAAATGCTAATCATTTTGATTTGGTACAAGAGATTTTGATCCTCATTTACTGTGATACAAGTAGAATCCCTTTGATGTCTTTTTAAAAGTAACAATCCAGTTGAGTTATATATTTATCTTTTTACATGATGCAAACAAAGCCACAAAAAAATCTATTGAGCATCTGTGGAAACTAAATAAGGTTTGAAGAATGTGGGATTGTGGGTATAATTCCATATTTAGTGTCCATCTAAATCCCACATGGAAAACCCACAACTAGTCAACATAAATCTAAAATTATTATTTTCCTGAATTAGGATGTCTTTTTGTAGCAAAAGATTTAGAATTTTCCTTGTTTAACACATGGATCAAGAACAAATCCATCCAGCACCACCAAAACATTGATTGTGTAACAAAATTTTGGCCAAATTTCTCAGCTTTTGATAGCAAAAGCAATAAGAAAAATAAGTTAAGCATACATATAATATCAAAGAAATTGCACTTTATTTTAATAAATTAAACCCTACAGTGTCTTCTAATAGAAATAAGGAATAAAACACTTGCTGCGTAGCTGTCCAGTGGTAATATTAATATACAGCACATTAGTATACATATCATAACCAGGCCGCGTATGAGCAATATAAAGAGAGACTAAAAAAAATGATTCAGCCCAGGAATTACACCTTCAAGGGCAATTCCATTCAACACCACCAAGCTGCATATAAGATCAAACAAACTGATGTATACAGTAGTAAAGTACACATATATACAGTGCTTTATCATATGAAAGCATATAAATGTCTGGAATTTAAGCATAGCCACACAAATAACAAAAATCCTCATTTTGTGTTATATAATCTGTAATACAACAGAAAAATAACAGTAAAGAAGAGTTCAACAGAAATGTTTCAAATAAGCATATAACCAAAATAGTGATAAAAGAAGAAAGAATATATACCGATGATCATTGGAATTAATGGTCTTAGGTGTTTAGTCTTAGATATGGCCGAATAAATCATTATCTTAGCTGCCAACGATAATCCATGCTGTTTTTTAGCTTCATAATGTAGGACTTAAGGCTTAATAGCATAGTGTAAAAATGCGGTAACGGTTGCGATCGCGGTAACAAAACGCTGATGCAGTAATGGGATTAAAGCGGTTAACATATCGTCTAAATATCGGTTGAAACCATAAGATATCTTAATGCAGCCCAAAACGCGTTTTTTATACCTTTACAACGCGGTAAATATCGGTTCATTTGTTTTGAAAACCTTTACAATGCGGCCAACGCGATACGATACGGCCTTATTTTTATTCTATGCTTAATAGAATGTTGTTGATTGTTGGAATCAAGGTTGGGGCAGTCACCAGTGTTAATGTTAGCGTCTACTAAAGTTTAAAAGTGGTGTTAAATTGGGAAATAGTTTAAAATAAAGACTAAGGATTAAATTAAATTGCTGAGAATGTAAAGAGAAGTACTCCTAATATTTTCCATAAATGTTGGTTGTACAACATATTGGCCTAGTGATTGAAGACTTTCTCCTTCACCCTTATGATAAGTTTCAATTCTTTCATGTACACAAAGAAAAAATTTCCTTTTTCTCATTGCCAATAGAAATTCTCCAGCCAACTGAATATATAATGGCAGCCTTTAGGATGACACTAGGGTTTTTAACCTCGTGTAATCGCAAATTCGCAATTGGCATGACAGATGTAAATGACTTCACTCCGATTGCAAATAATTTTAATTATCAATTTCACTTACACCAAATGCTATGATCACGAAGCCATGAAGCAAACAAGAGTTAATTTTTTCCGTGACCAACATTTATTTAACTACTATCTTAATTAAAAAAAAAACCACTTACTAAGATCTAATCCTACAACTAGTAAAAATCCACCCTTTGAAGCCTACAACCTATGTTACATAAACTTAGGTGCAAGTATGATAGCGATACAAAGCACCCAAAATGGTGATTTTAAAAAGTTTATTTTGATTAATAAGAAAGTGTTGAAGTGTCCACATACATATCTAAGTTTCAAAAATCCAACAAGCGTAATCAAGGCAAAAGTGATTAGTATACTATATTAATCATATACTCCCTCCTTTCTTTTTGTACCTCCCATTTACTTTTTGCGCAGTTTTCAAAGAAAATTTTTAACTTTAATATCTCTAAATACACATAACAAAAAATTATAAAAATATAAAAAAGTATACATTAAGACGAATTTAACGAGATCTCACATGAATATATTTGATCTTCTCAATATGTGTCAAAAACATTATCAAATTTCTCGCTCCTTGGAATATTCCAAATGGTAAGAACATTAGAGAACGGAGTGAGTACCATTTTCTTGAGATTCCACCTCAATAAATGAAGCCCTTTAGAAAACGAGTTCATTCAGCAAACACAACATAAAGCAATACATTACTACTTATCAAACAACTAAAAGGCACTAACATTCATCGTATCTATGAACTAACAGGCTACAGTATAATCTTTAACAGGACTTCTTTCCAAAAAAGAACACAAAGAAGTACCACAATTCGAACGCTTGTTGAGCCAATAATCTTCAACATGATAACATTGTAGAATTTTCAGTTCTCAAGTACAAAATACAAAATATTTATAAAAAGCATCATAATCAAAACAGAAAAAAGGAAAGAATATAGCCATACCGTTCCTTCCTTTGCTGCAAATTCTTCATCTGCTCCTGATAATGCTTCTCAATGTATTGTTTGGCAGCAGCAACCTTCTGCTTAGTAGCAGTGGAAGACGCATCCTCACTAACCGGAACTTTCATCCCTTCCTTTCCTTTGATGACAGTGACGGCAGGCTCCTTATTCACTCCTTTCTCCTTATCTTTATGTTTGAACCCAGTGAAACACCTCCTCGCAGCTTCCATGCTCAATTCCTTCAATTTACAATTGCTTCTACACTAAATCTTCAAATTCCAAGCAATACTATTACACTAAAATATAGCTCCAACAACCACCAATTGCGGATCAGTCTCTCTTTTTTCTTACAAGCCAATTAACCTGAATCAATCTAGCAAATGAAAATTTCAACAATCAAAATCTACCTTTTGCATTTCCTATCTAATCACATCAACTAAAAACAAAACCCTAGTATTATGTATCCTACCTAACAATCATAAGATCAGTTCAATTACCAAACCTAACTCATTGATTATTACCAAATTTACAGCAATCAGTTAAATTTTGCATCAAAAATCACACATACAATTAATTGATTCTAACAAAAAAAATAATTTATTCAACCTATAAAAAAATAATAAAAAAAGGAGGATAAAAAATCATATCATCATCAAGGTCCAAACGAAAACTATACATTTCATAAAAAACCTCAAATTAAAAGAAAAGCAAACAGTATCAACTAAAAATCAAAATTTAAAAAAGTAAGAACATGGAGATCAGTAAGTAGCTAAAAAAGAGTGTAGAAAAAGAAGAACAAAGAGGAAAACCCTAAAAATTGAAATCTGAAAAGCAAAGAAGAAATCAAAAACCTAATAAAGTAGATGGATGATGATTGAAGAATACCTAATTACAGAGTGAAGAATTAAATTCCTGCAGAAGAAGAAAATGGAGTGAAGATGTGAATAAGGAGATGTATCGACGACCAATTTGCATGATCCCTTTTTATTTTTCTTTTAAATAAATGGAAGAAAAATTAATATTGAATATATATATATTTGTTTTTGTTATTATAAAAAAGAAATGGTTCGTGTGTGGTGGAAACTGGAGACCGACTGGAGTGGAGAAAAGAATTTTAGTAGCAGAATAAAAGGGTCAGATTAAAACTCTTCTTTCTAGGTAAATACTTAATCCGTTATAATACTTGATGCTACTAAGTGTGATATGTTGTGTGGAAAAATATCATTATCCGTTATAATATTTGCATCTAAATCTATTTTTTACTACCCAATATAATACTCCCCCCGTCCCATTCTTATCGTCCACTTTTGAGTGGGCACGCAAATTAAGAAAAATGGTAGTGGATATTTTAAGTGATTATAATAATTTTAAAAATGGTAGTTGGGGTATTTAAGTGATTATAATAATTGAAAAGGTGGTAGGTGGGGTATTTTAAATAATACTATAAGTTGGGGTGGTTAGGGGTATTTAGGTAAAAAAATCTTTGCCAAAAATAGAAAGTGGACAGTTAGATTGGGATAAACAAATAAGGAAAAGTGGACAATAAGAATGGGACGGAGGAAGTATGTGTATGGTATTATAAAAATATACACATGAGACGAATAAAATAAAATATCATATTAGTATGTATTTTATTCATATAATAATCACAGTATGGAAAACAACATTGAATGATAAACAGTGCAAAACTTGACTTGGACTTGGTGCAAATACAAAAATACTCTATTTTATGCGCTAATCCAATATACTAATTCAATTCTTAATATAATTAATTATTTATAATTAAAAATAATGAAAAGTTGATATTAATAAACTTTATGTTAAAATGAATCAATCGAGATTCCGCATGATTATTCTTTAACTTATAGATTAAAAATAAAATACAATTTAAGAGTAATAAATAAATAGTGGTCCAAAAAGTAAATGAGACATTTATGGAGAATATGAGGGTGTATTAAATAGAATATTTTCAGACTTTTTATTCACTTTTTTGCACAAATCTCAAAGCAAACTTAAATGTCATTATTTTAAGGAAAAATTATTGTGAATAATTTTTGTTGATTTTTTTTATAATAATACCAAATTTTCGTTAATCATGAATAATACCAAGTTAAGGGTGTGTTTAAGCATTAATTTACATTTGGTTTTTTTTGTCAAATATAGCTTGTTATAAAGAAAATGGATCAATTACCAACTACATGTAACACCCCTGAATTTCCGACCCCTTAAACGAAATCATAATCGTGAAAGACGAAAGGAAATTCGGGTGTTACAAAAAAAAAGGGAAAAAGAAAATAATCATGGTTCTCATTGAAAGCAAGAGTATATGTGAGTTACCGGTGGGTCTTGCAAACCCCATGGTTCTCATTGATAGCAAAGATATATGTGAGTTACCGGTGGGCCTTGCAAGCCCCATGGTTCTCATTGATAGCAAAGATATATGTGAGTTACCGGTGGGCCTTGCAAGCCCCATGGTTCTCATTGATAGTAAAGGAGTATGTGAGTTACTGTTGGGTCTTGCAAACCCCATGGTTAAGTTTGAGTTTTTAGTAGAGAGTTTATTCATTGGTACAATATTTATAGTGAGAAGTGCCCTATGGGTCTTGCGAACTCCAAGGGTTTTCCATCATAAAAAGATTACGCCTATTTGAAGAATCCTTATGGAAGATAATGATCCCAAGGATATATTATGATTAAACTTACTTTAAGGTAGACAAACTTTTTAAGGTCAGACGTTAAGTAGCCTGTTGATATCCTTATATGAGTTGACACTACGCGTGTTTATTAGAGTTTATGTTCTTGAAAATAGGAGTGTTAAGACTTACATTCCATCCCGGAACGCATTGTTCGGGTTGGAAAGGGAGAAATGATATGAACAAGTATAAATGGATGATAAATAGTTACTAGTTATGCCTTGTGTTTTACGACATCATCTTTATATAGTTTTATAATATAATGTTAGGACTGTTAGCTAGTCTGTTGACCTTCTTATATTTGATGCTAGTTACTGACGTGTATGTGTTTGTGTTTATGCTTGATTGTTTGATGACTTTCTATGATTGTCCTGCTATGACACATTGGCGTTTGGTCTGATGTCGAGCAGCAGGAGGATCATGGACAGTCGTAGCAGGTTTTGGAGCTTCTTTTGCATTTGCATTGCATTGGGGGAGAGTGATGAGGGTGAAGCATAATCTTCTGATTTTGTAGTTCTTGTATATCTCTTGTAAACTTTGGTTGTATACGTGTTGTTATGGGGCCTTGTGTCCTCCTTTGTATATTTATATTTCCGCTGCGTAGTTTATAACTTGTATGGTTTTAAAGAGTCAATTCTTTTTTTTTAAAACGCAAGCGTTACATTGGAACCACGATCCATGCTTGGTATGTCGACTTGACAAGCCGGCGATGAACTATTCCGCCATGGTGTGAGATCTTAAAAGGCAATGATGCCTTAGATTAGTTTAATGTTTTATTGTGCTAACTGCTCTACCACATGTCGAGTTTTAGCAGAGATGCTGCCAAAATTTTCACTCACCTTTTTAAAGTTAACCTTTAATGTTTATCTAAATTCTTTTCCTTTTCTTTTTATGTAACACCCGAATTTCCTCCGGTCCTTCACGAATTTGGTTTCGTTTAAGGTGTCGGAAATTCAGGGGTGTTACACTACAGCTTTAAAGTTTACTCAATTTCAAATAAACAGCCTCGAACTTTTCTTTACCAACAACAGCCTTCAAAATTCGAATTACCAAATACGACATCGATACGACCACTTTACCTGATGGCCTGCTAAACGACTGTTGACCAAGGTAAATGACATTTGAATTCCACTTAAATTCATTAAACAAACCTAATTACCCAATGATCCCTAATTAAATCCTTCTTCCCCAACCTCTCTCTAACCCACCCGAATCACCTCTAAGTTGGTAGCTTGGTATTATTCATAACTAATCAAATGTTGGTATTATGGCAGGGATCATTGAAAGTTTGTATTATTCACGATAACTTTTCTTATATTAATTGTGAGTTTTAAAAAATTCTAAAAAGTTGATATTTAAAAAATATATATTGAGACGCCCTCGACACAATTGAAAAGGGATTTGATTTAAGTTGTAGGTGGGAATAATTAAATTACTGTTACAAGGATGAAATGAAAAATATCTACAATTTTGAGGTAATTGATTAGATCATAATTTGGCAAAAATATCTCCTTGTTACCTTAAGGGTCCGTTTGGTAGGTGGTCATAAACAATAGTAATGGAAATGAAAAATTAGTATAATTTTAGTTGAAAAATCTCTTGTTTACCTTGATGACCATGTTTGTCCAACTCCATTCATCTCATTTTCTTTATAAAACTCATTCCAATGCATTACCATTGGGGAAGGTGGTAATGAAAATTTGTATACAAAAAAACTTTTTTGTGACCAAAGTTTTATTACCATGGGAATGATATGGATCTTTTAATGAAATTTTACACTATAAATCATTCTCATTACCACCATTTAGTACCACTAACAAGATTATTACGATATCCAACCACATATTTATAATTTCGTAAAATTTTTAAAAAATGGCTATGTAAGATATTTGTATTTAGTTTTTGCCTCTCGAAACATCAATTATCCAATCAGCTAATCTGGTCTGTATTAGTTTGTGTTTGATGAACTACGTCTTTTGATATTTATTTTTCATCTCCATAGTGTTTTCATGTCGCTATAAATACATACTTTTCTTACACAATAGCTTATTTAACATGCAAAATCAGTAGACACAAAATCCAGCCCAAGTGTCAAATATAATGGAAAAGCATATAAAATAGCACAAAGCACAAATTTATAAAGAACATAATCTATGGAGAAAAATCATATCAACAATCAAGTGACCAAATTCCCCAACCAAACTATTACTTTTCCTAAAGAAAAATATAGATATCGAACTAAACCACCAAAGCAATAAACTACACTAAGAAAGAAATAAATCTAATATAAAAAAGCAACAAATCGTAATACTTATAGTCACAAATCACGATTCCACTTAGCACATACAACAAGCAAAATTTGATCATCATAGGTATTATAAAGCATTAAATTTCCACTTAGATATATTAATTAAGTGCTCATCAAAATCATGATATTTTTAATCATTTGATATTTGCTATTAACTTGAACCAAAATGTCAATTTCATACCCAATAAAACAAGTTGGATTTAATACCATGCGTTAATTTCTTGAGTTTGGGAAACTTTTTTCCTTACTTATACTCATGGTCGGCCCTAAGTCTTTAGGGGCTCGGAGCGAAAAATTATTTATGGGTCCTTAAATTATAGTATATACATAGAAAAATTCGAACCATAACACTAATTAAAAACTAAAATTTTTGATGTGATGTGGACATAAACATGCCTTACCCTTGCTTAAGGCCGACCTTACTCATATTACCCAAAGGTCACTTCTTGGAAGGTTCTATCACGAGGCATTCTTGTGATGGATCCACTTCCACATGTATGTGCCCTCTTGGAAGGTTCAATCATCAACACACACAATTTCTAATTTCTCAAGTCTTTTTCTATTTACATTTAGGATAGTCGAAAAATAATTTTCTTAATACAACGATAAGTTCGTATCAAATCATATCTTTTCATTTCAACCACATACTAAACACATTTTTCATGTACAAATTTGATGCATATTAATCATTGTAACCATAAGAAGGCTATGTTAAGACCTAAAAAAAGCCTATATTTCTAACAAACATTTGGCTTGTTGATCTGAAGAAACTTTTTAAACAAGCTATTTTACCAACTTTTAGCTTCATCATTATCATCATCAACAACCCAATATCTCGCTCGAAAATAGGGTTAGGGTAAGAGAATGTGACAGACAATCCATACTTGTACACCCTTTATAGTAAACTTGCATAGATAGAAATTGATTAGCACTGTTGCTTGAAAATTATTAACTACCTGCATAGGAACTACAATAACTAAAACAAAGATTGAGATAGCATAAAAAAAACCCAATGGATTAATAAGAATAAGGGGTAGGCATCAGGGCAAGAAAGACAACTATTTTACCAATTTTTAGCTTGTTTGACTCAAATAATCAACTAATGTAACACCCCACCCCAACGAACCACCGATGACTACTCATGGAGACTGTAGACTGGCCCCACAGACCAACATAAGTCTTTCCAGCGCACTTTGTCCTCACTCGTACGCACCCGGGAAAACTTCCCAGGAGGCCACCCATCCTAAGATTGCTCTCCATCAAGCACGCTTAACTGTGGAGTTCTTAGGAAATTGACTTCCATAAAAAGAAGATGCACCTTGTTGATATGAGTAGTCTATCAATCCCTTTTCAAGCTAAATCTGGAGAATCACAACTAATTTGTTAAAACATATTTTTTTTCTGTAATAAGCTGATTTACTAAACATCCCATGAATCAAATATAGGCACATAGGTAGTATGAATTTAGAAAATCCTAATCAATCACCGTGATTTGTAAATCACCATAAAAGACAAAAAATATACTAATAAAACAAACAAAACACAAAAAGGTATTTTACAATTTTCAAAATATCATCCTATCAAATCTCTCCACATGTCTCTCCACATGAGTGTGATGTGTCAAGTTGGCAAATAACGGTTATTTATCCAGAGTTGTTCGAAATTAGGACAATTTGTAGTGTTCCTCCAATAATTGAGTTTGGTAAACTAGAAATAGTATCAACTTTTGGTTTCTTGACTTTTCAATTTTGAACAAGAATAGTGTGGGGTGTGTGATGTGTTCCTTTTTTAGGTTTGCTAATTGGCTGCCTTGATATTCGGCAGGTATTTTGCGGGGTTGTCAGCCACATTGCAGCGCCACTATATTCCTCTAATCTCTCCTCCATTTCTACTTTTAATTCAAATTCATCTTTCAACAATACTGAGTACTTTCTCCGTTCCGAAATACTCGCTACATTTCGATTTTGTGCATTATTTATCGTTCAAGCTTATTTTACATATTGCGACTAATGTGTAAGTAATAATATAGTCAAGTGGGATCTTCTTTGAATCGTTTAATTGCATACTTTCATAATATTAAAATTTTTATAATTTTTAGCTAAGTGTAGTTTAAGATATTAATGATCAAAATTTTGCATTGGATTGCGTAAAAAGTGAAATGTAGCAAGTATTATGGAACGAATGAAGTATAAGATAAGACTAGGAGAATATCATCGATAGCCAAAATCAAACCTAATACCATATTAGTTGCAACATTTGCTTTTTCACATTTCCCAATGTATGAATTCAATATTTAATATCTCTAATTATACATATTGAAAAATTTAAAAAAAAACTCAAAATTCAAAAACTTTGGATCGAGACGATTCAAACAAGATCTCACATGACTATGTTTTAACTTTAAGATTACCGACAATATAAAAGTCAATTTGCTTCATCAATAGTACTGCAGTCAACTATGTTGCAACTAAAAAAGAACGGAGGAAGTAATTGCTATAAAATTCGATTTTTAATTGTTTTTAAAATAATGGGTTTTGACTTTTAATGATTGAATGATTTCCACATCATTTTTTTTGAAAATTTAAAATAGATAAGATCCTTAATAAAAAAAGCATGCAATAAGATTTAAATCAAACTTATTCCAAATATAAGCGCCTGATACCCCAGAACACAGGTTTGGGTCTGTTCGCACTTAGTAAGTGCGAACAGTAATAAACTGGTAAAAAAAATCAAGTGTATGTTTGCACTTAGTAACTACAAACAGGTCATACAGGGTCAACATGTTGATTTTAAGACAACAGTTGTTCGCACTTAGTAACAGCTAACAACTTGTTTCAGTTTTTTAGTCTGTTCGCACTTACTAAGTGCGAACAGCCCGAACCTAAGGTTTGCGGATCACTCACTTAATTTTGGAATAAGTTTAATTATGATCTTATTGTATGCTTTTTTTGATAAATAATCTTATTTATTTCAATTTTTCTTTTAGTGATTGTAGTTTGATTTTTATCACTTACAATGAAGATTAATATTCTCTCCCTCTTGCCTTTAGATTTCTCTAACTTACTCAAATAAAAAAAAAAGTAATTTACGCTGCTAAGTAGAAGCGTTTGAAACAGACATAATGATTTGATATTTACCCAATCTTGTAACCAAACTCATTTTGACAAGACTTTAAAAATGAATTTACAATAATGTAAAAAATCAATATAAATACAAGATCCGAATTTTAAACCAAACTCAATTTGCAACAACAGATTTAAGATATGACATGTTTCGCATGCTATTAGCATCTTGGGATTAGGGGTTATGTATTCCAGCACGTACAATTTGCCCGAGTCATCAGGTCTGATTCTGGTTTGTGTTCTTTCTTTTGCGTGCTCTTCGGAGTTGGGGTCTACTTTTGCAATTTCACACTAACATCATAGGACTATATAACTAATAATAAAAGCATCTTCAACAATCTTTTAACAAACTTATCTAAGATTGTTAATATCATTTGATTGTTGAAGAGCACTAGCAACAGATATTAAGCTGGAACAAAAAATAAACATTTACAGATTGTTATTTGCTAGTACATGATAATAAATATTCTTATTAAATAAATATATAAGAATAAAAATTCCCACATTTTTTTCAGCAGTATAGTGTCTTATCACAATTTCTAAATGAATGGCCGAAGTATATCTGTAACTGTAAGTAACCTTAAAACAACATCGAGGAATAAACCAATATGACGTAGCTAATCTACTAAAACTTAAAGGGGTAACATTTTAAAACTTGAGCCAAAAAAACAACAAAGGATACAATTGAATAATTTTAAGTTAATTCTATGGGATGTAATTGAACCTGATGATTCGCCTCTATTTCGGGACAGATGAATCATAATCGAGCGAAGAGGAACAAAACCTTTAAGAGTTGTACTGCGGTTATTCGGAGTCCCTGGAGCTTCGATTCGAGAGCGACAGTTTCTTTTGAACAATGAACACGACTTCCTCCCCGTCCTCTGAATCGGAACTTGCATCAGCTGTAGCAACTGCCTCCCAATGCAAGGCTGACAGATACTTCTTTACAAAGTCTACTATAGACTGTTTGTCTCGGATGATGATAAAGCCAGTAGGCCTGAGAATTCGGTCCATCTCGAGTAGAAGATCCTCGGGGCTGCATCCTTTCTTCTCAACATCGGAGATGATGTTCCAAGCATGGAGTAGATCGTAAGTTCGAGGGTAGGTTGAGAAGGCCTCACACCTATTATTAACACAAAGAAAATTCAATGATCGGACGTCATTTGAAGAAGAGATTTTGTTTTACAAGGAACTCAAATTGAATTTTAAGAGCCTTGGCTAAGGGTTCATCATTCCAAGCCAAAAAAAATGCTAAACTAGATAAAAACATTGTGGAGGCTAACTTTCATTGCCTTAAAATACCAAAGATAGAAATGTAGCAATTGCTATATGACAAACTTAGCCGAGGATCCATATAGATAGTGAAAACTGGCCAAACAGAGCTAGCTGGGATAAGTGACATGCAGGGCTGAGAAAAAGAAAGTGGATATCCGAGTCTTCCCGGCCTCCCAGAACTTGAAAGCTAATAAATTGATACTTAAATACAAAATGTATATGCAGAAAGCTAATAAAACCCCCGTAACTCAGGAAAGCAATGCCTGAAGCAGGACTGATGAAAAGTAGCAAAAAGACAGCAGGGATATCAAAACCAGACAGCAATGAGTCATATAACACACAATCAAGACTACGAAAATAACCTCTAGAGATGGAGGACACAAAAGTATTCTTTGTGTCAAATTAAATCCACCCTTTACCAGCATACCTCGGACAATAAGATATGTAATAAGTAACATAATCGTACCTAAATTGGTCTGTTTCTAAGAGCTCTAGGTCTAGCTTACTAGATGTGTAATACATTATACAAAAGGTCCAAATCTACGAATTTGAAGCACAAAAAGGAGAATGTTAAGTGCTTTGCTTACCAATTGTGAACTGCTCCAATGAGGCCTCGATCATATACCAGCTTAAGTGTGTTTGGTCCGTCTTCTGGAACAACATTCATCACCCAAACATCTTTATCCTTCAGAGCAGCAGCAAATGATCCTAAATTTGCCTTCATATCCATCACATTCCTCAACGTATCAGATTGGATCTTCGGACTTAATAAGTTCCAGTAATTACCAACTCTCTGTCTCCACATTTCCTGCATCAAAATTACCATCCCATAAGACAACAATTATTCAGCTTGCTTCCAACGTTTGTACCATTAGTAGAAAGCATCATGAGATAAGAGTTCCACATACAGTATCTTTCTCAAACATAGCATTTGAATAGCCAAAATCAGCAAGCCGGGGAGGAGGAGAAGTCAACCTAGCTGGCCAGGGAGTCAATTCACTTCCACCAAACTTGTGGTCATCTGAAAAAAATCAATAAAAACAGTTAGCTTAGTAAACCAGCACAACATACATCAGGGGGTATAATGTTACCCAAGGGATACAGTTGCAGAATTGAATACACATAAGCAAATATAAACAGAAAACTAGGGTAGTGTTCCAAGCAAGAAAGGCACAATCCAACATAGATTAGAACAATTCAGCTGCAGCAAACGACATATAACAGATTCAGAAGAGCATGTTGTCTGTTTTCTTTTACTTTTTTGTAGCATACTAAAAGCAGTCTGTAAAGAGTTTTTCGCAACAGAGTCATGGGGCATCAGATGAGAGAGGGGGAGAGAGAGAGAGAGAGAGAGAGAGAGAGAGAGAGGGGACAAACAAGCACTACAAAGTTTAAAAACACAATTTATGAATGTCATGTCATTTGTATTGTCATTGTTCCTCTCATCGTCATCATCATCATCATCATCCCAATAAGTCTCGCTTAGAGGCAGATCATCATCATCCCAATAAGTCTCGCTTAGAGGCAGGGTCTGGGAAGGGAGGGAATGAAGGCAGAAAATAATAGAGATTGAGAAAACAGAAAAGTATACACAATTTAAATTTACTTCACAAGAAGCACAAAAAAGGGCTCAACTTGACCTCCACGCAGAATATTATGTACAACAATGCCAAAGAAGGATATTCAAACGTGGCAATAAATACAATCTTTAACAATGGATTGGGCATAACATTTCCAGATACAAAGATGAAAAAACCATATAAGTGGCAATGAAATACAACTTCATTAAAAAAAAAGACCGATGGAAAATGAGACACTTGAATTTCATGAGCACATGCACACGGCATGATAAGGGCTTAAAACATATTTATTCATTAAGAAAAAAGTAGCCTAGACATATATAGAAAAGTTACTAAAGAGATGAAATCAAGATGAAGGATATTACTTTACATGTTATCTTCAAAAACCATTTCTAGAAAAGATCATCAACGATTTCCCATGAAAAATAACATGTAAACCCAGGAAGATAGCATGCACAAGGTCAAGGTATGAGAGAATAACTATCAACATAGAATACACTTACGATCAGAGTACGGTGTGATGCATGCTTCCATCGGCACACCCAAAACAGCATCAGGATCATCATCAGCTCGGCAAAGTGGAGGTTGAGTACCAGCAGGCCTTTGCATGTAGCAGTCATTGTTCAAAGGTTTGACCCAAATGACTGTTTGATTTCTTTTTGCAGCTATTTTCCAACACATCCTCTCCACAAGAGCACTCATCTCTTTCCATATCCTAAGATCCTCCTCATCCTGTGCATATGCTTCTGGAGAAGAGTAGGCAAAATATCCACCGGGCCTTAGCACCCTATCTAACTCAAGAAGAAGTATACCATCTCTTTGAAGCCAATCAATTCTACATCTGGAGCAGTGTGCAAGTTCAAAGGACCTGCTAGGATATGGTAGCCTTTTTGTCCCTAAAACACCAAGATATGCAGGGATTCCTCTTTCCAATGCAAATTGTATTTGGTTTTGATGAACATCATTAGGTGCCAAGGACATAGCAATGACATCAGATGAGAGAAGGTAACCACCAAAACTAGCAACACCACAGCCCACATCAAGAACAGTTCTCAGTCTACCTCCATTGTTGATGACATTATCTGAAAAGTTAAGCATCTGCAAATGAAGAATACATTTTTGTTATCAGAAACATTCAGTTACTTAATTGACATTCAGTGGACACATTCTAAATGAAATGATACACGTGATGACCATTGTTAAATCAATGATTTCAATACTCTGATTGAACAATAAATTAAGAAACAAAGAAAACTCAATTTTTGTTAAACCCGTGACTACAATATCTAAACCCAACCATGAATAAGGGGTTAAAAAGAACTGAACAAAAACCATAAAGTCCACCTAACATATGCAAATACTTTGCAAAGCCAAATTAGTGAATTCAGAACACTGCAGATTTGCAGCTAAAGTAGACATGCCATATCAAACGCCATAAATACCAAACAAGACGATAAAATGATTAAGAGAAACACGAAGAACACCCTTCCCCAGTTACTCTTTTTAAATAGATCTACACAATGACTAAAGAACTGCTTTTCAAATCTTTTATCCAAGTATAATATGACTTACATTTGCCATTGCAGCAATATACTTATCAGCTCCATAATGAAAATGAGTACCTCCACCAGGAAATATAATCTTTTCACCTTTTACAACCATCCAATTTTGATCAGACTTCTCATGAGCAAGGTGAGTATGAGGAATATTAGCTTTCCACACTTCATCCCTACTTCTAGGCCACTTTATCGGAACCTACATGATAATTGAAGCTATAAATAAAAATCTCTAGACACCGAACATATAAATCTGCAAATAAACTAATGGTTTTTGAGATTGAAAATATAAAGGCGATCCTCACTTTGTACCCATGTGGCGGAGGTATCAAACAATTGTAGCGCCTTTCTTGAGGAGGGCAATGCCTTTCATAGTGCTCCATCAATGACAAATCCAACTTCAATCTCAGTTGATATATAAGATGCCTATCCAAACATGGAATCAGTTCTGAATGTCGATCATCACATACCTTAAACATCAAAGGGAAAAAGAAATAAGAGATTAAAAGTACAAAGTGTAAAGGACTCCTCTACGCCATATTGCTCAAATTTGGCTATGAAAAATTTTATATTAGCAAAGCATCAAGATATGATTGAATTAGAACTAGAGGTTTTATTGGTACAGAATTGAGTGTCAAATGTTGGAATGAAGTATCCAACACAGGTACACAAGGTAAAATAAAGACACTGAGTAGCATAGTTTTAACATGTATATGATCCACTTTAAACAAACAATATGTCAGAAATAGGATAGAAAATACTTACAGGGAAGCTTTTAACCATAATAGTATCATCTACATCTTCCTGGGAAAACTTGGAGGAGGTTTCATCTGCATCTTCATCCCCACCCCATCCCAATTTTCTCAAAGACTTGCTTCCATACTCTAAAGCTGCTGTTCTACTACTTTCGGAATTGAAAATAGATCCCTTGTAAACATACAGAAAACCAAAGACAAGTGCTATACCCACTAAAGCAGTGACTAAGCGCTTCTTTTGAACTTCATCGGATCTTCCTCTCATTTTCTAACCGGAAACTCTTCACGTAGGTTATTCCACCTTCAACTTATTTTTACAAATCAGAGATCATGATCAGATCTCTCAATTCCCTTGCTTCCCTGCATGCAAAATACAGGCATGATTAGATGAATACAAGAGAAGTAGAAGCACCAAAGGGCCCGTAACAATGAAAGGGCTCAGACAAATACAAAAAAGAAGAAAAAGCTTTTGCACTCCAACTCATACACTAATCCTATCTTACAGACAGATAAACAAGTAGAGTAGAGAATGTGCAACCAGCTAAATGCTGCTGATATCATTCAAAAGAATAACTTGTTTCGTCATCAAATAAGAAAGCAAGACAAAATTTTCTGTTCAGCTTATCTTAGTAGTCATCACTAAGATACATGCGTGCAAAAACTATTTGTCTAGAGTTTTGTGGAACAGGGAAAATTATCTTGTGTATTGGGCTCAATACATTCTCTCCATACACAAAGACAAACTAATTACTAAAAACTTGTTGAACAGTGTAATGTACTCCAATAAGTGAATAAACTACATAAGATCAAGTGGCAAGCCGGCAACTCTAATCTAAACCAAGATGTAATGAAACCCTCTCAATGATCTTTATACAATTTATATCCTACTTTTTAATACTCTCAATCATCTTAATGAACAACATAATAACTTGCATCCGAGTCCTCAGTCACAACATGATCCTTCATCAATTAAAATCTATGTAAGATGAAGTTTTCCCTTCACATCCGTCTGGTATAGAAACTTCACTTAAAAGCATGCCGTACCCATAGTGTTGCAATATACAAATCTGTTATTTTGGCGCCCCCCACCCAAATTTTTTCTGACGTACCCGACACAATGGAACCTAGGTAGTTATGTTACATTCCTTCATAACCTGTTACGACTAATGATATGAAGAACATAAACACACAGCTTTTTCCTACTCACAATATTCAATAGTAACTTCAAAACAGGTGGTCCTAACTCACTTCCATATTTTAAATGATCCCACAAATCATACTAAAAAAAGAATAATATCACCATTTGAACAAACAATATGACTTTTCCCAATATAGTAACCTTCCAATGATAAAATACTTTTTTAAGCTTAATCCTTGTCCAATGATAAAATACTGCAAAACCAAGACATTCTTAGCAAAAATAGAACGCCAACGCCTGAACGCTATGAAAATAAACTGACTATTATGATAGCTAAACTAGAGAGGAATCCAAAGGAAATCAATTAACACAATCACAATATAGACTAACGAAAAACCAATCAATGAATTAAAGTAACCAAATCTCTTAGATCTAACAGACTAACACCAAAATCAACTACCAAAAGCTATGAACACTTTAAAATCAATAAAAATCAGATCCTGCAATCTTTAAAATTAAACTAAACGAAATGAATCCATCAACGAACATATTACAAAAGCAATCGTGAAATCGTTAAACAAAGATTGAAACGATGAAGTAATTTACCTGATAGTAGTGGATCTGAACAGAATTGAAAATGCAGAATGGAAAATGATTGGTGAAAATCGGATTGGGGAATGGAATCAAGATTCTTGCAGAGATTAGAGAGTGGAGAGAAAAGAGTGTGAAAATGTTTTGACAAAGGTTGGCCGAGACGGATAGTGAGAAAGGGAA
Organism: Amaranthus palmeri; assembly: GCA_019776075.1. Lineage (NCBI taxonomy): Eukaryota > Viridiplantae > Streptophyta > Magnoliopsida > Caryophyllales > Amaranthaceae > Amaranthus > Amaranthus palmeri. The sequence goes on from JAAKBH010000282.1 coordinate 1,716,560, forward strand.
TATTTATTATTGGAATTTAATTGAATACACTGCGAAAAGTATGGATTTTAGATCTATGTGTCGGTCGTTAATGGCAAAAGTATAATCTTAAATGATTATTTATAATTTCAAATTTATTTACTTAAAAATTTAAAATAATCATTATGTTTTCTCCGGATTTTATTAGTTGCTACGATCATTGTAGCATTTACTTAGGGCCGGCCTTAGATATGTTGGGGCGCAGGGTGAAATAGCATATCCAGTGGCGGATCTAGGGTTCGAACACTTAGGGGGCACCAACTAATAGACGAAACTTCGGCAGAGTTTCATTTGTAAAATTAACAACTGATTCTTTAATTTCTACAAAATGACAAGTATTAGTACAATAAATTTATCAAAATTACAATCTTATTCTTGAAAGAGTTTTTCGTGAATAGTGTTTAATCATATGCATTAATTGAATTAATAACAATTTAAACTTATTTATTAAATTTATTCCTCTTTATTCAAAATATTGTAACTAGAGAAAAAGTTACATATACTCGAATGTGTTTGTTGTATATAAATTGTAGATTGATCTATTATAGTGCACTTTCTATATTGATGTCGTCTCACCGTGAGACGACCTCAATTGGGTCATAACAAACTATTTAAAAAAAATGGTTCTTGTACAAGTGTTAATTTAAATTTCATTGCTTTTAATGTTTTTTTTACTAATGGGCTGCTTGTATGGGCTCGTCTTACGGTGAGACGGTTACATATATACCAGACTTGCTAAAATTTTAAATACGACATAACATAAAAGGAAATGGAACAAAATAAATCAACTGACCTAATAAATAAATAAGACAAAATAAATAAATAAGACAAAATTACTAGTACGAGGGAGTACTTATCATCAAAAGACTTCAGTATTAATTTTACACTTTTAGTTTTACCGATAGAAAAGTCTAAAATTATTTTTTAAAAAAACGCCTAGGGGCACGTGACCCCGTAGGCCCTCATGTACGTCCGCCACTGAGCATATCAAGGTCCTTTTCCTTTGCAGTTTATAACATATATAGACCCTTCTACAACCAATAATTTTGTTTTTTCGACATGGGGCCCTAGGCGACGGCTCCTCTTGCCCACCCCTAGGATCGACCCTGCGAGCTACTGTTCATCAATTTATCTTATTTGATATATAGTTCTCTACGTATAATGTAAAACATAGTCAAGTGCGATTTTGTTTGATTCATGTTAATGTGTATTTTCTTAATATTAACTTTTTTTTTGAATTTTTTATCTTATAAAATTAGAGATATTAAAGATTAAAATTGTGCATTGGATAGTCTGAAAAATAGAAATGTAGCAACTATTAAAAACCAGAAAAAAGGCAATAGAAAAACAGAGCATAAATAATAAATTACTAAAAATAAGAGCAAGAACGTAATGATGATTTATGAAATACCTTGATACCTCCTCTCAAATAAGATTTTATATCATTGATTAATGAATGTTACATTGATGACGCGGCGCAACAAAACTCTTACTACCTTGAGAACAATCTCTCAAGCTCAGAGATCTCACCTTTAATAGAGATTAGACATACTCACTAATACAAAGGACTCTAGATTAGTCTTATCCATTTCAAATTCCATTAAACTACTCAATAAACAAACAAGATTAAGTCGTTAAATTGTCATCACAATGGAGCTTACTAAAGCCCAACTTTAAAAGACTACTCCCTCATGATGAATAATAAACTAAATCATCATCATCGTACTCAATGTATTTCGCTTTTATTAAAAACTATAATCAGACTCTAGGGAGAGATGGAAAATGGCAACCAGCACCCATAAACAAAGATGCGGGTAAAAAGTTTTTCGACTTTAGACAAAAGTCCAGATAGCGAGATTTCTAGAACGAGAAACAATTAGTAAAGTTGAACCCATAAGACTACATGTAACAATACAATTTTAAGGTTATAAATCTATACTCACAATAAATTTATGGATTATAACAAAATAATTATGGATTATATTGTTCAAATTTTTAACCTTAAAATAAAATTTTTAAGGTTATAAATTTATACTCACATTAACCACTAGATTAGTACACGTGTAGGACCCACAGGAACACTAAATGTGACGGCATAGACCGGGCCTTTCTCTACCTTAAGATGTTAGCTGATTTGTGCTTGGTTGCCTAATCGGACGACAGAGTGGGTTCCTCCTGGAATGATCAAGATCATAGCACCTAGTTTCTGACCAACAGAGACCTGTGAGTGGTAACACGTATGCGGCCGTCTCACATAAGATTTGTTGATAAAGTACACATGCTGTTATGAGTCATTTTATTATCAGTCCGTCTTGTATGAGACCGTCTCACGGTGAGACACAACAAGAAGCCTATAAGCTTAAAGCTTATATTATTGGGTATTCAACCCAAGTATAAGGCATGGGTCACGGTAAGACTGCCTTATACAAGAATTTGTGTTTTATTATAGTACGGAAAAACTAGAAATCATTGGCCCAAAACAAGAGCATTGTAAATGGATATATCTAAGCATTTGCTGGTTTTGACACTAGTTAGCATCATGTACAAATGTCAAAAACTACAATCCAGATCCACTGCTCCAATACTTTGGTTACTTGCAACGAAAAATAAACCGAATTCTTCATAGCAATCATGCTTCGGATATTTTTTGCATCTCATCGAGATCGAGCTCGAATCGAACAACAGCTGAGTCCTCCTTTGCATGCGTGTTACTAGACGAAAAAACATGGGTTAGTTGTGAATGAAATGATAATTGAGTATTGACGATGGTGAGGTAGTTCACCTGTTGTTCACAACTCCATGATCATGGATGGATTGGAACCTATAAAGAACTCTACCCATTATGTCCATGAGAGAAATTGGACCAAAAGTACGGCTATCCTTGGCTTCCTGCAAAGACGAAACGCAGAAAGTGATGTTAATGCGTAGTTGGGTACTACTGAGTACTGATACTGCAAGAGGAAGAAAGTGTACTCTCCTTGCAAGCGTCTGGCGGGAGTGGTAGAGAACAAAAAGTGAATTGAAACCTAATGTTAGATCATAATTTCCAAGGATTCAACGACTAAAACATCCGATCTTTCTTATAAAACATTCTTTTTTTTCAACGTTGAGAGATGACATAAGAGTTTTACGATATGAACTATGAGCTAATAATGACCACGTAAGATATCACTTCACCAAGCAAAACTTCATCAAGCAAGAGCAAAGAAATGTTTTGAAAATATTTTCCCTGGTTATTTGAAGGTTGCAATACATTAACCCCCAAAAACCTCGCCTCGGAGGAAGCCTAGGTGAGAGCCATTTTAGCGATATTAGGGGTAATGAAACTACAAGGGTGAGAGTAAATGCATCTAGCTCCCCCAAATCCCAAATAAAACAAGTAGGGCATGTCATCGTCATAGGAAACGACTAATGGGCAACAAAGAATCAATCTTGAAGATTGCATTTGACGAAGATCAGAGAAATGGGTACATTGCAATTGCGTTCCAGGATCCTTGGAGAGTATTTGCAAAACAAAAGAAAATCCAGAATAATAAGCTTTAAGCAATGTAATGCTTGAAGGCAACAAGAAGCTTATTTTCATTACCACGGTGGTTGCATGGGACCATTTTACATGTGCATCTTATTTCGAGCAAGAAATTTAGGTGTTCTGTTTTGGCATTGCATGGAATCTATGGACCAGTATGACAATAATGGGGGGGGGGGACACTGGACATAGCAATCAAAACTAGTAACAATATTCACCAAAAAAAAAAAAAACGAACATCCTAAGTACCCCAACAGCAAATCAAAACTAGCATAACAACAAAGTGTATTACAAAAGGCAGTGAAATTTTATCACAGAAGATAAAAAAATACCTTAGCCTTCAGCTTTTTGTTGTCTGAGAGAACCCAACACTCATCATAATCAATGACAAAAGGCTCATCTTTCTCATCTGTGGAAGCCATTTCTTGTCCTCCTAAAGCAGCCAACCTCCGTACTATAAGCTTATCCGACTCCAATGGATTTTTTATGAGAACCACATCACCAACAGACACTTGGTTAAATTTTAGTCTGAACCTGATATTTAATTAACAAGACAAATAAGTAATGAATTACACTCTAAATACATCAAAAAAAAAAAAAAAATCCTCAAAACCAAATACAAGATAACAATAGTCGTAAACACGACTAACTAATAACCAACATGCTTTCTTACTTTTTCCTAACTCGAGCAATAAGTAGCTCATTGTGTCATGTGCCCATGTAACCGCCCCTTCAAACTCTGTCTAGACGAGAGCCACTTAATGGCCTTGGGGTAATGGAATGTAGCAGTTTTGCACATTCAAGCAAGTAAAAAGAATCTTTCTCTTTCGTTCCTTTTTGTTTAAATAAAATGTGTTTACCCATCAAAATTGTATTTTTTATTACCCGGATAAAGTTGAAAATCGGAATACATGCATCGAATAAAGAATATTATATACCCACTGTTATTACTCGTGCTGCTTCAAGTACGACTCTTTACAATTATTCACTTCTATGTATGAGGTATTCATTTTTTCATAAGTTTTCATTCTTCGCTACAGAAGTTAATTCTTAAGTCAATTGGCAGCAAATCAAATCAAAGGCACAGGCATACATCTGCTGACATTATAATATAGGATGTTGAAGAAGAATTACTCAGGATCCGGGCAAGGTAAGTTACGTATAAGAAGAGTTTCATGCTTCCCGGGAATAGTTGGCGCCATCTCTTGACCCTCATTCTTGTATAGATAAGTCATTTTCCCCATGGATAAAGCCCTCCAGAAGTTGCCCCAAACATCATTTTGTGCTATTTCGCCTGAAAGGCGTTTCTGCGTTATGATGGAAGAATGTCTGAATAACTTATAATTATACAGTGAATAAACAATTCATGAAAATACACTACTTAGTACTTATAGCAATTTTGAGAGAAACTCCAAAGTTCATTTTAATTACTTGCTCTAAGCCATTTCACTTGACTATGCAAAAACTTCAACTCCTCAATTAACCATGTAGAATACTCATTTGGTCATTTTATCACCGTGAGAATAGGACATTGGGCAACATCACATTTTAGCTATAAATGAGCAACATCACGAGAAAGAGAAAAATTGAACTTTGATAGATGTAAGCAAAAGTTTAATGTCATTCAAATAAATCATAGACATGCTCCAAGCCTCCAAGCCTATCTAACAATTTCAAGAAGAAATAGAGATAACCCATAATGTTTATCCATAGTAGGTTGTCTTGCTAGGAGAATTTTGGTATCCTCTGGCAAAACAGATACAATTTTGTTCCCCTCACTTACCGGTGTACCTTTATACATACACAAGATTTCTTATTTCCTCTAGAAGGTTTGTTAGAGAGAAACTCAACAATTAATTTGACATTAACTTCATTTACTTCCCACTGAGAAGACAAGACTAGTCCTCAAAAACTGAGCAATGACCTAACTTAAAAATATCTTACCCCTTTAAATATACTCCAAAGTTCAAACTTTTAAATATGGCTCTTTTTACTACCCCTTTTAATATTCACTAGATAGTATCATAGTAATTAGTAAAGATAAACATCCACTATTTGTACACACCGTTAGAAAAAGTTCTACTAAATCAAACTATCATCAGTTTTATTGGGTGCTTTGAATTGATGTGTTTATTGATTTTCCTTAGTGTTTAATTTCATTGATTGTATTTTGTCTTTTTCTCTAGAACTAAATAACCAAACATGTTTGTTTCAATTCGCCATAAATTCCAATTAGCTAGATGCCTAGAATTAAGCTATTTTACTTAAGACTCTTCATCTCACTTCATCTACTCCTCGAATAACTGTCTCGAGTACTTGTATTAATCAACATAACAAAAAGGACATTAAAAAATCGATACTAAATTCTTTTACCAACACAAATGGAAATCTTACATAACAACAAAGTTTTTCAACATCCAAACCATGAAATTTGTAAACAACAAAGTACTCCTAAATCTTATGAATCAATTTTAAAGGGAAGTAACCTATGAAATTTGTTAATGCCATTCAAAAGAAGGATCTTCCCACGCTCAAGGTTCCATACAAATAAGCCATAACATTTTTGATTTCCTGAGTGGTTAATCATGGGTTTTGTTAACCCTAATTTCTTTCTATGGGAGGTTTACTATATAAACCCCTCTTGTAATCAGGGTTAGGGGGCATAAAAAACACAAGAGAGATAAGTGATTCACCATTAGAGATTTCTCTCATATTCATCTTTGTAATCTTGCAATCTTATAGTGAAACTTCGGTTCTCGGTGCTCGCGGACATAAAATAGGGTTAATTCTTGATGTGTTTTCTTATTTTTTGTTTGAATCTTCATTTGTTTCTTTCATTGTTTTGTGTTAATTGCTTCCGTTGTTCGCACAATACATGTCATAACAATGGTTAATGATGAATTACAAAACTTTATAACCTAAAACTTGAATACAAAAACAACAATTTACAATCACAACATCATTTGGAATCGAAAATATGCTAATGAACATAAAACATTGGGGCTCATCCACAATCATGAGTATTATTGCAATCGACAGAAATGAATCAAAACTGAATAATGAAAAGAAATAACAATTAACAAAAACCCAGATGAATATATGAAGAACAAAAAAGAAATGCAATAAAAAAGTAGAGTAGAAAGAGGTATACTGTGGTGGAGAGAGTAGCAGAGTAAACCAACTTGGTTTGACCATAGAGAACTATACTGGGCAAAAGGAGACTATCCCACTTCATCAAATCTTTCAACAAAATCCTTTGCCTATGATGTTTGATTGGACGAGTGAAGATTGAAGAGGAATGGTGGGAGGAATACAATTCGAACCCAGATTCCGCAGAAAAAAGAGCTCAGAATTGGGGAAATTGATTAGGTTTTGGAAGTGAAAATTGAGAGGGGTTATAGGATTTACAGGTGTTCAAAACAGAGCCGATGAGTCGATATTTAACCGATCTTGAAACCGAACTCGAATCAACCCGACCTCAAAATGAATTTAAAATGATGTAAAAATCATCGTGGATTCAAAAACCGATTTTGATCCGACCTGAAACACTTAACTCGAAATCGACCCGATAATCCGAATGAACACTTCTAATAGAATGCAATTTTAAATTTTTGATTACTTTTTCACAGTTTTCAAAGTAAATTTTAAATCTCAATATCTCTAAGTACACACAACAAAAAAGATATAATAAAAAAGTATGCATTAAGACCAATTTAACGAGATCTTATATGATTATATTTTATCTTCTAAATATGCGTCAAAAACATTAATTAGATTTGTAAGTGGAATATTTTAAATGGAAAGAACATTGGAGAATGGAGGGATTACTTGTTAGTACTAACTAGCTTAAATCCCGTGTCAAGCACGAATAATCAAAAAATATTTAAATGATCTCTTAAATATAAATAAAATTATTTTAAATTATTCTGATATTTGGTAAACATAATAAATATAGAGAAAATAATATTTGATGTGTGAGAACAATTAGTCTTTGTATTACATTAATTCTTTCAAATTTTAAAACTCTAAAATTAAACTTTGGGCTTGAATTATTTTAAATGAACTTGTAGAATGATCAATAAAATAAATTTTGAGTTGTTGTCTAATTTTTTATTGTCTTTTTTATAGAATGATATTTTGACCATACGTATATTGATTTCATATTATCCAATTTTTTATTGTCATTTGACATGTTGATTGATTTAAATAATAGGGCATTCAAGTTTAATTATTCTACTTACCTAATTTAGCTAAATGAAAAATTTTAAAGGGAAAACAATGAACATGAAAGCGACACATGTCATACTGAAGAATGCATTTAGTATATAGTATAGATAAGTGCTAATAGAAATAACTTGTAAGGGTATGAATGATGCAATTCTCATTTATTCATGTTAATAAAGCTTTGATCATAACAAAATTAAATAAATTTATATGCGGCTGGCACACACGTGCGACAAAAAAATTATACTTACCGAATTCAGGCCATAATACACCCATTTCAAGACTTAAAAAGCCAAATCTAATACTTTAATCCTTAATCTTTCTTCTCCAGAGACTTAATGTAACTTTTAGCTATCGACTTAAACCCTTAAAACGCTCATTTTCAGCACATAAAATGTCATTTTTAACTCTTAAAACTCCACTCCAAACCTAATTTTATATTTCACCTACCCATTGCAAATATCTATTTCAAGTTATTTAGAATTTTTATTCCAATAGTATAAAGTTTGTCAATTCAAAATTTAAAATGTCTATTTTAAGGTTCAAAATGTTCAATTCAAGCTTTAAAAATAGCAATTTCAAAATTATGGACAAAATATGCGAGTGGTCGCACGTATGCGGTCATCTCACATGAGACTTCTTGAAAAAATTTGTAATGGAAATGAACAAGTATAAACTAGCTTTTTATTATCATCTCCACCATTTAATACGATAATGCATTGAAATGAATTTGTGATCGAAGAAAATGAGATAATTAAAGGTGAACAAGTATAAAATAACTTTTTATTATCATTCCCACCATTTAATACCAACTACAAGATGAGATTATACTAATTTTTCATTACTATTAAAAGTATCAAAGTGAACAAATATAATGACTATTAATTGAAATACCAATATTAAGGTGAGTAATTTGAATTTACAATCAAAATGAAAGTGAGATGAAAGCACATTATACTCTTAATACATTATCAAAAAAGATAGGAATATTCTACATGGTAGACACAAACATTTGTGAAAGGTCAGTCATAGCAAATCTTTAAAAAAATTACAAAATAGTGTTATACTTTTAGAATTTAAGCTGTCGTAACAGTATTGCCCAAAAATCATTAGATTATGCGTTAAGTTGTGAAGTTTCGTTTTTACTCTTGTCTTCTTTCGATCTTCTTCATTTCGTCAGCCTATCCCAAATGTTCCATCTCCAAATGGTTCACATGTTTGACCTTTTAACAACTATGAAATCCATGTTGTAATTCCATTTGATTCTCTGTTTCATAATAATACTTGCTACTGATAGTGATATTTTCCCACACAACATATTACACTCAGTAGCAAGTATTATGAAACAGAGGAATTAGAAAATCCATTCTAGGCTTCTAGGCTCTAGCTAATGTCAAAACTTCTTTAGAACAAACTAGTATAATAACCCGTGCAATGCACGGTTTTTAGTATATTAAGATATAGAATCATTATGTTTTTTAAACAAATATTAATTAAAATTTTGAACCCACTGGCCAAATTTTTTTTTTTAAAAAATTGATGTCTTAATTGTAAATATTTATATTAAGATATGTCTTAATTTTAATGTCTTGTTTTGTAAGTTTATATTAAGATATATATACAAACAATTAATAGTTCAATAAACATAATAAATAATTAATTTGAATTATTAGTGTTTGCAGTGTACTTTGAACTTTATGATGCCAATAATTGGAATGAAAATAAAATTGCCACAACATTTAAGGGCTTTGATAAATTAATCAGTGAATTACACGTTAAAATGGTGAATCAATATGAGAGCAAAAAATGGATGCTACCATGTGGAAAAAACTTACAAAATGATAAATTACGCGGAAATTAACAAGAATTTAACGGAAAATGTTACGGCAGCTAGATAGCGCATAAACTAGATGCTACCACATGGATAAATCTTACAAAAGTGCTACTATTGGCGTTTCATAAAAACTGGATGCTATCATGTAGAATTCCTTTTTTGTATTTACGAAACACTAAATTTAAGTCAAATTTATATTTAAAATGAAATCATCATTCTTAGATTGGATCAGTTTTGATTTTTACGACAATCTAAATTTAAGTTGATTTTTATGTATGAGTTATTTCAAATTAAGTCGAGTCATACTAAATTCCGATTAAATCAGATCAATTTTCGACATGCAACTACATGATGACTAACTCAAAAGCTCAACTAAATTGTGAAAGAAAGTGACAACTGCATTTTTTTTTGTGAAAGAACCTAGTAAACTTGAACTAAGGTGTTCTGTCAAGAGTGATTGATTGTTTTAAAATAAACACGTATGATCTCACATCCAAAAATTAACGAGATTAACTGATATATAAGTTTAATAGAGTATTTTTATTACCAATTAGTTTGATAGAATGATACATTATCGGGTTTGTATTCAGTCATCCATTGATGTATTCTTAACTACATCATCCATTTGATACAACTAACCTTATCCCAAAGAAGTACCTAACTAACAGGATGTGTTGATTATAAAGTGACTACCTTCATCATGATCGAAATATAGAACACATTGACGGCAAAGTCATTCATATTGACTGCGATATCCATTTTGCAACCACGCACGATTAAGCAGGGTCTAGAGAAGCAACCTAACAGGTAAACCTAGTTGAACCGTAGCAGCAGTAGCCTGACTATTAGCCGAGCTTCATAAATCAACTCGATTAAAACACTAATTGCAATGCCATTCGAAAGTACATTTATACGTTTATATTCGCTTGATCGTTTCTACTTTACCTTTTTTTTTATCTTTTGTAGGCAGGCGATAGAAATCAAACAAACGGAAGACTCGGGAGACTCATCAATTATTGAAGATCGCACAAACATAGAGTAAAAACAAGATCTCATTGCATCGAATTGATGTAAAAATTTATACAAAAACATATCAATATTTCCCGTGTTGTATCGCAGTTTAGACCGTCTCAAGGAATAATCTCAAGTTTTCGGCTGATATTTGACGTTACAACTACATCACTCTCGTTACCGCGATCGCGACTGTTAATATATTTTTGCAATATGCATCCAACAAAGACAAATATGCATACTATGAATTCAAACAGATGCAAGAGTATACAAAACAATAGTACATGCTCCTATACAAGAAACAAATCACATGAATATTTACATTGCAAACTCAAGAATAAACAAATGTGCACTTAACATAAAAGATGTAAGAATGAAGAGACTTGTTTGAAATAAACAAAGCGTTACATTTCTTATTACTAACAGCGGACGAACAGAATACCATCCAAAACGACACGATCACTCGTATATTTATGCCGTTCTGACATGTCTCTTCAGTCTTTACTTAGCTAGAACGTACAACCGACATCAAAAGCGTACTTACCTTAAAGGTGAAAACGATAAAGCATCATCTTCATTCTACAAGTTGAAAACGTAGCTACATTCTTCAGTATTCACAACGCCAACCTTCCCTTCTTCGGTTTACTCCTGATCAAGTAAATTTATCAGTCATGAACAATATCGACACCTTTTGACGGTTTTGAGAATTGAGCAATAATGGGAATCTGTACTTACTGTCCATTACTAGGTAAGTTTCCGCCTTTCGATCTCCCAGAACCAACATCTAAAATTCAAAATGTGAAAAAAGGATGCAAGTCATCACATATAATGAATTCTCGGTTAAACAACTATGTGTGAAAGCGTATAGTCACGCGGCGCCTACCTGTTTGCTCTTCAACCTGAACAAAGAAACAAAGTGAATTACAGTGTGACCAATATCACAAAACCTGTTATTCAACGTTACAAAATAACGAAAAGAGACAGGTCTGCTTTTTGGACGACTTGTAAAAATATACATTCAAGAAGAAAAAAAACATACGATAACAAAACTTCAATTTGATATCCAATTCAAAATAAATAGAAAGAACCGGAAGATGAAGAGGAAGAAACTAAAAATTCGAATTAATGTTTCACATCATAAATATTATCCTATACTTCAAATATCACATACCACAGGGGAGGTTACAGAAGACAGCGAGAAAATTCTATCTTCGGGCTGGAACCTGCGGGACCTCTTCAAGCTATAGCCAAACAAGAGAACAATTTGTTACAAGATCCAGAACCAAAGAGAGGTTTAATAAAAAAAAGAACGACGAATGTGTTTTAAAGACAAATTAATGTCCTATGACCGAAAGTTATCAACTCGCATGATAAGCCTCTAAGAAAATCTCTGTAGGTCGGACAGCAAGTTATCAACTCGCCAGCAAGTTGAAACACAAAAATTACAAGTGAAATATGCAGTAGGTCGGACAAAGGTCTCGCCAACTCTCTACATATATGCAGTCTTGCAAAGTAAAGGAGAAACAACATCTGTGCAAAATGATTTCCAAGAGTAGAGAGTGAACAGGATACCACCATACGAACCAAATGTATGCAACTTGGAAAAATTTCGGAAAACTAGGAAACTTGGAAAAATTAACTAGGCTATTTTGTGCAGCATATTTGAGGGGCAGAAGTTTAAACAGTCGCCTGAAACTTGCAACTTTTGCATTATGACGACGCATGAAGTTCTGGTCTGGTACAAAGATGAAGCCACCAATAATGGCTAAAATTTGAACGAAGATATAAATTAGTCACAAAACAAAAGGTAGTGATATGATCACTTTAAAGAGAGAGGACAATGGCGGCTGACGATGACCTAAATAACAAAAGTAAATAATGACACGAAGAATTGTGATTTGGAGGAGCACATGAGTATCGATAGGAATGAAGGGAAGAGCAATGTGTATGTGAAAGATCATTGAAATTGATTTCTAGACATTAATAATTACTCTATCTTATCTAATCAAATGTCCAATTTGTTTTTTGGCAGTACTTACCAATGACTTGCACATGATTCACAAGAAAATGACAGCAAACAACAAAACCAGAACGACGTGAAGAAAGTAGTAGGAACGAGAGGCATAAAAATGAAAACAAATGGAAAATCATACTTTGCTGTAGACTTTGATGAACTTAAGAACCCTTCAAAACCTTTCAAAACATGCCCAAATTGGTTGGAATCTTGTAAATAGGTGGTCTCCAACTCAAACACCTAAAAAATTTCACAAGCAAAAGGTAATAACACAAGATTCTCTAAGATATGCACAAAAAAGCAATGTACAAAACTATAGATGTATAATTAGCAAAGAGTATAGAACATATAATTCTACATTCAATTACCTGCTTTTCAATATTCCGAAGCTCATCCTGAAGCTTCTCTCTCTTGCTCAAAAGGCTTGCAAGCCTAGCCCCCGGATTAGAAGACTTTTGCCCTAAAATTAGCATCAACCAAAATTTGTCGTTTTCTCCCTACTTTTATATATGGAGAAAAATGAACTTAAAAAGAAAAATTTTAAACACAAACACCAACAAAATTATTAACCAAAACTCTTAAAGTCAACCAAAAATAAAAGGGGTTGCAAGTTGTTACCATTAGCCTCCATGAGCATAGTTGTTTCTCACAAAAGCTTCCAATAGAGAAGCAAATTAAGCCTTCGGCCTATAGCATAGGACATACATTATTCAAAAATACAATTAAAATAAAGAAAAAAAACATACATATGGCCTTGTTTAACGAAAGTAGCACATCACAAGATAAAGAAGTGCATTAAGATGAAATTTTTCATAAACATTATTTTCATTCTCATTAGCAGATTTATAGTTCTTTTGTTTTGAATCAAAAATAAACTACAGTATTATGGATAGCCATAAACAATACCAACTTCTTGCTTTGTGTGAAATTTCAAATGATGTTTACTAAACTAGATCAATTGTAAACAAACGCTTTGTTAGAGTTAGGCCACGTGCATATGACTTCCTTAACACCAACTAGGAGGGAATTTTTTAGTCGCATTGGGGTAATGGTATGTTTTGTTGATCACATGTAAGTTCACTGATGGGATGAATATAGTAGCATGATTTACAAAACTAGAATCATGACAAATAAGAATTGAATTCTCATATTCTCCATAAAACTCAAGTGGATATTGAAGACATGTGGTGGCTTTGCATAAGTAAAACAACACAAACCCAAAAAAATGTTTCTAAGCTCTTCTAATGAGTGACATAAATGAGAATCAAAAGGTTTTTACAAGTTGTTCACAGTATCTTTTAAATAATATTCCCTTCCTCTTTATATTAAAAACTCTAAAGCTAAGTCGTCGTCGTCATCATCAACCACAAAGGCAACCCATGCACCCGATGTCTTGCACAATCCTAATCTTCAAAGTTCGGAGACGGAAAACCATCTCAACAATCAAACCAATAAAACAGCTACTCTACGAGACCGTCTCAAAAAAACGACCTCAAAACAAAAAAAAAATTATTTTTATTTTTCTCTTTAATTTGTACCCCTCCGATTCTATTTAATTGTCGCATTTCCTTATCTGACAAATTCATATCAATTGTCACATTTTCTTTTTTGTCAGTTTTTTTTACCTAAATACCCCATGTTCATACAAGTAATGTTCAAATACTCTCACTTTTACTACTTACAGTACCTCCACTACCACCTTAACAATTAATAATAATCATTTAAAATACCCCAACTGCTCAATTTTTAATGAACCCCATCACCCTTAATCAGCAATAGGACATCTAAACAGAATTGGAGGGAATATTAGTTAGGCTATTTAATCATATACCTATGCATGTGCATCTCTCAGAGAAATCGTCTCTCACAGTAATTTGAGTAACGCAAACAATTAACTCAAAATAGAACAATTATGCTGAGTAGTTCATACATGAATTATGCCCCAAATAAAACCCTAATTACAAAACAAGTGAAAATTCCAAACCCATACATCATAATTGTAATTATACGCAGATTTAAGAAAATACAAAAGTTATTAGGACAGAAAGGACAATAACCCAAAGAAAAACAAAGAAGCAATTACTGCTACCTGCTAAAGTGTTGTTGTTGTAGAATTCGTCCGCGAAAGGTAGAAGATGAAACGGCAGCCTTGAGTAGTGACCGGAAACTGAGGAGTGCATCAATTTATGATTGACAGAAAAAGGATAAACAAACGGAAATTGATTTTTGTTTTGGTAAAGGCTAAAAGGGTGTGTTTGATAAGAGGCAATTGAAATTGAGGATTGGGATTTTGGGTAGAATTATAAAAATTTTCTTGTTTGTTTGAGGGAAATGAGGATAGAGGTAATTGGCCGTTTGTTGTTGATTGTTGGCGGTTGATTTTTTTGGCTTGTTTGATTAGCAGGATATGTTAGTTGTTTTTGTTGGTTTTAAGCTAGCTGAAAAAACCAATCGTTTATGGAGATGTTTGGTAAATTTGAGTATTCTGATTTCGTGTGAATGTGAGTGTTGTTTGTTACTTGTTTATTAGAGATAAATGGGCTAATAAGCCAAAAGTCAATCAAAAAAAGTTAAGTTGTAGCTGTTTTTTCATTTTGGCTTAAAAGCTACTTTTCAACTGCTTTAAAAGTCATTCATCAAACACTTTTTGAGTTGTTTGACCAAACAACAAACCAAAAGCCAACAAAAAAACTGAGCCAAAAGTCATGAACTAAACACCCCTAATAAAGGTTGAGAACTTGGAAAATGGACATGAAATTTTATAAAATGAATAGTTTATTAGAGAAAAACTTGCTAAGTCAACCAAAAAAAACTAGTTAGAGCAGCCTTTTCATTTTGGCTTAAATTAGCTTTTGAACTGCTTTAAAAGTCACGCACTAAATAGCTGTTTAATCAACCAACAATCCAAAAGCTAATAACTAACCAATAATCTAAGCAAAAACCCTTGAACCAAACATCCCTAAATACAATGAAAGCACAAAATGAAGTACATGAAAAGAGGCATGAATGCATGATAAATGAAGTTGTTGAGGTATGCTAATGAGTTTGGCTAGGACAATTCCAAGGCCCAACATGTGGTCTACATGTTGGATCAAAAATAATGTAGGTGTTCTCATGTAAAAGATGGGGTTGGGAAGGCCTAGGTGTGATTTATTTGAGATAATCATGGCATCATACACATTAGCCAACCTTAAGAAATTGTAACAATTATATATTACATATAGATTAAGAACCGGTAGAACCACTAAAATTATTATGTATTCAACAATAAAAGAGAGCTGAAAATATGTAAATGACAATTAAAAGAAATTGTAGCAAAGTAAAAGAGACAAACTAAAAAGAAAGCTGTGGTAGCCCAATGTGTATTTGTTTGATATTATACAAGTGGAGAACTAAACTTTGCTAAAAGTTTAAGCAAATAGTTTAGGCCCTAATATATGTTATATGTTATATTACGCTCTGTCACATAAAAACTCTTTGCGGGTTATAAGTGTCGATACAACACAAGTCCCTTCATACTTGATGCTAATAATTCCACTTCAAATGACGGGTATATGACTTTCAAACTCATAATATGAACTTTCTGATATCATGTGAAGAAAAAAATTCAGCTAAAAGTTTAAGTTTGATAGTTCAAGAGCATATACTAATTCACAATTTAAACCCAAATAATGCTATCAAAACTATTAAATTAGGCTGGACGTACTGTGAATGCCAGCATATTATCGGGAGAACACAAGATGCACACACTTTATAATATATCAATGAAATACAATCCCAAAACCATATGACTAATGGAATAAGGACTCCAGTAACATATAAAGTGTGCACACCATATTCAATTGTCGATGTGAGATAAATCATAAAAAACTGAAAATATTATACTTTTATAACTTATCAAAGATGAAATATAAATTCAAAATTACATCCCCTAAATTATATCAAATCAAGAAAATAAAATAAAAATAGAAAAATTTATTATTAAGAACAAGCAATATTAGCACTTTTTAATTGGAAGCCATAAATTTTATCCCAAGCATATTTGAATTCAACTTGGCCACCCCCAACAATAGGTCCTCCATTGTTAAGGACACAATTATCTCCATCTATTTTTAAGATTGAAGGATCAACTGCTTCTGTGGTTTGAAATCCAGGGCAACCTAATATTACATTTGTAAAATTACATGTTTTATCACATGTATTTTTAGCATTAAAATAATATTCGGGTTTCCCTCCTACTTCAGACCCTGTCTCTAGTTCTTCTATTTGTAAGTCGGGTTCAACGCAAGCATCGTTAGTTTTTCCTGCAAAATTAACACCCTGTTTGATTGTTGGTACTAAATAGTGATAATGAAAATGAGTTATAATGTAAAATTTTATGAAACTTATCGTGTCATTTTCATGTAAATTTTTATAAGTTTAGCATTAAAATAAATTTTTATAATGAAAATGGATGAATAATGGACGAATATTTACTTTTCAATCAAATGTAACTAATAGTATGAAATGAAGGGAGTATTATAGTAAGTAAAAGTTACTCCTTTTCATAAATCAATGGATGTTTGAATTATTAAGAAATTTTACATTAGAAATATTGTAAAATTTTATTCTTTTATTCCTTTTAAGTTTACCCTAATTGACCAACTTTGAAAGGGAATTTATAAAGAATTAGATAAGTAAAACTCAAGTCATGTACTCTTCGCCTTATTTAATAATTAAATAAAAGTAAAAACAAAATTATTTATAGAAAATAAATTCATAATTCAACAAAAATAAATTGACATCACTAATGATGTATGTTTGAGGTAATGGAAAACTAGTAATCGAAAAAATATTGAAAATTTGTTTACTTTTTTAAAATATCGATCAAATTAGAATAAGCTGAATAACATATATATGATTTAATTCAAAAAAAAAGTTGAAAAATACACTTACTTTAATAAAAATATAAATATAACATAGACATATCCACCTTCTATACGAAAATCATATAATTTGATATTCCCATCCTAAGAATGTTTAGTACAGAGAAGATTGATTCTGGGATTTGAAAAATCTGAGATAAAATATTTTATAAATCTCTGATTACTAAATATATTATTATAGTTTTTTTTTTGATAAATATTATAGATTCTTAACTTTAAAATATTAATGTGTTATTTTTCTAATTTTTTCGACGGACACGGAATACATGCCTCTCTTACCCTTTATACTCTTACAGGTTCGACCCTGAGTATGGATAGGTTGATAAATTGATGATGATTTTATGAAAACATTTGGATTAACAATAACAAAAACAACATTTTAAGATATATCATGAAATTTCTCTTAGGTTGTGCAATTAAATAAATTATTCAATCATACAGTTTACAAATACAAATAAATTAAATATTGATAAAATTAGATGAATAAAAGAATAATTACTCACCACAATGAGCAAGGCCAATGAATAAAAATAGTGAACAAAAGATTTTGACAAGAGTCGCCATTAAATGATTTGAAAGGATTTTGGAGTCCACTTGTGAATTTTTGGATGGAAATTCTAATTGTGATGTCAATGTCCTATTTATAGAGCATAGATTGGCCCAAATAAATAATTAATTATATTATTTTTTCAATAATCATATATGGTAAAAAATCAAGAAGATTTAAGTATATCATTAGTTTATATTATATTATATTATATTGTATTATATTATTATTATTATTATTATTATTATTATTATTATTATTATTATTATTATTATTATTATTATTATTATTATTATTATTATTATTATTATTATTATTATTTATTTCATAAAGAAAAACTTTACAAGAAGTTGGTAGAGAGCCGAGCAACAAGCTGAGCAGCCACCCGACTCCTTTTGAATGCAAAAAGCTAGCCTACGAAAGATATAGGGCTTGGGAGTATAATAATATTATATTATTATTATTTTATTTTTTTGGCAAATAAAGATTTTTCATTCACCAGAAAAAACAAATACATCATGGCAAGGAACCTCACCCATCGTATTATTATTATTATTATTATTATTATTATTATTATTATTATTATTATTATTATTATTATTATTATTATTATTTCTTTTTTGCAAAAAATTATATTCCATATTTAGGTGAAGATAAGAATGAAAATATTATTATACTCCTAATATGAGTAGATCAAGAGTTTTAACTTTCCATATTTCTTATTTTCTTTTGAACCATCTCATTGATTCCAATCTTTTCATATCCTTATAACTATAGTAACTTACTTGATTGGATAAGACTTTAATGGTAATCATCATCATAAATCATAAACTCTACTAAAGTAATAGTTTAATGTGACAAGTGTCATAATTTTAAGAGTTATTTTCCCGCTTAATTCTACTTAAATTATTTTAGGTAGTTTTTTAAATTTAATTTTATTCCGTTGATTTGCTTAATTAATTTAAGCCATATTTAATTTTGCCTTATATGTTTTTTTCATTGATGCTTCTTTTCTCTTCTATAATAGTCTTTAACGTCCAACTTTTTTCTCATATGTTTTTCCAAAAATTCTTATGATTCCGTGCTTAGCACGGGTACCTAATTAATTATATTCTCATGTCCTTCCTAAGTTCCTAACATGACTACATGAATATGGATTTTTTTCTTTGATGTTCAAACTTTATTTTATATTTATTTATTATTTTTAAATTTAAATTAAGTAAAAAGATTAGATGGAAAAATATTCATTAAACACTTGGTGTAATAGATGCTTGCACTAGCTTAAAATTTGCGATACGTATAAATTATAAATTTACTTATAAATTTTTTTATGTGTTTTGAAACATCTGTGACCCGCTGTTCGAATTAATTTAGAACTAGTTAGATGATTTAGGTTTGGATCGGATTTTGGATAGTTTTGCTTTGATTAACCCACATGTAAATTTTGGCCATATCTTTAGAAGTATCAAATGGGCCAAAAATATTTGGGCTTCCTCTCCTAATTTTTGATATTAGTGTCAATCAATGTAGAAACATGTGCTTTTTTGAAGGACTGTCTTTGATAAAGACGATTTTCAAAAGTCCAGCCCAAATTTATATTTAGAGTTGTACAATATATAGACGGTCTCAAGTAAGAATTTGTGATGTAAAAATAGTTTTGTCTTGTATCAGACTGTTTCACCATGAGACAATCAAATTAAAGCATTCAAGATATCATTTCATGTAATATGTATACATATATATGTCTCATTATTATTTCTTATAACCTCTAAGCAGATCATCGACGTATTGATCAGCGTTTGCAATGTACAATCATCATCTTATAAGATTTAAGAAGTACAAATTTAATTTCAAAAATATAACTGAAAACGTATACCATTGTGTCATTCAAAATTAAGGAAAAACAGAAACCAAAACATTATCAGAATTGTAATTATCGATTCAATATATAATATATGCTGGTATGTAACTTCATCTTGAATTTACCAGAATATATTATATACTTAATCAAGGGAGCTTCAACCATCATTCTTAATTCTGGTTGTAGTTCCATGATATGTTATACTGCAGATGGTTTGTTACGAACGTCTTCCTCCCCATCAACAGGCACTTCATTAGCAGCCTCTTCTAAAGATTTACCCTTAGTCTCAGGCACCAAGAAAGTAAAAAGCATACCTATGAAGTTAATCACACCAAGAATAATAAGCGAGTTCTTTTTCCCAATACCTGCAGGGTAACCTGGATCCCTCTTAGCCGGATCTTTCTCTTGTGAAGCATATACAAACCCAAACGCACCAATTATAGCTCCAGCTTTACCAGCCGCAGCTGATATCCCATGACAAGTGGATCTCAACCGCGCTGGGAATATCTCAGCCGGGACAACAAATGTAGTGGCATTAGGCCCAAAATTGGCGAAAAAGAATGTAAGTCCATACATTATAATAAACCCAATACGATTCTCCTTTTGTTTCCAATGGTCATAAGGAAACGCAATAGCGAACATGAATATAGTCATCATGAGGAACCCTATGAGTTGAATGATCCAACGACCTATAATGTCGATCAAGGCGACAGTAAACCAGTATCCAGGAACAGTACCACAAAGAGCGATTAAGGTTTGCGCTCTTGCAACCTTGTAGACTTCTCGAATCGCGCTCATTTTGTTTGCATTTGGGATCCATCCAATTGAGGAGAAAATGTCTTTTTGGAAAAGGTTTTGGCTATAGAAGGCGATGTCGAGTAAGAACCATGTAGTGGTTGTTCCTACTAAACGTAGTCCGTATTGTCGTAGGAATTGACTTGAAAATAGACCAAATTGTTGGTTTTTGTCTTTGACAATGCCGGCTAACTTGTCTTCCTCGGCTTCTAGTGTTACGTTTAGTACCTTTGACATGTCAGCTGCGGCTTGCTTAGCGTTTTGGGCTACTAGGGCTGTGTACCTTTACAGAATTATAGACACAAGCAATAAATTATTTAGAAGGTTTTGTATGAAATTGTTTAATTATGAGATAAAGTTCAAATAATTAACTCGTTTTGAAATAAATTTCTTTAAAGACAACAGGTATAAATTAGGTCAGCTCAATAGAAATACTCTATTATGCCTCCTCACACGGGAAATCTTTGTGCTAGAAAGCCTAGATGTGTGGATACAATACATGTGTTTTGAATGTTTATCTTTAAAAGAGGCGTGGTTGAGATTCAAATACATGATCTCTTGTTATGTTGGCTCTGATACCATGTCAAGGAATCAACTCAACAAAAGCTAAGTTTTTAGTTGAATTGATTCCTTAACACGATATGAAAGCCAACTTAAGCCAAATTCCTTAACTAATTAAAACTTTTGTTACCTAAAGCTAATGGTCGAGGCGGAGATGAAATAAAATAAGTAAAAAAAAGCAATGCAATTAAGAGAGTCTGATACCTAGCAGTCTCGGGCATCTGCATACGGTAATAATAGGTAAGACCAGCAGGGATGGCACCAAACATCAAAATAACACGCCAAATATAGTCCGCTTCAGGAGTAAGTGACCCAGCAGGATCTTCATCAAACGACGGAGGCTTAAACTTATTCTCAAAAGCTGCAGACACAATAAGGGACACAACCCCACTAACAAGAATCCCAACCCCTTGCATAGCAAACACAGCAGCAATAAAAGCCCCTCGAGTCTTTTTATTAGCATACTCAGACATAATAGTAGCCGAAAGAGGGTAATCACCCCCAATACCAAACCCAAGCCAAAACCGAAAGAAACAAAGCGTAGTCATTACACTTTTAGCAGTATGACCGAACGAAAGACCCGAAGCAAGGGATGAAAACACCATAAGAACTAATGTCAGACCATAAACCTTTTTTCGTCCTAATTTGTCACCTAACCAACCGAAGAAAAGTTGGCCGGCTAGGGTCCCACATAGGGCGACACCATTGACTGCGGCTGATACGTTAATGGGTAACGCACCCGGGTGTTTCGGGTTAGGTTCGGTGTAATATAGACGTCCTAAAAGTTTTGTGACTAGAGATATAGAGAATAAGTCATAGGCATCCGTAAAGAAGCCCATACCGGCTACTATAATTGCCGTGAAATGGTACCATTGTGTTTTTGCTACATCTAGTGCATTTAGCACTCCTAATTGTTGATTATCTCTTGCCATTGCACCACCTTTTGTTTTTTCTGTACAACACCAAAATTTAAACGAATTATCATCATAATTAATCCAATATTCTGATCGAAAATAGGATTTGGGTGAGGGATTGTAACGGATAATTCATACTCGTACCCCCTTCAGAGAGAGGGTAAGAGGAATATTCTGATCGAAAACAGGATTTGGGTGTGGGATTGTAACGAATGATTGATACCCGTACCCCTTTAGAGAGAGGGTAAGAGGAATATAGTCAATTTTAC
The DNA here is from genome assembly GCA_019776075.1 of Amaranthus palmeri. Taxonomy (NCBI): domain Eukaryota; kingdom Viridiplantae; phylum Streptophyta; class Magnoliopsida; order Caryophyllales; family Amaranthaceae; genus Amaranthus; species Amaranthus palmeri. Next base: position 1,739,059 of record JAAKBH010000282.1, read on the forward strand.
CCCATGTGACAGTTTTGCAAAGAGAGTGATTAACCCATTTCTCTAGTTAACGATTCGTCTTATATGAGACTGTCAAATAGGATTTGGGTGAGGGATTGATACGAATAATTCATATCCATACCCACTTCAAAGAGTGGGTAAGAGGAATATAGTCACTTTTACCCCTCATAATGTGACAGTTTTGCAAAGAGAGTGATTAACCCATTTCTCTAGTTAACGACTCGTCTTATATGAGACTGTCTCACTATTAAACGAATCCATATGATTAACCCATTTGTCTAATTGATTATTTTAAAATTAAAATTGTAAATGATAAATTTAATAGACTTGATGTACATGAACAACCCAATAGAGATAGTCTCATCATAAAACCCTCTCATTTAAGTATTTGTAAACAATTAATTCTCACATTTTAGAATTTTGAGTCTTTAATTAAAATTCGACTATTATAGTAGTTTTTCTTTCAAATAGTCCGATTTTTAAAGAAAAATAATATTATAATAGAAAAAAAAATTTATGGTTGGATTTTTAGAAAGTAATTAAATATAAGATGTTTCAAAGGTGATCACAAAAATGTGAGATTTTAAATTTCATAATATTGGTTTTAAATAAATAAAACAATGTTACAAATAAAGCCCAATAATACAAATTGGAGAAGGAGAATGTTGATTTCAAATTATACAAATATTATTCTATAAAATACTTTCACCTAAAGATGCCTTTATATGAGTTATATAACGTAACTGATGTCAAGGAACCAACTCAACCAAAACCTCTTGTCACACTGACTTCTGATACTACGTCAAGGAACCAACTCAACCAAAAGCTTAAGATGATGGTTGAGGCCCCAGAATATGTTATATACTCTAACAACTGATACTAATAATTAAATATAGACTTCTTATTTTTAAATTGTCTTACAAAGAAACGATCTTTCACAAAAATAGTCGCTAATTGTATTTATTTAGAGTGAAGACTAACCTGAAGAGCCACTGCGAAGCTTGTTAGATGAACAAAAGATGCTAATTTAGATGAACGTTAGACAAAAAAAAGGATGAGTATTTATATGCATGAATGTGATGCCAGCCTGATTTTTTCTGGCATTAATTTAATAATTTCTCCATTAATTTTGTTAATTAGTTTGGTGACATGACTTTTTTTATAAATTTAATATATGTTATATATTATATATTATATAATATATTATATATACACAAGGGAAGAGAGGAATCAACATCTCGAGTTGGGACCACCTGTGTGAACTGATCTTAATTTTTGAGTCAACTCGTTGTAGATAGTTTTTTAAAAATGAGAATAATATTAGAAAATAGTTTTAGACGGGTTGAACTATTGTCTTTCGAAGTTTATTAGGCGAACTTTTATTATTTTCTTCAGTGGGCTGATATAAACTCAAATTTTTATTCATTGGGCTATGATCTGTTAGTGACCTCAATAACACGTTATACCTGCTGATGTGATTGTAAATGCAGTTTTTTTCGATGTGGGCAATTTTACATTTATTTATTTATTATATTATTTTAAAATCGGTTTTTATTTAATTTTTCTGTTATGTCCAATTGTAAAATTTTTTATAAATTAGTAAATTAATTACTTTATCCTAAATCAAAAATTTGTTTATGAATTTTAGTTATGTAACTCAGATATGATTGATCGAAAATATGCAATTAAATGAATTAAAAAATCCTACATGGATTATATACTTTTCTTTATATTGCACCATTCATCTTGAATGAGCAAATTTTATCACCTATAGTTGATCAAATAAGTTATTACTTTTGTATCTTCAAAAAAAAAAGTTATCACTTTTGTTATGCTTATTATATAGAAGACAGGTACTCAATTCATTATTTGGAATTCAAAAGATCTCCTGATAGACCGTCTATGGCAAAGACGGCTCTCCCAATAGCTCAACCCAATGATTTTAAATTTAAAAATACGGCAGATGACTAATCAGTTACTTATTTTGCGAAATGGGTTGGCCCGTATTTACCCGTCTATGCTATAGACGGTCTATAGCAAGAATTTGTGTTTGGAATTTAGGTCATAAGTATTGGGTAGTAAAAACTGATATGACCCGTAAAATTGGTGCATACTGATCTACATTTGAGCTTTATGTTGACTCGAGTCATGAAGATCTAAAATCAACCTCATCTTTAACTTGATGTTGACTCGTAACATTATAAAAAATCGATAATATATCCATTATCAATCTGATTCGACCCAATAATGTCCCCTACCCCATTTCAATCAAAAAATGTGGTTAACTGACCATTGACCTAAAATCGACTTTAATTTGGTAGTATATCACACAATCCAATTCAAAAAGCGTTGTGACCTACAATTGATCTGACTTGATATTATATGAGCTACTTAATAATGATTTGGTTCCTTACAAGACTTGTTGTACTTCAATACTTACGACACTATTTCAATAAGAAAATTAAAGGCATTCAACATCATTTAATTTTGCTTTAAATTCGCGCCCAATAAACTAGATTAGTATTCATAGAAATTATATTTAGTAATTAATAATTAATATGCATGGATTACCCATAATAATAATTCCTAGAGCAAAGGTTCAAATAATTGCATTAACATAAATGACAAAAAAAGAGCATGACAAATAAGGCAAGTAGGATGTAGCACTACCAAATAAGCTTATAAGTTAATCCATGAAATTGAGTATTTGACGGGATCTACGGCAAAGTCAATATTGTGCACATTAATATCTCTTACATATTACGCGACAACCATGACAATTTGCCCACTAGATCATGAAGTCTTCTTCTATGACAATTTTTGAACTATTATTTTAGTTAATTTTAATTTCAAATAATATAGATTGTATCATTAAAATAATCAATATATATGCTGTATATGCCAGCATGCACGCCAGCCAAACAAATGGGACAGTGTACGTAGTTTATGTTCTCACTTTGCAGATTTAGAGTATATAATATATTGTGGGTACCGCACGCATCTCTCTTTACTTTCTTCTTGGGGATACGAGTATGATTTTTCCGCATCTTTTAAGAAAAAAAAAACCCCCACTTGGACCCTGCCTTGTGCGGGATACCGGGAAGGTCCTTTACCTTTAATATATTCTAGGTCTTAATTATAAATTTAAGCTTTTGATTGAGTTGGTTTCTTGACGTGGTATTAGCTGTCAGCGTGATAAGAGGTTATAGGTTTAAACAGAGGGGTCTTTAAGGGTGTGGGGGTGATCGACCGTACAGGGCCCTTCTTTCTCCCGTATATAAAAAGGTTAATCCAAAAAAGAAATATATTAAGTTTATTAAAAAAAATAAATAAATTGACTATAAATAAGGCACAAAATAAATTAAAGTTTTGCACTAGGCCCTCAAATTTTGCAAGGCGGCTCTGGGTTTGAATCTCAATCACCCCTAATTTAAAGTCGAATATTCAGCGCCAAATTTGAGAAGGGGTCTGTGTTGCATTCACAGTTCATACTTCTAGTTCAAAGGGCTCTTGTGAGGGGAAACTTTTGATTGATTTCTTGACAGTCAGAAGGCGATATTTTATATAGTTTGATTGTTTTCATTATTACACCTAAAAGGTTACAATCAGTCCAAAAATATTAGGCTTGTTTTTAGAGTCCTATTCTGATTAGGGTTTTAAAAGGTTCTATGTAAACTCTTCTTAACTTATCGATTTGTATTCAATATTTTTCTCTCTCCCAATATCAATAAAATATATTATCTCTCTGCCCTACCCCGTTAATGTACTATCGTGTGATATTTATTGGTTCAGTTTATCTTGAATTAGTTTTAAGTGTGAATTAAAGTATTAATTGTTTAGCCTAATTTCAAACATTAACATCACATTATCGGCTATGAGTTTTTATATTCGTGTGGTTATGACTTAATTACTGACGCCCATTACAACAAATTATGAATGCAATACATACACTCCTTATACAAATGGTTATATCCCATTTAAAATAATAAATGGTTAAAAAGCCGAACCCACGACTATTTGTCGTCATATTGCAACTTTTGATGCTATGTCAATAAACCCACTCAAACAAAAATTTAAGCTGATGGCGATAACCTAAGATATGTTGTACATAAATTGACGGTTAAAGACTAAAATATCTTGCACTCTCTCTATTCAGCTATTTAACATCATTTGCTATTTTGATCAATTCCGCGAATTCTGTATCATTTTTATTTTTGGAGAATAGTTCATCATTTTTTATTTTGAACTTATACATACATTATAATTCTCTTTTAATCTCATCCGCATAACCAATTTACTCATTTCATTTATAACTAAATATCAACCTTTTCTTTAAAAATCAATCTACTTCTATTTGAAACTAGTATGAAGTATTTATTATGTTATAGGGTAGGCTAAAGAAAACGGAGAACCAGTGAATATAAAATTTAAAATCCTTATTAAAAAAAAGTACTTTCTCCGTTTCATAAAACTTGCTACTGAGGTCTGAGTGTGACATATTGTGTGGAAAAATGTCACAATTAGTAGCAAGTATTTTGAAACGGATAAAGTAATAATTATTTTAATTGAGAGAAATCTCTATTTTCATATCCAAATAGAAGGTGTTCATATGATGTGGGATCACGTAGTTGAATTCTTCAAATGATTGATGTTGCCATCAAATCAATTAATTTATTCTAGCCAAGTACGTAGTACAATGAACGAAACTTAATTTGTGTTACAAAATTGTTTTTTAGGGGCAGACATTTATTTATTAATCCTAATATATAGTATAATTTATAGGATCTTTTTGTATTCCGTATAAGGTAGGGTTCGAGTGGAGGTATCTTTTTCTTGAAAGATGCGGATAAATCATACCCATACCCCCAAGAAGGGGTAAAGAGAGATGCACGCAATTAAGAAACCCTACAATTGATACCTGCGCTTAGTAGAGATCGAACTCCAAACCTTTTGCTCCACATTCAGATGCTCTATCCATTGAGCCGCAATCGCTTTTCATATAGATCATATTAGAGTGGACTAATTATTCTTAAGATCAATTTCTTCGTTTATTAATTAATTTCCTAAATTAATGATGTGCGCTGATGTAATTTGATTAGACAAGTTTGATATAATTGTTTTTCTTTAGCTAGAGTTTTGGTTAATTGTTTTTTTATTGGTAGTTTTACTTTTGAGGTAACGGTGTAGTTTATATTTTTTTTTATGCAGGTAATGGGTATGAGTAAGGGTTATCCGTCATCTCCCTGTAGTGACAGACTAGCAGCGACAAGGGGATGTCATGGTAGTCAAGTGACATCACTTAAATTTGACAAAAAAAAAGTATTAAAGTATATGTGGCTAGCTGAGCTGGTTGAGTAGTTATTTTTTAACGATTAGGTATGTGGTTCACTCGTTGAGAATTACAAGAGACATCACTTATTTTTTTCTAGATCCGCTCATGCCTTTCCTCACCCAGATCCTATTTTTGAGCAGGATATTTGGGTGATGATGATGAAGTTTAATATTATCTTCATTTTGAAATATTTACGGCTAAACATAACATATTGTATAATTTTAAGAAAAGAAAGGGAGTACATGTATCACATGACACAGAGTATAATAGATAAGGTTAGTTAAATTAATAGTTATTTTTGTAATAGACTAGTATTCATTAGGTCAAAATTGTAAGAAAATTTAACCTATAAATAAAAACGCAATGATAAAAGTAAATTGCTGAAACAAGAAAATTAGACAATAAAAGAGAATTAAAAGAAATATCACTATATATCAGTTACGACTTCGAAGTATATAATATAATTCATGGGAAAATATATAACACAACAAAACAATAATAATAATGGTCTTAATTAGGTGAAATAGGCATATTAGACGGACCAATTGAGAATTTAGAATAAGAGAAGACATAAATATACAATGAGTAATGAGGAATAATTAATTAAATTAAAGTATAATAAATAAAGTAAAGGTCAACTCAAAAAAATAAAAATAAAATTAAAGTCAAGGTTCATCCATGAGACCATGGATTCACCTTTGCTTCAACCATAGTATTAAAACTAAATAATAAGATAAAATTATTAATTTTATGATTCATCATCATCATCATCCTACCCTGTATATCCCGCTCATAAAAAACTATGGGCAAGGTCTGGGGAGGGAAGGACGGCGGCAACTCATTACCGTGAAGGAGAGCACGGTCAAAAGAAGTCCCCCAGCTCCGAGAATTTTATGATTGTTAATGATAAAATTAACAAAAAGAAATTGTATTGATTGATTCTTAGTAGCGTACATCATATTTAAATTCACATAAATATAAAAAATAAACATGATGTAATAAGTTATTTTATTTAAAATTAATTAACTAATAAATTAATTATATTCCAACACTACTTAAAGACAAATTAATTATTCATTTGTTTTGCGCTTAAATTAAACATAATATGTTTAATTTAATACTTAATAATGGTGAATAATTAAGTAATACAATCTTATTTTCAAAAAAAAAAAAAAGTAATACAATCTTAAGCTATTGAAAATCAAATGCAATATTTGTTGGGATGATTCATCGATATTGTATAAAATATCCCAACGATATTCATATGATTTTAAACTCACTACTTTACATTTAAAATAGATGTACATAAAAGCTTCCAATTAGTGTCAAACATAGAAAAAGCTTTGTTATATATAAAAAAACTCTAAAAGGCTATTTATAGAACGGCTAAAAAGGAATTAAAAGATAAAATTTTCTAAATTCTAACTCATAGCTATATATAGAGACTTGCTAGGGTTTTAGGATACTTATCAAAACTTGTTTGGAAATTAATTTTAAAATCTCATTTTTGAATGATCAATCTCACATTTCATTAACATATGAAAATACTATTTGAGGGGTGAATTGTTATATTTTCTTTTCCTAAAACTAAGAAATCAATAAACTTGTTTAACTTTTTTAGGGAGTTGAAATTCATCTTAGGAGCAAATTTCATGTTACCAGTCTAGTTCAAATCAACCTTACTTTTCTTTTGAAAATACGCACATAAAAACCCGTTGTTCGTGTAATCTTGATTGTTCATAAGGTTCAACAAAACAGATCTTAATTTTAAAGCAATTTGAACTTTAGAAAAATCTCAATCTTTGGATTCAATGCCAAATATGAATACGTGAGCCAGACGCCACATGTTCTTATGCGATTGATTATTGTTCTTGAAGTCGAACTAGTGTTAAACCTTTTGATAACTCAAATCAATCATTGTTTGACTTTAAAAGACAATAAATGGGATAAACTTTCATCATTAGGCCTTGGATAGGAGTTGACTTCCGTTTGGACTTTTCTCCCTTTAAAGATAACATAGACTTGATCTCAAACTTGAACTTATGTCTCTTTAAACTCTATTGATTTTTTTCGTCTTCTTGGGTCTTATTATTTTCACCCTATTAATTAGTTTTATTGTGAGTGCAAGACTCATTTGTAATATAGTAATTGAGTTACAACTTCTAGTTAAGTGACCCTAATAAATAGCTATGTCGCTATATTGTAATAAACAGTTAAAAATATTTTACAAAAATTCATTTTTAATCTAACAAAATAACAAAAAAAAAAGTTCTAAATATTTGGACTCTATCATCCTACAAGATTTACATATAAAATTTAATAAACATTAGAGAATAAAATTCTTCGAGTTTATCTATAGTGAGGTAAAACTTAAAAAGTGTAAGTTCCAACTCAGTAGTTGAGCATATTCAAAATTGCAATGATCGAATCTTGGTTTGAAAATGAATTCGAACTTTTTCTCAAATTATTTTTTATTTAAATTTCACACCAACTTTATCTAATGTTTTATTTATTTATCATAAAAAGAAGAGAATTATCAAAGGTGAAAACATAGTAAGGTAAATGAGTTTCATTTGATCTTGAAAATATTAGACTCATACTCTAATTAAAATTAGAGTTGACTCTAATAGGGTTTGTTTAAGGATGAACAAGAATCCAAGATCATATCAAAACCTTGTTGAACTTTAGGTAAATTGTTTCTAAAAAGCCAATATTTTCGTTATCTGCAAATAAAGAGTTAACGTTTTATTTATTCAATAAAAAGATAACCTTTGTCTCATTTTTGCAAATAAAGAGTTAACGTTTCATTTATTCAATAAATTTAGAGTTGAAAACTTATCTGCTATCTCTTTATTTGCAAAAATGAGATAAAAATTGTCTTTTTATTGAATAAATGAAACATTAACTCTTTATTTGCAGATGGTCAAAAGATTAACTTTTTAGAACAATATGGACCGGGCCCTAAAATTAGGGTCCAGATAAGGAACAAATCCTGGATCCCAACCCTAAAATTCACATACCTAATTTCGCTAGGGCCTTGGACCCATTCTCATCCCTAGGTATCATGTACATAAATTGTTGTATAAGACATTCTTCTTACGAAACACATCATATTTATGGGTTAAATATCCTACAAATTATGAGTGTTAAATTAGGCTGGACATATTGTGAATGCTAGCAGTTATTGGGAAAACACGAGGTGCACACACTTCATAAGCCAAGCAGATATATATTATCCCAAAACCATATGGCAATGGGAAAAGGGGCTCCAATAACTTGTAAAATGTGCACATCATCTTTAATATGTCGATGTGGGATAAACCATCCCAACACCCCCTCACATGCAAACTCCTATCAAGTTCGCATGAGGGAGTTAGGGATGTGCAAAATGAGATCGGACCGATTGCATCCGGTCTGGTCTCTGGGTCTTACATATTCGACATTCTGGGTTTCTGGTCCGGTTCGGTCTAAACCCGGAAAAATCTGGGTTGGACCGGATGAGACCGGATTCACATAAAAGTGATTTTGAAAGTAAATAATATTTACGATTATTATGTATATACTTATTTAAAGAGCTTTAAATATATTATTTTCAACATAAAATAATTTTTTAATTCAAATATTATAATGTTATAATAATTAATTTGCTAAATTATTTTTAAGGTTCTATTTTTTAATTTATTTTCGGTATAAAAAATTATTTAACCGGTCCAAACCCGGACCGGAACGGATGGAACCGGTCTGGTCTTCGATCTTAGCATATTCAAGATTCCATTCTTCCGGTCCAACCGGTTTCGGTCGGTCCGGGTTTGGACCGGTGAACACTGCTAGTGGGAGTGATCAATTAGGGTAGAACCGCCATTTTTTTGGACCTACTATTTTTAATTTTTGATCGAACCATTGACTCAAATACCATGTTAAATTAGGCTTGACTTATTGTGAATGCTAGCAATTATCGGAGAAACACGAGGTGCACACACTTCATAAGTCAAGAAGATATATACCATCCCAAAACCTTATGATAATGGGAAAAAAAACTCCAATAACTTATAAAGTGCGAACACCTTCTTTAATCTATCGATGCATGATAAACCATCCCAACAATGAGAATATAAGCTACTCCCTTCGTCCCTATGAAATTGCATCATTTGACTCAATTACACGATACCTTTTAAAGTCAAATGACGCAACTTCAATGGAACAAAGACAATATTTATTTCGATACAGTTTCACTGAAAGACCGTCTCACATAAAAGTAGTCATGTCGAAGGCAGACAGAGAGAAACCGACCTGTCGAAGTTATTATTGGAAATACTTCACATGTGAGACAAGATCCCACATCGATAAAAAAGTGGATTGTGGACTTGCATATATACTTGGTGAGCTAATCCTCCTACTGCCATATGGTTTTGGGAAACAATGAACCTCACCGAGTGTATGTGCAAGTCAACGCTCTTTACCCGTGGATTTGTGGGCCCGGATATCCCGTGTCCCCACAAGTGGGCCATAATGAGATTATGTGACGAATTATCACGGCCTAATAGTTATAATTAAAAGACGTGCTCCACAAGAAAAACCAATGTACATTTTGGAAGTTAAGAATTGGGGAAGGTAGCAATTGGCAATAAGCAAAATGAAGTGTAAGTAGCAAATATTTAAAAGGATATAAACATTACACATTCTACCGGAATCTTCTCCGGCATAAAATGTAAATATACTTTTTTTTTTAATAAAAATGTAAATATATTTTTATTTATTTGGAATCTTGTTTAGCATCTTATAAGCATATACTTCACTATATAAGTCAACTACAATTATTTTTTCAAGTTATATATATTTTCAATGATAGGGAAATGAAAAGTTAACATCTTATTTACATGGGTTATGGGTACATGACATTGGCTAAATTATTATATTTATAAATTGAATTAATCAATTATTAATATGTAAAAAAATCCAATACCAAAAATGGTGGAAGATAATACAAAGTTGACTTATGTAAACAACTATTATGACAATAACATTTGTGGGATTATTATTTTACATTCCTTATCCTTATCTAACTTTTTTTTTTTGAAAATTTATCCTTATCTAACTTGATTTTGTTGGAGTGGGACCAATTATTTGTGTCAATTTATTTAAAATAATTTATGAATTACAATTTTAAAGTCTAGTTATTTTGCGAATTATAGGTTCAATATTTTTTTTTGTGATTTATGACCATTAAAGTAACAATATATACAATATTCAGGCTAAATCACGCAATTTCGATCACTTAACCTAAATTTTTGACTACTTAAATGGTCGGTACCCTGTAGATGTGGCATGAACACCGTAGACATTGATATTTTGGCAAGTGTGATTCACACACACATAAAAAAAAATCATTGTAATTTAAGATTTTTTACTCTTTAATGTTTTATTTTGAAGGTTACATTTGAAATATTCTATACAAAGCGATAGAACTTTCATTATGGTTTTTTTTTTATGGATATAAATGTTTAAATATATCAATGTGGATCTTATTTGATTTATTTTAATGTATACAGTTATAATCTATGCTTTTCATAGTTTTTAAAAAAGCATATTTAAAGATATTAAGACTCGAACTCTACTTGAAAATTAAACGGAAATCAAATGTAACCTACATCGTTAAACGAAGAGAGTGTAATTTTGAATATTTATTGCTTAAAAAAACTTCTTTTAACATTAAATAACAGATAGTTTTATAGTTGGCTTTAATTTAAATAAATAAATAAACTTTTTTGACAACATATATGAATTATCAAACCTAGTGAATGTGAAGTACTATAGAACATCAACAAGACTACGAACAATAAGTTTAGATTTGGACAAGATTTACATGATGACATGTTGACATGAGTAATGATTTCAGAACCATATAAAATGTTGACAAGAATAAACCACTAGAATGTCGAGTAACAACAATAATACCCAAGAAATACTTAAAGAACTTAAATCCTTCATAGAAAATTCAGAACGCAGCATCCAAACGATAGATTTTCTGAGAGATGTACTAGAAGTTGTACGAGTGACCATTACCAACGACTTCATCATTTTTGCTCGAATTAAGATAAGACAAGAGACAATCTTGTGAGGTTGTCATGTAAAAAGACACACGTGTCTATGTACCAGGATGGATTTGGTGGACTAACGGCCCGTTTGGTAGCTAGTAATAAACAGTTGTAATGAGAATGAAAAATTAGTGTAATTTTCAGTTGTAAAAACTCTTGGCTACCTTGATGACTATGCTTTTCCAACTCCAATTATCTCATTTTCTTCATAAACAATTTTTTTTTGTGATCAAGTTTTATTACCATGGGAATAAAATGAAAGTTTTGATGAAATTTTACACTATAAATCATTCCCATCACCACCATTTAGTACCACTAACCAAACATGCCGTAAAAGTAAGAGTTTGAAGTGCTTTATTTATGGAAAAAATAGAAGCGAGCAAACTATTTGTTATTATTTTCTCCCTTTAAAAGTTAAGATATTATCTTTCTTATGTTTGCTGTTAGTAATAATGAACAAACCTAACCTTAGACTCGGACATGTGAACGCTTATTTTGAAAATTATAATTTCTCAAAACTTTTTTTGGAATATTTTCAAAAAAAAATTATTTTATTCAATATTTTTCATTTATGTTGGTAAGACTTGGTCCTTAAGTGTGGACATTAGCTTGTTATTGGGTGAGGCCCTAAAACTAATTGTTTTTAAAACCATGATGTTGAGGCCCAGTGTGTGGTTTGGCCCAATTATTAAAAGATTGGGTGGGATATTGGCCCAAGGAGGTAAGCTGCCCAATTCCATTGTGACGTGGCCCCCATTCTTCCAGCTCGACCACCATGGCCAGTCTATTTTGGGCGGCCCCGCCACCACGGACACCCCAATTTGACCGATGACCACCACCATTGGGAAGGTTTGGGAAAAATAATTGGTTGTTTTCATTTTGTGAAAAAATTTACACAAATTCTTACTTGAGATCGTCTTTTATAAAGACAGCTTTCAAAAGCATCGTTTTAGGGAAAAGTATGATTTGTGGATTCTTCTTTATGTAGGTGGTGTTTTGGGTTATGAGGGCGGTATTTTCGGTTTAATGTTGTTAATCGAGTAAAGCGTCGTGTTGTTGGATGTGGGTGGCAAAGCTAGGATAGTCGCTAATCAAGTCGAAAATCATTCTTATGTTTAATGTTGTTTATCGAGGTATCAACATTAGCCATTTGATTGGCTACGTGTTTATTGTGTAGGCTTGGATATTAGGAAATATTTTAAGAAATAGATTGATTATAACGGGGCTAGTAAGAAACAAATTAAGTCACGAAAAAAAGCAGAAGGGAAAAAGGGGAAAAATGAGATAGAATTTAGAGGATTTCAGGTTCTTGATACCAAGAAAAATATTTACCATAAAAATGATTTGATATATATGTTGTATTGAATATATTAATGAGTATACAACCTAACTAAATAGTAGCTAGAATATTTACAAAATAATTATATTCCTTTGTAGAAATGAAAATAATAATATTTTAACAAGAAATTATTACATTGTAACAAAAACAACAAAACAAACAAAAAACAGAACGGGTTAATCGAATTCGTTCCCGGCTTATATTTTGGCCAAACCAAACATGTGCTTAACTATTAAGCCTAGGCTAGCTTTATAAGTATAATACAACTACTATTTATAGTATATAGAGTTCAAGTTGCAAAACTTTATTACTTCAAAATGAATTTGATTAGACTCAATACAAACACGATGATATACAATTCCACCAATAGAAACATAATTACCAATAACTTGTATAGTATATATATAACTCTATATGTTGTGAGCAACAAGATTACATAGATGATGATCATTTATAATCAAGATTCAAGCACCATCTCTTTGATCAAGCTCAATGTCCTCCATATCAACCTCACCCGCGAGTTCTTCAAGAGACTTGCCCATAGGCTCGGGCACGAAGAAAGTGCAAAGCATACCAAGGAAATTTATAGCACAAAGAACAAACAATGAGTTCCTCTTACCAATACCAGCCGGATAGCCAAGATTCCTCTTTTCCGGGTCTTTCTCTTGTGATGCATAGAGAAATCCGAATGCACCTATTATAGCTCCGGCCTTACCTGATGCAGCCGATATTCCATGACAAGTGGATCTTAGTCTAGCCGGGAAGATCTCAGCTGGGATAACGAAGGTTGTTGCATTAGGACCAAAGTTTGCAAAAAAGAATGTTAGGCCATATAATATTAAGAAGCCAATTCTATGCTCTTCGGTTCTCCAATGGTCGTATGGAATCGCAATAGCAAACATAAATATAGTCATGAAAAAGAATCCTATCATTTGAATCCACCATCTTCCAATTACATCGATAAAGGCAACAGTAAACCAGTATCCCGGAACAGTTCCACAAAGAGCGATCAGGGTTTGAAATCGAGCAATCATGTAGATTTCTCGCATAGCACTCATCTCGACTGTAGGAGGTATCCACCCAACTGAGAAAAAGAGGTCTTTTTGGAAAAGGTTTTGACTATAGAACGCAATGTCGAGTAAGAACCAAGTACTCGTTGTACCCAAAAGGCGGATGCCATACAACCGAGCAAATTCAGCAGAAAACAGTCCAAATTTGTGCCTTTCACTTTTAAATATTTTGTGCACCCTATCTTCCTCTGCATCTAAACGAACTTTAAGAACTTTAGACATGTCTTCAGCGGCCTGTCTAGGATTTCTCGCTACTAAAGCCGTGTACCTTGCAGTTTCGGGCATCTGCATACGCCAATAATAGGTAAACGCAGCAGGAACAGCTCCGAAAATCAACACTACCCTCCAAATGTAGTCACATTCCGGTGGAACAGAGCCAATAGGGTCTACATTATACGGTGGGGGCTTAAACCTATTCTCAAATGCAGCTGATACAAGCAAAGCCACTACTGCGGCCGCTAGAATCCCTAGCCCTTGCATAGCAAAAACCGCGGCTATAAATGTCCCACGAGTCTTCTTATTAGCATACTCGGACATGATTGTAGCCGAAAGAGGGTATTCCCCTCCTACACCGAAACCTAACCAAAACCGAAAGAAACACAATGTGGTTATAACCCCTTTGGCGGTTCTTCCAAATGACAATCCTGAACCAATTGACGCGAAAATCATCAATATAAGTGTTATTCCATACACTTTTTTCCTCCCCATTCGATCGCCTAGCCAGCCGAAGAAAAGCTGCCCTGTTAATGTGCCACAAAGTGCAACCCCATTGACTGCTGCTGATATATTGATGGGCAATGTCCCTGGCTTGGGTGCACCTGGCGCGGTGTAGTATAATCGACCGAGCAACCTAGCTACCATTGCAATGCAGAATAAGTCATAGGCATCTGTGAAGAATCCCATTCCTGCTATTGCTATTGCTTTGAAGTGATACCATTGTGTTTTTGCTACATCTAGTGCATTTAGCACTTGTAATTGTCCCTTGGACATTTTTCGATCTTTTTTTTAATCTGTGTAGGTGGTGAGAATTGAACCTTTGTTGTCAGAAGGGTGATTGGTAGCGGTTTCAACCACCAGGACAATCCATGATCGGTTTAAGGCTAGAAAGAAATTAAGGGTTGGATTTACAATGGTAGAAGGATGAAGAATTGGGGAAGACAATTTTTGTTTAAGGGAACGTATAGGTGGTGCGAATTGAACTTCTGACACGGTATTTGTTACAAGGGTGATTGTGAACGGTTTCAACCACCAGGACAATTCATGATCGGTTTAAGACTAAAATGCAAATAAATGAAGGGTTGGATTTCAATGGTAGAAGGATGAAGATTTGGGGAAGACAATTTTTGTTTAAGTGTTGGTAAGGTCAATGATACATGGAGCTAGCTAGCACAGTTGTTAAATGACCCAGAAAAGGGAAAAAAAATTAAGTTAGCTACCTGTTGGGTATATCTAAGGGTTAGAGGGACAATAAAATCACAAAAAATAATAACAGAAAATCAAAGCGTGGATAATTAATAATTATTTATTCAATCACGAAATTTCTCCCATATGGATGAGTATATAACATATTTTTGAGCCTCAAACCAATATGTTGTTATTAGAACTTATATCAATTATTACATTGTATATTGATATTATAATTTGATATGTATATATAAGTGCAATTGCATTGTTTTTTAGAGTTTATATTTTAATGTATTTCTATGCTAATAAATTTCGTGCATTGCACCAGTTTGTATACTAGTATAAATAAAATATAGTTGGAAGATATTAAAAAAAAGATATTGGCCGGCCAATTTTAAAAAAATAATAATAATTATTAGTTATGGAATTTTTAGGCTGTGATCTAGAGAGATTCCAAGTAATCTAAACCTTTTCAAATGACTAAAATTTGTAGTGTTTTTGAATATTTCTTTTTTTTTTTCATAAAAGGGTAGACTGAGAAAAAGATTAAATATAGAAACAGGGCAATAAAAATCAAATTAAGATTATTTTCCAATAAAATAGCGCATGTTCCGATTGAGAAAATATTCTATTCTCTTACATGAAAAACAGGTTTTGTTCAAATAAAATGCAAATACCACTATTCAGAAAAAATTATGACTT